>CM034546.1:13683867-14010867 GCA_020055645.1 Tomocerus qinae | reverse complement strand
TCTAATCTCTTGACTCACAGCAACAAAAGGTGAACGTACAGGGGCTGTATACGACAAGTTCTCTCCATATTAAGGGGGCTGTTCCTGAATTAATTCAAAAGCTTGAAATATTTCGAATTCAAACAAAATATGCTTTTAATGTTAGCCGAAACCCGCCCAGCCACGTTGGTTTGGTAGAGTACTCAGTGGTCTGACTAATCAATGCGTGCTTTAATTATCAGTTCGATTCTTTTGCTGGGCGAAATGGCCGACTGCTGTTTAAAGGCGAGTGTTTGAGTTGTTATTATGGAATTAGGACAAGTACGAGCCCGCAGATACAAGGGCCATCACATGGATACCTCGTCTCGACTACGAGAGTAGCTTGGATAACCTGTCTTTGTTGGGCTAGTAGACTTCCGATAACAGTCCTACAACAGTGACTCGTAAATAACAGCCTTTGGCTTCTCGGGTATTAATTAACAAACAATACCAGTGTTGAGGGAGTTGGCAATAGGCCCGTAATGAGGTCTGCGCCCAGTACTATCACTGTGTACCCCATATAACATACATACATAGCTGAAACCCATAGCCCTACCAACCGACAAGCTACCTGTATACGGATATATGCAAACACTCGACAGTAGTGCAATACTCAAAATAACGAAATGTTTACATTTGGTTTACATCGATTTTCTTAAATGATTTGGCTTCAGCAATGATTGAACATTTGTCCAAATTTTGTCAAGATTTCAACAGTTTAAAATATGGGAGGAATATCGATAATTTTTTCGGATGCAGCCTAGCCAATCCGTTTGCCATTCCGACCATGTACTACACTAGAAAATCGGGCCAGGACTTTTGCTAATTTTGAAGCAAATGTCAAGAAGGTTTCATGAAAAAGTTTAAAATGTAAACTGCCTTATACTTGACCGCATGTTAAGGCTATGAATATCCGACAAATTGAAGGGACCTACCGGAGACCCGAAAGCCGTAGACACGAAAACCGAATACCGTAGACCCAAAACCGAATACCGCAGACCCGAAAACCGATTTTCGCGCGGGTTTTTTTAATGGCGCGAAAATGTCGGTGCCGATTTCTCGGTCACAAAGCCACATTTTGAAAATTAACAAAGAGCCTTGGGTTCGAGGTCTAGATCCGTACTTCAAATTTCCATTAACACTTTTTACTACCATTCAACCGTACTCGAGATTTTTGTACAGGCATTTCAATGTATTAGCCTCCAACTTATCTCAACCTTTTAACTTTTAGCTGGGAGAAGCTGCAGAAGGAGAGCAAAACAAAACTCATCCTGTTGGCATCACCAAAAGTGGTAGGAGCCTACATTCATGAACATTCTGCAGATGGCTGTTGGTATTGGCTCCCATTGTTAAACAGCTACAAATCCCATTCAAAATTAAGAACTTGGGTGTAAATATTTGTTATTTTGAGTATTGCACTACTGTCGAGTGTTTGCATTTTGCATATCTCCGTATACAGTTAGGTTGTCGGTTGGTAGGGCTATGGGTTTCGGCTAACATTAAATGCATATTTTTGTTTGAATTTCGAAATATTTCAAACTTTCGAATTAATTCAGGAACAGCCCCCTTAACAGGGCGAGGATGGGTAGTATACAGCCCTGTGCTTGCTTCAGAATACAATACTTCTGTTTATCATCAAAAAGTGGTCACCATAGGTGAAATACTTTTTTTACTATATGACGTCACTTAACATTTCCATGGGCCCGAACCCGACAATGCGTTTTAAATATAAACAATGGTCTATCGGGCCGGAAAGTCCAGCCAAACCGGATATTGTGCTTTGGGTGACTTAAATTAAGGGCTCCTTCAAAGCTCTAGAATTTTCAATTTTTTGAATCCAAGATTGTTAGGTAAATTTTCATGTTGAGTATCATTCTACGAATACAACTATATGGTAGGGTTAAATCATCAAAAAATATAGCAAGCATACATAGAACTACGACGAAATTCAGTTTGATGACATTAAAATATGGTTATTAGTGGGGTCATTCAAAATTTGAGTGACTTAAAAGGGTCTTGGCCTCAAGCTCCAAAGTTTTCAATTATTCAAATTCAAGATTGAAAAGCGAATTTTCATATTGTGTATCAATCTACGAATACAAGTATGTGATAAGGTTAAATTATCAATATTTATATGCAGGAACACATAAAGCTAAAGGTACCGAATTAAGGGGACGCAAAAAAGGTAGTGTAAGTTGGGACATTTAAAATTTGGGTGACTTAAATTAAGGGCTCCTTCAAAGCTCTAGAATTTTCAATTTTTTGAATCCAAGATTGAAACGTAAATTTTCATGTTGAGTATCATTCTACGAATACAACTATATGGTAGGGTTAAATCATCAAAAAATATAGCAAGCATACAATAGAACTACGACGAAATTCAGTTTGATGACATGAAAATATGGTTATTAGTGGGGTCATTCAAAATTAGAGGGACTTAAAAGGGTCTTGGCCTCAAGCTCCAGAATTTTCAATTATTCAAATTCAAGATTGAAAAGCGAATTTTCATATTGAGTATCTGTCTACGAATACAAGTATGTGATAAGGTTAAATTATCAATATTTGTATGCAGAAACTCATAAAACTAAAGGTACCGAATTAAGGGGACACAAAGAAGGTAGTGTAAGTTGGGACATTTAAAATTTGGGTGACTTAAATTAAGGGCTCCTTCAAAGCTCTAGAATTTTCAATTTTTTGAATCCAAGATTGTTAGGTAAATTTTCATGTTGAGTATCATTCTACGAATACAACTATATGGTAGGGTTAAATCATCAAAAAATATAGCAGGCATACATAGAACTACGACGAAATTCAGTTTGATGACATTAAAATATGGTTATTAGTGGGGTCATTCAAAATTTGAGTGACTTAAAAGGGTCTTGGCCTCAAGCTCCAGAATATTCAGTTATTTAAAGTCAAGATTGAAAAGCGAATTTTCATATTGAGTATCTTTCAACGAATACAACAATATAATGAGAATAAATTATCAATATTTATATGCGGGAATGCCTAAAACTACGAAGAAATGAATTAAGGGAACAAAGAGATGGGAGTATTGGTTAGGACATTCGAAATTTGTGTGACTTAAATTATGGGCTCCTTCAAAGCGCTAGAATTTTCAATTTTTTGAATCCAAGATTGTTAGGTAAATTTTCATGTTGAGTATCATTCTACGAATACAACTATATGGTAGGGTTAAATCATCAAAAAATATAGCAAGCATACATAGAACTACGACGAAATTCAGTTTGATGACATGAAAATATGGTTATTAGTGGGGTCATTCAAAATTAGAGGGACTTAAAAGGGTCTTGGCCTCAAGCTCCAGAATTTTAAATTATTCAAATTCAAGATTGAAAAGCGAATTTTCATATTGAGTATCTATCTACGAATACGAGTATTGGATAAGGTTAAATTATCAAAATTTATATGCAGAAACACATAAAACTAGAAGTAATGCATTAAGGGGACACAAAAAAGGTAGTGTAAGTTGGGACATTTAAAATTTGGGTGACTTAAATTAAGGGCTCCTTCAAAGCTCTAGAATTTTCAATTTTTTGAATCCAAGATTGTTAGGTAAATTTTCATGTTGAGTATCATTCTACGAATACAACTATATGGTAGGGTTAAATCATCAAAAAATATAGCAAGCATACATAGAACTACGACGAAATTCAGTTTGATGACATTAAAATATGGTTATTAGTGGGGTCATTCAAAATTTGAGTGACTTAAAAGGGTCTTGGCCTCAAGCTCCAAAGTTTTCAATTATTCAAATTCAAGATTGAAAAGCGAATTTTCATATTGTGTATCAATCTACGAATACAAGTATGTGATAAGGTTAAATTATCAATATTTATATGCAGGAACACATAAAGCTAAAGGTACCGAATTAAGGGGACGCAAAAAAGGTAGTGTAAGTTGGGACATTTAAAATTTGGGTGACTTAAATTAAGGGCTCCTTCAAAGCTCTAGAATTTTCAATTTTTTGAATCCAAGATTGAAACGTAAATTTTCATGTTGAGTATCATTCTACGAATACAACTATATGGTAGGGTTAAATCATCAAAAAATATAGCAAGCATACATAGAACTACGACGAAATTCAGTTTGATGACATTAAAATATGGTTATTAGTGGGGTCATTCAAAATTTGAGTGACTTAAAAGGGTCTTGGCCTCAAGCTCCAAAGTTTTCAATTATTCAAATTCAAGATTGAAAAGCGAATTTTCATATTGTGTATCAATCTACGAATACAAGTATGTGATAAGGTTAAATTATCAATATTTATATGCAGGAACACATAAAGCTAAAGGTACCGAATTAAGGGGACGCAAAAAAGGTAGTGTAAGTTGGGACATTTAAAATTTGGGTGACTTAAATTAAGGGCTCCTTCAAAGCTCTAGAATTTTCAATTTTTTGAATCCAAGATTGAAACGTAAATTTTCATGTTGAGTATCATTCTACGAATACAACTATATGGTAGGGTTAAATCATCAAAAAATATAGCAAGCATACAATAGAACTACGACGAAATTCAGTTTGATGACATGAAAATATGGTTATTAGTGGGGTCATTCAAAATTAGAGGGACTTAAAAGGGTCTTGGCCTCAAGCTCCAGAATTTTCAATTATTCAAATTCAAGATTGAAAAGCGAATTTTCATATTGAGTATCTGTCTACGAATACGAGTATTGGATAAGGTTAAATTATCAAAATTTATATGCAGAAACACATAAAACTAGAAGTAATGCATTAAGGGGACACAAAAAAGGTAGTGTAAGTTGGGACATTTAAAATTTGGGTGACTTAAATTAAGGGCTCCTTCAAAGCTCTAGAATTTTCAATTTTTTATATCCAAGATTGTTAGGTAAATTTTCATGTTGAGTATCATTCTACGAATACAACTATATGGTAGGGTTAAATCATCAAAAAATATAGCAGGCATACATAGAACTACGACGAAATTCAGTTTGATGACATTAAAATATGGTTATTAGTGGGGTCATTCAAACTTTGAGTGACTTAAAAGGGTCTTGGCCTCAAGCTCCAGAATATTCAGTTATTTAAAGTCAAGATTGAAAAGCGAATTTTCATATTGAGTATCTTTCAACGAATACAACTATATAATGAGAATAAATTATCAATATTTATATGCGGGAATGCCTAAAACTACGAAGAAATGAATTAAGGGAACAAAGAGATGGGAGTATTGGTTAGGACATTCGAAATTTGTGTGACTTAAATTATGGGCTCCTTCAAAGCGCTAGAATTTTCAATTTTTTGAATCCAAGATTGTTAGGTAAATTTTCATGTTGAGTATCATTTTACGAATACAACTATATGGTAGGGTTAAATCATCAAAAAATATAGCAAGCATACATAGAACTACGACGAAATTCAGTTTGATGACATGAAAATATGGTTATTAGTGGGGTCATTCAAAATTAGAGGGACTTAAAAGGGTCTTGGCCTCAAGCTCCAGAATTTTAAATTATTCAAATTCAAGATTGAAAAGCGAATTTTCATATTGAGTATCTATCTACGAATACGAGTATTGGATAAGGTTAAATTATCAAAATTTATATGCAGAAACACATAAAACTAGAAGTAATGCATTAAGGGGACACAAAAAAGGTAGTGTAAGTTGGGACATTTAAAATTTGGGTGACTTAAATTAAGGGCTCCTTCAAAGCTCTAGAATTTTCAATTTTTTGAATCCAAGATTGTTAGGTAAATTTTCATGTTGAGTATCATTCTACGAATACAACTATATGGTAGGGTTAAATCATCAAAAAATATAGCAAGCATACATAGAACTACGACGAAATTCAGTTTGATGACATTAAAATATGGTTATTAGTGGGGTCATTCAAAATTTGAGTGACTTAAAAGGGTCTTGGCCTCAAGCTCCAAAGTTTTCAATTATTCAAATTCAAGATTGAAAAGCGAATTTTCATATTGAGTATCAATCTACGAATACAAGTATGTGATAAGGTTAAATTATCAATATTTATATGCAGGAACACATAAAGCTAAAGGTACCGAATTAAGGGGACGCAAAAAAGGTAGTGTAAGTTGGGACATTTAAAATTTGGGTGACTTAAATTAAGGGCTCCTTCAAAGCTCTAGAATTTTCAATTTTTTGAATCCAAGATTGAAACGTAAATTTTCATGTTGAGTATCATTCTACGAATACAACTATATGGTAGGGTTAAATCATCAAAAAATATAGCAAGCATACAATAGAACTACGACGAAATTCAGTTTGATGACATGAAAATATGGTTATTAGTGGGGTCATTCAAAATTAGAGGGACTTAAAAGGGTCTTGGCCTCAAGCTCCAGAATTTTCAATTATTCAAATTCAAGATTGAAAAGCGAATTTTCATATTGAGTATCTGTCTACGAATACGAGTATTGGATAAGGTTAAATTATCAAAATTTATATGCAGAAACACATAAAACTAGAAGTAATGCATTAAGGGGACACAAAAAAGGTAGTGTAAGTTGGGACATTTAAAATTTGGGTGACTTAAATTAAGGGCTCCTTCAAAGCTCTAGAATTTTCAATTTTTTATATCCAAGATTGTTAGGTAAATTTTCATGTTGAGTATCATTCTACGAATACAACTATATGGTAGGGTTAAATCATCAAAAAATATAGCAGGCATACATAGAACTACGACGAAATTCAGTTTGATGACATTAAAATATGGTTATTAGTGGGGTCATTCAAAATTTGAGTGACTTAAAAGGGTCTTGGCCTCAAGCTCCAGAATATTCAGTTATTTAAAGTCAAGATTGAAAAGCGAATTTTCATATTGAGTATCTTTCAACGAATACAACTATATAATGAGAATAAATTATCAATATTTATATGCGGGAATGCCTAAAACTACGAAGAAATGAATTAAGGGAACAAAGAGATGGGAGTATTGGTTAGGACATTCGAAATTTGTGTGACTTAAATTATGGGCTCCTTCAAAGCGCTAGAATTTTCAATTTTTTGAATCCAAGATTGAAAAGTAAATTTTCATGTTGAGTATCATTCTACGAATACAACTATATGGTAGGGTTAAATCATCAAAAAATATAGCAAGCATACATAGAACTACGACGAAATTCAGTTTGATGACATGAAAATATGGTTATTAGTGGGGTCATTCAAAATTAGAGGGACTTAAAAGGGTCTTGGCCTCAAGCTCCAGAATTTTAAATTATTCAAATTCAAGATTGAAAAGCGAATTTTCATATTGAGTATCTATCTACGAATACGAGTATTGGATAAGGTTAAATTATCAAAATTTATATGCAGAAACACATAAAACTAGAAGTAATGCATTAAGGGGACACAAAAAAGGTAGTGTAAGTTGGGACATTTAAAATTTGGGTGACTTAAATTAAGGGCTCCTTCAAAGCTCTAGAATTTTCAATTTTTTGAATCCAAGATTGTTAGGTAAATTTTCATGTTGAGTATCATTCTACGAATACAACTATATGGTAGGGTTAAATCATCAAAAAATATAGCAAGCATACATAGAACTACGACGAAATTCAGTTTGATGACATTAAAATATGGTTATTAGTGGGGTCATTCAAAATTTGAGTGACTTAAAAGGGTCTTGGCCTCAAGCTCCAAAGTTTTCAATTATTCAAATTCAAGATTGAAAAGCGAATTTTCATATTGTGTATCAATGTACGAATACAAGTATGTGATAAGGTTAAATTATCAATATTTATATGCAGGAACACATAAAGCTAAAGGTACCGAATTAAGGGGACGCAAAAAAGGTAGTGTAAGTTGGGACATTTAAAATTTGGGTGACTTAAATTAAGGGCTCCTTCAAAGCTCTAGAATTTTCAATTTTTTGAATCCAAGATTGAAACGTAAATTTTCATGTTGAGTATCATTCTACGAATACAACTATATGGTAGGGTTAAATCATCAAAAAATATAGCAAGCATACAATAGAACTACGACGAAATTCAGTTTGATGACATGAAAATATGGTTATTAGTGGGGTCATTCAAAATTAGAGGGACTTAAAAGGGTCTTGGCCTCAAGCTCCAGAATTTTCAATTATTCAAATTCAAGATTGAAAAGCGAATTTTCATATTGAGTATCTGTCTACGAATACGAGTATTGGATAAGGTTAAATTATCAAAATTTATATGCAGAAACACATAAAACTAGAAGTAATGCATTAAGGGGACACAAAAAAGGTAGTGTAAGTTGGGACATTTAAAATTTGGGTGACTTAAATTAAGGGCTCCTTCAAAGCTCTAGAATTTTCAATTTTTTAAATCCAAGATTGTTAGGTAAATTTTCATGTTGAGTATCATTCTACGAATACAACTATATGGTAGGGTTAAATCATCAAAAAATATAGCAAGCATACATAGAACTACGACGAAGTTCAGTTTGATGACATGAAAATATGGTTATTAGTGGGGTCATTCAAAATTAGAGGGACTTAAAAGGGTCTTGGCCTCAAGCTCTAGAATTTTCAATTATTCAAATTCAAGATTGAAAAGCGAATTTTCATATTGAGTATCTGTCTACGAATACGAGTATTGGATAAGGTTAAATTATCAAAATTTATATGCAGAAACACATAAAACTAGAAGTAATGCATTAAGGGGACACAAAAAAGGTAGTGTAAGTTGGGAAATTTAAAATTTGGGTGACTTAAATTAAGGGCTCCTTCAAAGCGCTAGAATTTTCAATTTTTTGAATCCAAGATTGTTAGGTAAATTTTCATGTTGAGTATCATTCTACGAATACAACTATATGGTAGGGTTAAATCATCAAAAAATATAGCAAGCATACAAAAAGTACGACGAAATTCAGTTTAGGGACATAAAAACATAGGTATTATTGGGGTCATTCAAAAATGGAATGACTTAAATGGGTCTTCGCGTCAAGCTCCAGAATTTTCAATCATTCAAATTCAATATTGAAAAGTAAATTTTCATGTTGAGTATCATTTTACGAATACAACTATATGGTAGGGTTAAATCATCAAAAAATATAGCAAGCATACATAGAACCGCAACGAAATTCAGTTTGAGGACATAAGAACATAGGTTATATTGAGGTCATTAAAAATTTGAGTGACTTAAAATGGTCTTTCCATCAAGCTCCAGAATTTTCAATTATTCAAATTCAAGATTGAAAAATGAATTTTCATATTGAGTATCAATCTACGAATACAAGTTTATGATAAGGTTAAATTATCAAAAAATATAGCTAGCATACATAGAACTACGAAGAAATTCAGTTTGATGACAAGGAAATATGGTTATTAGTGGGGTCATTCAAACTTTGAGTGACTTAAAAGGGTCTTGGCCTCAAGCTCCAGAGTTTTCAATTATTCAAATTCAAGATTGAAAAGCGAATTTTCATATTGAGTATCAATATACGAATACAACTATATAATAAGGTTAAAATATCAAAAAATAAACCAAGCATACATAGAACTGCAACGACATTCAATTTGAGGACATGAAGATATGGTTATTGGTGGGGTCATTTAAAATTTGAGTGACTTAAAAGGGTCTTCGCGTTAAGCTCCACAATATTTAGTTATTCAAATTCAAGATTGAAAAGCAAATTTTCATATTGAGTATCTTTCAACGAATACAACTATATAATGAGAATAAATTATCAATATTTATATGCAGGAATACCTAAAACTACGAAGAAATGAATTAAGGGAACAAAGAGATGGGAGTATTGGTTAGGACATTTGAAATTTGTGTTACTTAAATTATGGGCTCCTTCAAAGCGCTAGAATTTTCAATTTTTTGAATCCAAGATTGAAAAGTAAATTTTCATGTTGAGTATCATTCTACGAATACAACTATATGGTAGGGTTAAATCATCAAAAAATATAGCAAGCATACAAAAACTACGACGAAATTCAGTTTAGGGACATAAAAACATAGGTATTATTGGGGTCATTCAAAAATTGAATGACTTAAATGGGTCTTCGCGTCAAGCTCCAGAATTTTCAATCATTCAAATTCAATATTGAAAAATGAATTTTCATATTGAGTATCAATCTACGAATACAAGTATATGATATGGTTAAATTATCAATATTTAGTTATTTATCAATATTATCAATATATAACTACTATTGTTGTTCTCTGCTTGGTAGTTAACCGGGTTTCACTGTTTCATCATTTACAGCTGCAACCCCGTGGTATAACAGAAAAATGGTAGCCGAGGCAGCTTTAATGCGTCGACCTAATACGTGGAACATCTTTTAGTAAAAACTATTATAGTGTTCGTGGACAATTTCACTTAATACCAAAATGTTAAATAATATCGATTTTCTGTGACCATCGAAAATGACTTTTATTGCTCATTATTATAAATTAATGTGCCATAGTGCAACAAAATAGTGCTTAACACAAAAAATTACAAAACAAGAAGAGAAAGTTCAAAATAAGGTTTACATACACAAATTTAAATATTAATCTTACTGCATTACATTTTCTCTGTGATATTATCTGTGTGAGATATGAAATAACCTAAAAGTGATAAAATATATTGTTAACTTTCATTAATTAAGATAACATGGCCAGGTCAGTACTAAAACATTCAATAACTTTTGCAATATGTGTTGTAATTATTCATTCTGCCATTTAGTCAAAAAGACCTACATCTCCCCATCGTTAATTCCTTCTAAACTGACTTGTAAATCGGTCAAGCACGTATCTAGTAGGTGGTGGGATGGGGAGGGTGGTGGGGGTGCAGCGCCCCTCCTATATCTGAGGAAAAGAGAGAATTTTTCCCAAAAAATGACAAAAATTGCAAAAATTTGCCATTATTTGAATATGTCTAATTTTTCCCATTATTTTTGGTTGCACCCCCCTTTGACCAAACTTCTGGATAGGTGCCTGAAATCGGTAATGAAGATTTTTCAGGTATGTTATTTAGTTCAGTATTTTTCAGATTGAATGGAATTTATGCAGGTTGGCAGTCTGAAATCTTCTTCTCCCAAAATCCAAAATAGGATATTGTTTAGGGATATATTGCCAAAATGTGAAAATGATACATTATGTCGATTATATTTTGTAGAGGTTCTCATATTTTTTTTCTTTTTCCTGGAAAGTGTCTTCGTTTTAAACATAAATATAACTATTAAATACGCTACTGATACTGAAATTAAACGTCAAAGTATGCAATTTTGGAAGTAATTAACAGTTGCTGAAAATAATTGAAGATTACTTCAAAATATCTTTAAATGATTTCTATAAATGTTCTGACTTGACCATGCTTTTTGACTTTGGTTTCTAATAAACTAGTAGTAGGCCTACAATTTAATCATATAACTTTTCTAAGGTTATTGAAAAGAGTCATACGTTATATCAATATTGCTAAAGATTGATAAAATAGCCATTCCATGACGTATTGAGGGATCGCTTTTCGGGCTGCCACACCCATCGAAATCCAGGGAAATTTAACATTTTAAGGTATATAAATAGATAATGAGTTGTCAATTCTTCCTGAATATGATTTTTGCTCTAAAAATATATGCCGTCCCGCTTTCCTTTTTATGGGCACCTGATAAGGACCCTGTAACTATAAAAATGGCCCTCAAGTAGAGCAAAATATATCCCAAAGTGATTATTTATCTCATCTAATGTTTAAAATAATATTTTTAAGTTTTCCCAATGTTTACCTTTAAAATTCTGCAACATATAGATTTCAATGTCTGGTTTTATTCACTGTCTTTACATTGTCCAATCGGATTACATCTGTTCATATATTTGAAGATGAATATCTTGATGATATGATGATGATGACAAGAATGCGACATGGAATGCGACGAATAAGTTCACAGCATGATCCCCACAGATGCAAACCTAGAGGGACAGTATGCAAAGCCGATATTGAATGTTGCACCAAGCATTGCGTGAAAACCAGACAATCTGGTAATTACTATACAATTATTATATCTTAACATAATACTCGTACCTATCATATAATATGTTTTGTCAGCCTTATCAATTATTAAGGTAAAAGAAGTAGTAACTGATATTTTCTAGCCCTTGAATCTTTTAAAATAATTCAAAATAATACTTGAAAATGAAAAGCAGTGCTCTCAAATTTTATAGAATTTTCTGTTTATCTGGGATATCACCTAGTTGTAGATATTTGATTGTCTGTTTTCCACTGTCTACCAATTCAACGGCTGCAATCAAACAAAATTTATCACATATTGAATTTTGATCAGTTGTGCGGTTTACCGATTCTTAAGCAAATCAAACACTTAAAGTTTGCTATAAAATATTTTGCACTGTATATTATATTTTTAGCCCAGGTCGGCCAACCCAATACTAAAAAATGCAGAGTAGAAGATCACAACGATTGGAATGGCAAAGGTTAGTAGTATTAAAACATAATTCTTTTATGGTTAGAGAAAAATTCGGGGACCCCCTCCCCGAATTTTTTAAAATTCTGTGCCCCATGGCCATGCACATAATTTTAGCGATTTTTTGATTTTTTAAACAAAAATTTATTTCCCCTGATTTCAACCCCCTATGCTGTGACCCTAAAGAATGATGGTCACCAATGGTTCAACAATATGAATTTCCTAAAACCGGAAAAACTTTTTATGGTTGCAAATTGTAACAATTAAACTATTGTCATTGAAATCCAAATTTTTTGCTTAATTTATGAATACAAAATTTACGGGGATGTTGAAGGGTGCCTTACGCAATTTCCAATACCTTTTATTACTAAATGTAGGTTAATTAATATAAGAATCAAATGACTGCAGTTTACAAGTTGGGGCTACATTCAGCCTACCTTCAAGGACAGATCCAATTATTATTACAAAAAATGAAACTGAGCAATACAGGAGTACTGTAATATTTATGCTGTTTTTAGAAGAAGAAGACAGAATCATTGGTGGTACGGGAGCCTATAGGGGAGAAAATCCTTCAGTAGTACAGCTACTTCGGGATGGTTATCAAAGATGTGGTGGCGTTATCGTTAACGAATACTACGTTCTAACTGCGGCTCATTGTAAAGTTATTTAGCTGTTTATCTTATTTATGGGAATCCGAATACGAAGCAGTACCTTTGTAATGGTTTAGTAAGAGTGCAGAAAAATCGTTATAAGATAATGTATAAAGATTATCCCTGTTGTAATAGCAAATATGCCCAAGTCTATGTAATGCCGTCTCTAATAATCCAAACATTATTATTGGCTAGTTGATAGCAATGAAAATCATTATGCCACTTTTCTAAACTTCTACTATACCATAATATCACTATTCAACAAAAATCCCACATTTCAAATAATAAAGTAATACAATCTATTAAATTATGTTTGGCTTGTAGAAAATATAACTTTAAAACTGTTTTATAATCCCCATTAGGTTTTAAATGGACAAAAGATCCTAGCCACTATGAGATTATAGCTGGAACGATAATATCAGAGGCTACGGACGTTGGTGACGTGTATGAAATAAGCGAAATTAAAATTTACGACAAGTACATGGCACCTGAATATGGCTACGATATTGCTGTAATCCGTACAAGTACACAAATCAAATTTTATCCCAAATACATTCAACCAGCTAAACTACCAAGACTTGGACAATTTCACTGCGGTATGTTTTTAATGCCTATCAAAATATATTTGTTCATCACAACAATACCCTGCTTAATGAATATTAGGCTCCAACGGTACCCACCAAATTTGGCTTTTAAATTAAACTACAATGGCCACTACATCAGTAAATAATGCATGTAGTTTTGAACATGCTCTGTTTAGCGTGAAATAATGTTGACATTGACAGCATTTGAGATTCTGTAGTGTGTATTTCCGGATTATTTAATTTGGCCACGCCGTGCGTTGCACCAAGTCACCAAGACTACCTATAACTTAACTAAGTTTAAGGCCAGGGTTACCAGGCACACTGAAATGGCAAGTATAATACTTAAATTAGACTACCCTGTGTTTAAAATACTTTCAAGTAGTATAAAATACTTAAATGACCTAAAATAGATAACAATGAAATAAATTGATCCTTATACATTAGAACAAATTTTTATCGTCCCAAACATTAAAATTTTCTCCCACTTCACAGTTATTTTCAATCCAAATCTCTTTCGATTTCGATGAAAGGAGATTAACCACTTATTAAGGACAGCTAAATGTCAAACCTTTCTTTCTCAACTATAAATGGATTTGAATGATCAGAATTCAGGATACTTAAATTCATTGAATAATATCTGGTAACCCTGGTTAAGGCTGGCTCGTCAATTTGTAGAACAATGGTAATACATCTCCCGTGGGGAATAAACACGTGTCATATTTTTATAGCAAACACCACATATTTTCAGAGAGGGCACTGTGGCCATTTATCCCCAAAAGTTGCTAAGCAACCATATCATTAAAAAAACTTTAAATCTCAATTGTTTTCATGAATCACAAAAACGTGTCTCATTTTTAAACATTTTTTTTCGTAATATGATGCAATTGGCCTTGGCCGTCCTTTAATGGGTGCACTGTGGTCTTCAAATGCATGCTTAGCCGTTAGAATATATCCTCTTATCATTATGGAGCCTGATATTCTATGGTCAATAACAGATACAATATCAGTCAGATTTAACATGTTAAACATATTGTTATAGAATAATACTTATAAAATATGTTACATAATTTTATACTAATGTTTTATATTATTTTTTATTAGCTAACGCTACGGCTTGGGGTTGGGGATATACGGTGGATGGTATTAAGCGAAGCAGTGAATATCTCCTAAAAGTGGTTGTTCCTTACATGTCAATCAATCAATGCAATATATTTTACAAAAACGATGACATTACGGTATACAGTGGCTGGCAGCTATGCTATGGAGCCGCTGGAAGAGATAGTTGTGGCGGAGATAGTGGAGGACCCTTAACTTGTAATCTTAAGCCTGATTATGTGATAGGGATTGTTTCTTTTGGCATTAACTGTGGCCGTTCAAACCACCCTGGTGTTTATACAGGTGTGGCTAAATACTACGATTGGATTTCTGATAATATTAAAATTTAATTATAAAACTATTCGAAAAACGAAGCCAATTTTGATTAAAATATGCCAACCGAAATGTTTTGAATTTCAAAGTTTAAATGAGAATCCTATCTAATTACTTTCTTTTGCAGAAACCAAAATAAACTTCAAAATGTAGTAAATTTTAGACGCGTTTTACTCTTCTCGTATAAGTTAATACTTTCGCATTCATTTTAGTTTTTATCCTGATACCCATATTTTATTTAAAAAAATTAGTGCCAAAAATTATTGTCTGAAAATTGCACAATTTTTAGCCATTTTTTTAAAACAAAGGAAAATCATTAACTATCGATTCAGGTTTCGTCGACCTTCCATTACGTATTAGAAACCCTTTCCTATACATTTGCAGAGAATGACCCTACAGATTTAACGAGTCTCATTATGTCAAAATCAGTGAACGGTAAATAGGTCAAAAATATTTAGAGCATAACATGTGACAATTTTCCAGAAACTTTACCCGTTTATTAACTCCCCAAATTTAGGCTTGTCTAGCCCGCACAAAAGTTTGTTTGACATTATGAGAGAATTGGTATTAGAATTCCAAATAGGATTTCAACACCAATTTTTATCAAAATACCACTGTAGAGCAATGTATAATTCAATAATTGTGTTTGAAAATATTTTTAAATTCACATGCAGATTTAGTTTTAGCAGAAACTATTTATAATTCCAAATTAGTGGTTCATATAGGTACATTATTTTGTAAAAAGCTATAAATTGAACAAAAATCAAAAAAGTCAATTTGCTTGACGTTTCTGTTTTACGGTAATTCCTACTATACTCTAAATTAAAATTTCCTGAAAGGTTAACAACATAAACAGTAAATTATATTAACAGCTGATATGAGTCTAATTTTTTCCATTTCGTAAGATAAAATATTAAATCCTTGCCATAAAACGATGCATATTGGGGTTACGTAACCTTTATTTCTGTCTCCAATGTCAAACGCAGTTATTTTCAATGACAGAATGCCAATTTGCAATGCAAACAATGTTTCCGATTGCGAAAAATATATTTTATCATCATAAGAACATAATCATCAGAATGGCAATTGAAATAATTAACCCTGTCTATATATTCTAGTATAGTGAAATACTAAAAATTACTGAAAAAAGATTTTAAAATGCCCTTAAATATCTACTGCCTTTTATTTTGGCGTCTAACTAGTAGTAGTATCGGCGACGGTTTGGCTGAAGACAGTGGCCTGCTTTTCCCAAATGTATTAAAACAAAATAACTTGTGTGACCCTCATTAAATGATTTTTATCGCTTATTATTACAAATTAATGTACGAAATAGTACTTAATGCAATAAAATTATTAAACGAGGAAAAGAGTCAGCTTACATTATTAAAAAGAGACATTTAAATACCAATTTTGCAAAATCTCATATTTTTAAATATCTCATTTAATACAGTATTTTATCTGATATTTTAAGCAAGAGTAATAAATATTTGGTGTAAATACAATGCACGCGCACTACCTATAATTAGCACAACATGACCAGGTTAGTTCTAAAGCAATCAACTATTTTTATATTATTTGTTTTTCATTCTGCAATTAATACATGGTAATAACTTACAAGTTTACAACCTTTCCAATCAAATTGACAAAAGTTCTCAGAATATCAATTTTATTTTGGCTACAGAGCTATCATAACTTTGTTTCAATTTAAATCCTGCTGGTAAAATTATGCAGAACTCAGAATTAACTGGGCTGTAACCATTTTCATTTTTTGAGGGCTTGTTCAGAAAGGCGTTATAGAACCATATATATGTGGGGAGGTTACAGGTTAGGTTTTGTACATCTTTGTTGGGACCGTGAAAGTATTTTCCGGTGTGTCTGAGAAATTATATTAAATGGACTCTAGCAGAAATAAAATAGTACCCTTTAGCGATGAGGAGTGAAGATCATTTTAAATGATAAATAGTTAATTGTTTTCTTCCTTTAATTATAAACTTTTACACCGTATATATAGTTTACAGTGTCTGGTTTTGATCAGTGTTCTTGCGTTGTCCAATTTGCTTGTATCTGGTCAAATCTTCGGTGATACGGTAATGAGGAGAAGTATGAGACATGGAATGGGTCGAAGCTTGCCGCCTGATCCCAATAGATGCAAACCTAGAGAAGCAGCATGCAGAGCCGATATTGAATGTTGCACCAAACGTTGTGTGAGTACTGAAGGATCTTCTGGTAATTAATACATTTAAATTGAAATATTACCTATCATACATGTATGGTTAGTCTTAATAATCTCCAGCAAGTATGTGAATGACCGAATCGAACTTCAAAACGATCCTATGGAGTTTGCTTACTGGCTAGAGATATCTCAAATACGAAACAATTTGAAATCAAGGTTCCTATAGGTAAATATTGGCCCTAAAAAAGATAAAGATAATCTGAAGCGGAAGTTGGCAAATTACAATAAAGTAAAAATTACTTTTTTCTTTCTGAAGGAATTCTAATCTATAACTGCTTGAATAAGATAAAAGATTGCCATTAATAATTATGATAGTATTACATGCAGAAAAATATAAAGGTGAAAAAAGTGAATTTTTAATTTTCTAACTCCCGTTTCTACTTACCTCTTCCCCAAAGAGCAATATTTATAGCAACCTTGATTCCCACATTGAAACTATTCCATATGTGAGGAGATGTCTCTTGCCAGGAGGTATCTCTTGGAGAGGCTTTTATACCACAAACATCTCCATATAGCAACCTTGGTTTAAAATGCTTAGGTAAAGTCGCCACCATCTGAATAAACTAATGATTTAAAGTCCCCTAAATTGTGTTCTTTACTTTTATTGTTATTTTACGTTGTCCCGACTGAAATAAAAAATGTGTTAATTAAACATTACAAATTTTTTTAGTAATTTTCTGTTTTATCTAGGACGAAACTAATTTTGTGCAGAAAGAAATTAGTTTTGTCCACTTTTGTCCACACATTTTATTTCAGACACCACTAAACCTGGTTTATATTACTTTCCAAAGAATATATTGAAAGAATTCGTCTTAGTTACTATTTAAACTCCATGCTTAATAATACACAAATTTTCGTAGTAAATTATGTTTTGTTACGGATGTTTTTTTTCTTCATGGGACGGAAAATTAACACATATCTACCAGCTTTATGAAAAAATTCTGCATTTGATATTGTATTTTTAGAAATATCCAGGCAAAACAAAAAGTGCAAAGCGGAAGATCACTACGAATGGATCCGTAAGTGTATAATTTACAAACGATTGTACTTTTAATGATAATGATGTTTATAAGGAACTTTACAACCTCAGAGCAGTCGTAGTAACGTAAACTAATTTTCAGCTTAGGAGATAATAGGACTTTATAAAATTTTGTTTGTCCAATACATTTAGATCCAGATGACAGAATTCTTCAGGGTGAGAAAGCCACCCCTGGAGAGAACCCTTCATTGGTAAACATAAAACAGGATGGTATACATCAATGCGGTGGCACTATCGTCAACAAATACTACGTCCTAACTGCAGCTCATTGTAAATTTATAATTGTACTTCATTTTAATTAATATTATTAGTATTAATGGGTTAGTAACAATATTTGGTTTATTAATTCCATAGGTTTCAAATTTTCATTAGAACCTGAAGATTTCATCATTGTAACTGGAACATTAAAAACCAACCACAGGTCTTTAAAACCAACTGAATACAAAGTAGCCAGCATTGAAATCCACGATTCCTTCGAAGGCACGGCACATGGTTACGATATTGCTCTAATGCGTACAGAAACACCCATGGCCTTTACAGCAAAACACGTTGAACCAGTTAAATTGGCAAAACTTGGAGAGGATCACTGTGGTGAGTATTTTATAACTACCAACGTGTACAAAATTTGCCGATTTTTAAGGCTGTTTACCACTACAATAGTGTATTATGAATCCAACGAAACTTTTTCTCTGCTAATAAGAGGGCACAATAGCCTTGTAGGCGTAGAAGGTCTCCTTTGTTCGTGCTCAGCCAAGCGCGATCTCTCTTATGTTATCGTTATCAGCAGAGAAAAAGTTTCGTTGGATTCATAATAAATGGCCATATTGGTAAAAATGAGTTTAATGGTAAAAATGGTAAAATTGTAACAGTTTATTAGTTATCAGGAGGGAAATCCGGGTTAGACTGAAAGATGCCCGTTTCCTTGTATTCCTGACTCTGGTTCGGCTCAATGCACCTAAAACTGCTAGACTTTATGATCGGGATGAGTGAAATGACTGCACAAAAGAGAGAACGACGAGATTTGGACACAGACAAAGTAGTGGTTTATTACTCTCGAAATTATGACACGATCGTATTTACTCTAAGTTCCCTAAACCCGACCTGACTGACTGACGACGACGAGGGTTCCCGACCAACTGTGACTGACGAGGGTTCACGACCAACTGACGAGTGAGTCTCCGTTTCTCCGAGTATATGGAGTCTCGAAGTGGGAGGTAGGAGGTTAATTAGAATATTAGAGACGTGATGTTAATGAGGGTGGTAGTGGGTGGTGAGGAGCCTCCTCACATAGTACAGGTGTGAAAAAGAAATCTTAAAAATAGGAATAGTTCTATTTAATCTATGCTGCCTGTACTTCCAAAATTTGGAAAAATTAATAATTTTTTGTCTAAAAACGTAAGTAATAGCAAAATATGTACAGAAAAGTTTTTGTTTCTTTTTATTACATTTTTATCCCCCGGAAATGTTTTCTGGCTGCAAGCCTTGTATTTTATTTAAAATACCTTAAATTAGTATTTATATTTGAATTTTGACGCAGAGAAAGTATATAGTGCGAAAAGATAAATGGATAAACGAAATATATCCATAGAATACAGTAATCTTTATTTAGTAAAAAAGAGCTAATTTAAATAAAATAAAATTGTTTGTCACAAATAAGACGATATTGTGAAATTAAGTTGAGTCTATTTTTGGTTTGCCTCTTACTACTACTGGTAGGTTGGAACTAGTATTCTGTACACTGAAATATATTATAATATCCGAGTTAATTGATGTCTGTATTACAAATTATTAGAGAACGCTACCGCTTGGGGATGGGGATACACTAAGCCAGGTAGTGGGGCCAGTGATGAACTCTTGAAAGTGAAACTTCCAAAAATTGATTCTAAAGTTTGTTCAAGAAAGTATAAAGAAAGATACAAAATATACAGAAAATTACAACTATGCTATGGCAATGGAGGAAAGGATAGCTGTGCAGGAGATAGCGGTGGACCCTTGACCTGTATACGAAAACCTTACAAGCAAATAGGCATTGTGTCTTATGGCAAAGGATGTGGCGAAGAAAGGTACCCTGGGGTATATACTCGTGTAGCTGCCTTTAACGAATGGATTTTTAGTACGATGGTCAACTACCTTTAGTCTTTACTGATTTTTAATTGTATTTTTGTTTATTGTCACCACATTCATATTACAATTTGAAAAATGTCTATTAATAATTTTGAAATAATAAATATGTGCAGATTGAATACCTACTTCAACAATAAGTAAAACAAAAGAGGTCACACTAGTAAATTTTAACAAAGCGGTTTACTTCCCTATTTTTGTATCTATCTGCATGAATTGTCAAATGTAATTGTGCAGTGCTTATGTTAAGCATCATATTAAGCTATAAATAGAATATATAAAGCTATAAATAGAAGTTGGATAGGCAACCTTCATTTCTTTCGACAATAAATTAAATACCATTGTTTTAAATGACTGAATATTAATTTTAAATATACTCCTAACTCTAATGCAACAAGATACGATGTACTCTATAAATAAAATTAATGTCCTCATTTAGTAATTAATTATTGTAAAACTGTAAATTGTCTAATAAGAAATAATAATTTTCGGTAATCATTGGTAAAATTGATTCTTGTTGCTATTACATGTAACAAAATTACTAAATAAGAAAATTTTTATAACAGGCATTATAATATGTGATATATTACAAATAATTGTATAGAAGGTTTTTGTCCCAATTTTCAGTGACACTGTAGCCAACAGTGATTACTAATTTGTGCTGACATAATTCGTGTTCATTAATTAGTATACCTAGCATGGCCAGGTTAGTAAAGTTGATAATTGCACTATGTGCTGGTAATTTTCATTTTCCACTAACTGAAAAGAGCATTCCGAGTGGAAAATACCCCCAACACAGTCAGTACCCACCTAATAAACGGGAAAAGTGAAAAAGTGAGGCCCTTGCCCAAAGAATACAACCGTGAAAATTTTATTTGCTAAATATACCGATTTATAAATTTTATCATACCGTAATAAACGATATAATTCCCCGTATCGAAATCCCCGGATGTTTAACTATATCGATTTTACTTGGCCAAAAAAGGGATATGGAACTATAATTCCTCCGAGGTTATTATTGATATATTGATTATTACGGTATTTTGATTAAAGATGAAATTACGGTAAGTTCGGTATAACTAAGTAATTTAAAAAAAATTTATGCTCCTATTTCGTCTGCCAGTTATCCTTTGGCTGGTAGGTTAGAGCACTGTCATTTTTACATTTCAACGTCTTAGTTACATCACCTGGTGTAGACTACAATACTTGTGATGTTCATTGTGCCTCGGCCATATCTCACTTTGACTGTTTACCATTTAAAATGAGGTCTACTGGATAGTTCGATTTTAAACTATAAAAATTTTCTTCTTTCTTAATTTTTGCCAATAAAACGGCATTTACGAGAACTAGAATGCGCCGTACACCTCAGCGGAATAATCCACGCAAGTGCAAAAGCAAAGATAGAGATAGTGACAATTTTACTACCATGCCATTTGGTAATTACTTATAGTATTTGTTTAATACTTCTATTACGGACATAAAAACATCATATTATATTGTATTCCATGGAGAGTATGACAAATGACTCTTTTGGAATTTCCCAATACCGAAACCTTTGCGGTAGTATCAAAAACACATGAGAACGCTTATTCAGGGACCATGTAAAGGTTACCATTAAATAATATTATACTTTAACACTCTCCATACGAATAAATGATTGTTCTGCGCGGATTGCTTGTGTGCTACCCTTTTTGTCAACACCTTTCTGTCAACACCTTTTTGTCAACAAGTTATTTTGAGATCCCTTTTTTCAAAACGTAACACCCTTTTTGTCAACAAAATGTCTATTGTACATGGAGCATGAAAATATTATATGTAATATAGCACAAGTTCCAATTTAAGACATTGTGAGACAAGTCAAAAAGACAAAAAGGGGGTGAATCATTGTAATAGTTAGTAATTACAAAAATTGTGTTACTGACACAACACCAGGGTTTCGTTATACTAGGATTTAGCCAGGAAAATATTCTGACAATAATTTGTAATGACATTGGGAATAATAGACAATTCTAGGCAATTTATGTATGCCATGTTTAACAAAAAATCACATGTAGGTATATTATCATATTCAGCTAACTTTTCCAGTTCATTTTTAATCCTATTAATTGGTCTTTTGTTCTTTGCTGGTGAAGCAGTGAGCTGCGAAGAAATCGTGATTGAGAATCAATAGACCACCCACCAAGCTAATTGGGTGGCCTATTCTTCTCCATTCACGATTCCTTTAGAGCTCCTTGCTTCTCCAACCAACAACAAAAGATAAATTAATGGGATTAAAAATGAGCTGGAAAAGTTAGCTGAATCAAAAAATCATTTCAAGTGGGATGGTAAGTATTTTTAAAACTATGGAACTTTTAGTGTTATCTATGTGGAACTATTTAATCTTGGAGCAATCGTAGACGAGTAGACCTCATTTTCACGCTGGAGAAATAGGAAACTACCTAAAATACTGAAAAATTTCGTTTCTACTTATGGCATTTAGATCCAGACAGAATTATTGATGGTGAACCAGCCACGCTTGGTGAGATTCCGTCAATTGTAACTCTACGATTGAACAATATACATACCTGTGGCGGAACTATAATCAGCAAATATTACATCTTAACTGCGGCTCATTGTAAAGTTGTGATTCTATAACTGATTTCACTCCAATATATTAATTACATTGGGTTAAGTTATATAACGCAGGTTAATTAATTCCATTGGTTTCAAATATTCAATAAATCCCACCGATTACAGCATTGTTACCGGAACGTTGCAAGCAAATCACTTTTCTCTAAACCTGAAAACTCCGACTCAACCGCAAGGAACCAGATACGAAATAAGCAAAATTATAACTTACGAATCCTTCCAGAGTGCGGTAACGGGTCACGATATTGCCCTCCTTCGTACAAGTACGCCTATTACTTTTGTCCCGGGCATCGTTGAAACAGCTGTAATATTATTATCTATATTGGAGTAAGTAAGCTGATAGCAGTAAGTATTAACATAGGGAACGGTATCGGTTGGGGATGGGGATGGATATACGGTGCCACCTAGAAAGTATCTCAGTGAATATCTCCTTAAAGTGCAACTTCCAGAAATTGATAAGTACGAGTGTACTCGAAAATATAAACCGAAATACCAAATTTACAGATATACTCAGGCACGTATCTAGAAATTTGTTCAAGGGGGGCGGAAGCAAAAATGATACCAAAAAGAAGACATATTCGCGCGAAGCGCGAAAAAATTTTGCAATTTTAGGCCATTTTTGAGAAAAAAATTCTCTTTTTCTCAGATTTAGGGGGGGCGCTGCGCCCCCCCGCCCCCTACTAAATACGTGCTTGGATATACTCAATTATGTTATGGAAACGGAGGAAAGGATTGTTGTATGTTATGTATGTTATATGGGGTGTACTGCCTCACTACAAAGTGATAGTACTGGGCGCAGGCCTCAAATACGGGCCCATTGCCAACTCCCTCAACACTGGTATTGTTGTTAATTAATACCCGAGAAGCCTAAGGCTGTCATTTACGAGTCATTGTTGTGGGACTGTTATCGGAAGTCTACTAGCCCAACAAAGACAGGTTATCCAAAGCTACTCTACGGTCACAGGACACATACGAGGTATCAATAGGACGGCCCTTGTAATTGCGGGTTTGTGCTTAACCTTTGTCTTAATTCCACATTTACAACTCAAACACTCGCCTTTAAACAGCCCTCGGCCATTTCACCCAGCCAAAGAACCGAACTGGCAGTGGAAGCACACATTGAATAGTCAGACGACTGAGTACTCCACCAAGCCAACGTGGCTGGGTCGGAGGAAAGGATACTTGCGGTGGAGATAGAGGTGGACCCTTGACATGTACTATCAATAATAAAACCAAACAGATAGGCATTACGTCTTATGGCTTGGGAGGTGCAGATCCAAAATACCCTGGCGTATATTATATACTCGTGTAGCTCAATATTATACTTGGGTTTATAGGCAAATGACCGACTATCTTTGACTTTTACTGGTTATTAATTGTCCTTATTTATGGCTCATTGCTACGAGTATTAAAATTAAGAATAACTGTAAATTAAAAATATATATGTATAAATTTAAAATAAATGAAAAAACATACAAATTTAAAATAAAACAAAAAAATGTACAAATTTAAAAAATATACGAATTTAAAATAAATTTTAAAATATATAAATTTAAAATAAGTTTAAATATATATAAATTTAAAATAAATTTAAATATACATAAATTTAAAATAAATTTAAATACACATAAATTTAAAACAAATTAAAAATATATAAATTTAAAATAAATTAAAACATATAAATTTAAAATAAACTAAAACATATAAATTTAAAACAAATTAAAAATATATAAATTAAAAATAAATTAAAACATATAAATTTAAAATAAATTTAAATACCAATTTAAAAATGAAATTAAAAGTGCATGAGTGGAAAATTTATTAACAAACAAATTGCCTATAAAAGCTGTAAATTTTGCGAAAATATAGGGACAATATTTTTTTTGCTCTGTCCATAATATCAAATGCAATTGTTTCAAATGCTGGAATGTGTCATTTTCCTGAAGTGCCGATATGTGTGGCCTTAAAGTTCCATTTTTCTAGGAAAAGTGAAAAACTGGTACAATAATGTTAGAAGGCCATAAATGGATGTTTGACAACTTTCATTTCATTTTACAATTATAGGAAACTAAATGCCATTGTTCTCAATGACTGAATATCAATTTAAAATATCAACACATATGCCAATCATTGTGTAACAAAATATCATGTACTCTATAAATACAATTAATGGCCTCATTTGGTAATTAATCATTGTAAAACTGTGAATTGCCTAATAATAAGAAATAGTAATCTCAGTCGTCATTGGAAAATTTGGTTTTGCTATTATAAAATGAACAAAATTCCAAATTTAGCAAATGTGTTGTAAAAGAACATTTATAGTTTAGCATAAATATATATAATTATATAACAGGATTCCTTGGCAGCAATCGGTGATACATTTAACTAGCAGTGATAAGTGATAACTAATTGTGCATTAATTAGTATGGCCAGGTTTGTAAAATTGGGAAATGGAAATTTTCACTTTGCCATTAATTGAAACGAGCATCCGAGTGGAATTAATTCGTATCCGTGATTCTAATTAATTTGCAGTCCAAATACTGATAACAGTCTCCCGTATTTCAGTAACGGATTCAGATTATTTCTTAATTACATATATAACTATATTGTAATAATGTTCCACATCCTGTTTAGAACCAGTTAATTAATAGTAACAATATTATCTGTGTCTGCTGGGTGCTTTGAAACTTAAAATATTTGTGCAAAATGAAAAACTCCAGCGCATTTGTTGTGGTTGAAACTTTAAACCGCACGTAGACATGATACATATTAATGGGTAAACATTTGGCCATATCTCACTCCAACTGTTAACTCATTTAAGTATCCCATTATTTCATGTGCGAGAAAATCAAAAAATTTTGAAAGGCTGTAAAATGGGAAGGAAGTGGGTTATCGTCAAAAAATACTTCACATTTTAGATGACAATATGAAAAACATTTTTGTCTGTTTATTTTTTTCAATTAAGTTATCAGTTAAAAAGCCTTTGCGACTTGAAAAATTTTATAATTTACATGTAAATAGCCAAATTTTTAAATTTTCCCCCACATGAAGTGATGGGATCCTTAAGAGTTTAGATTTTTAAAACGTCTTTCTTAATTTTTAACTTTTGAGAAATAGATCCATTTATCTGATGTTGTTCTTCCTGGCATTGACGTATTTGTTTGCGGAATGTCATGTATTTGATGATAAAGTTGTCGGTGATACGTTGATTTTAAGGAATAGACCTAGAAGGCACAGGACACTTCCGCGGCATAATCTACGCAGATTCAATTGCAAAGCTGTAGGGGTATCATGCAAAGTCAATAGAGAATGTTGCAGCAAGAGGTGTGGCAGTGACAATTCTACTACACTACCTGGTAATTGTCGACAGTACACAATTAGCACTTCCAATACAAAAATAAAGACCTCATATCGTCCCTTAAGGATGCAAAAGGCCTTAATCCTTTTTTGTTTGCCACAGCAAATGGCCTCAATCCATACATGTGGAGGGAGGCCACAGGCCATTTTCTGCGTCAAACAGTTTTAAAGCCATTTGCCTTGCCAAACTAAAAGTGGATTAAGGCCTTTTGCATCTTTAAGGGACGATATGATGCATGGAGAGTGCGTCATATGTCGTATTCATGTCATCTTCCAAGCGAACCTAATCCACAATATCATTGGTTCGAATACGCAATACGGATTTAAAACTGAATGCATATCGTCTGCTTAATATTACGACGTAACAAGCCATTTTGTCATGACTGCTACAAAGTAACAAACCATTTTATCATGGCTGAGACAATGTAACAAACCAATGTATCAGGAGTTAGGTTTGTTACATTGTCGCGGTCATGATAAAATGGTTTGTTACTTTGTAGCAGTCATGCATAGATTTGGATAGATTGGATATTTCCATTCATTTAATGTATTGCAGTTTTATGACCTGCGAAGGACAGACTTAAGAGTGAATTGGGTAAAAGGCGGGGCAATTTAAAAGCTCAATTGATTTGTTTGACAACATTGAGAATATTGGGATTGTCATATTGTATTAGACAAGCGGCATTTTTTGTATTTGCCTCAGTTTACCCAAATTCCAAATGTAAACAAAAGTTCAATCATGTGACCGTATGTCGCATCTAGATCTACAGTACTAGTTATATAATCTAAGCAGTCATGATAATAAAATGGCTTGTTACTTATGACTTAGTAATGTTAAGCAGACGATATTTCGAATTTTCGCATTTCGGTGTCAGCCGGTGGATGCATATTTTCCTTTTCCTATTTTCCTTTTATTATCATTCAAAAATGTATATAAATTTAAATAAAAGTGTTGTTTGTTGTATTTTTAGCATGGGCAATAGGAACAAAAAAATGCGTACCAGAAGCCCCATTTTGTAAGTATAGAGAAGAGTTGTGATTTATTGCTATACAAAAATTTATCGACGTCTTTATTTACAATTGTAATCGACTCTTGTCGTGCCTTATCTTTTTCTATAATTTGATTGTTTTACAATAGCATTGTGAATTTAAAAGATAATTAGGGGGAATTAGTAACTTGCATTTCTGCAGAGACAACAAAAATGATTAATTTTCAATATTTTATTACAAAATGTACCTGTATGTATTTTGAAAAAAATACATATAATGGAAAACTAATATACATTATTAATTAATAATTACTTCATGTTCAATGTGCATAGATTTTGACAAATTGAATCATGATGTGATCGTCGGACACGAAGAGATACCTTCAATGGTAGCAATGAAGAAAGATGGTAGAAATAACTGTGCCGCTAGTATTGTTAACGAATACTACGTGCTGACTGCGGCTCATTGTAAAATTATTATTTATTTCAATTGAAACAAAATTAATAACTGTAAGGGCATAAAACGATGAGTTGTGCATCATTATAGGTATCCAAGACGTAGATACTCAACGCTATACCATTATAACTGGAACGATAAAAAGAGGAAATGATGCTATACACTCGCATTTTACGGAGTATAATATTAGCCAAATTATTGTTCATGAAATGTTCACAGTGGGGAAGCCGGAACTGGGTCACGATATTGCTCTACTTCGTACAAGTACACCCATTGCCTTCATCCCGTCTAAATTTTAACCAAATGGCTTACTTGTTTTATCTGCCAGTATATAAATAAACCATGGCCTACTGATTAAAAGTTAAGATTAAAAGTACAGTAATAACATTACCCCGTTAATAGTCGTCCTGCAGAGTTCTGTGTTTTTCACACCGCACTCTAACTGCAAAAGATTGGCCGGTAAAACTGCGGATGCGACATACCATTTATTTTACTGTTGTAAGCATGAAATCCAATTTAATGCTGGTGTACAACTTATTCCCCAATTTACCTATGAGCAAACTGTCGTGATATTTTTATATATGCTAATCGTAAACCACACAACCCAGTATGTAAAACACTGCATAAGGTCACCCTCTATGCAGCGAACCAAACGAATGTTACATAGACCCGCGAGCCATATGGTAATCAAAAATGACTCGACGAGAGAACTGGAGGAGAGTCTTGGAAGAAAAATGAAGCAGGGACTCGAATTTTAGCCTTCTTACGAGGAGGACTCCCATTTTTAGCTTTCCTGAGGAGGAGACGAACTCTAGAGAAGGAGCCGACGAGAGCAAACAAAAGAAGCTTCCATTTCACAAGAAAAGAAAATTACCCAAAAACTGCCCATCGACTCATTTTTGATTGGTTTGATTTGTATTCCCATCCTAAGCGATCTACAAGTTCCCTTGAGTCATCCAACTTAACCCTTTACCAGTGCGCAGATCAAGTACAACTCTTGTAGTCGAGAGATCTATTCGATTCCCCATCTTTACTTGTGTACAACTCCCAACTGTTTCCCTCGTTTTGTGTTCCACATACATTATAGTTACGTGATAGCTACATTAGATATTTTGTTGTAAGTAACCCAATTGTAAAGTACTGTAATAACTTCCCAGCTATTTTGTGATCCTCCTAACTTGTGAACATTTAATAATTGCTGTCATTGTGTTTTTATGCCACCAAGTTATTTCCGGGCTTTTCACTATGTTTCTTTAAACAACATTTATACACTCAATAAATCCAATTCCTTTTTTCTTTGCAATAACAAATGAGTGACTATCACCATTCTATCTAAACTTCTTCCGAGTATCATCCATTGTGTGACACACAGACACACACCCTATATACGGACAGACACACTCATCTTCCACTAACAATTATCATCATCAACACATACATACTACAACATCCGACAACTGATATATTAATTTCTGAGTGACACTGTGAATAGCCATCCGCAGCTTTGGTGCTGCAGAATGACGTCCGCCCTAAGAAAATAAATTCACTTGCATTATGTTATCTGCAGTTAGAAGACTGCTCTTAAAATATCGATGCAAAAAACAATCCAACTCATGCTTTCTTAGTATAGCATGCTTTTATCTGCAGTCAATGGTCCGCACACTTTTTACTTTTAATTGTCTACGCTAAGAAACGAATCCGTGACCAGTATGTATGCATATACACTTAATGCTAACTCTTTCGCTGACAGACACATCTCGTCACCACTACACCATTCGGTCCTTTTAATTACCACACTTATTATTTACAATATAGCAGACAGATGGAATACAATATTATATGTTTCCAATACTCACAGATAGCTCTAATAACTTTTAGGAATAAATCTGAAATTTTTATAAAAAGCTGATTTGTTAGAATTATGCTAGGATGTAGTCAGGACTCTTAGTACTTTTTGCCCCACGGTGCTCTTTTTCCCCTCAAATTTCATTTAGTATAAGTTGGTACATGGAAGTATTACTACCATGTACTACCATTTTATATAGTATGCTTTTGTGCCAATTTATTTTGAAAAGAAGGGGTGGGATTTGAAATAAAAATACCTCGTAATTAGTTAGTAACTAAGGTGATTTTCAAAAACTTTGACTCCCACTCTTGATTCTGTTATTACGAAGTGATAAGAATAGAATACAGGAAATCTTGATTATCTAGGATGTACTAAGCAGTAAACTAATATTTACCGTTTGAAAAATATTCCAAGCTACTCCTTTCCACCCCAGAGAAACAATCTACCAAAAAGTATTCATTTTGCCCGGCACAAAACCCGAAAAGGGATTATTTTGTATGTATGTGACTCTGTGAGCGAAAATTTCTTCAGATGTCAGAACGCAAGAAGTACAGTTAGACTGAAGGTAGATGATTTCTAGAGTTCTATTTTAGCCGGCATTTTTACATTTTGCCCACCCACCGAGGTAAAAGGGGCAAAAGTACCTAAAATTCAAAAATTTGCGCCAATTTTTACAGCCTTTACTGTATTATTTAGCCCTATTTTGACTTTTGCCCCTTATGCCCACTAGCCAGTTTTACCCCCAAGCCACCTAGCCACTACCCACCGGCTATTTGAAATCCGATGATTTCAATCCAAATTTTGTTTTCTTTTGGATACAGAGACAATATTCTTTCAGTATGAACGAAAAGAAACTACTGTTAAAAATGGGAAATGTAGAATAGCACTAGTTTGGGATTGAGTTACACCACATTTTTAATTCACAATGTATATTATCAGTACAGTTCAAAGATGACCAAAAGAGATTTAACAGTGTTTTAAAGACTGTTTGGTCAAGCAGTTTATTACACTTCAGTATCACAATGAAGCTGTAGTTTTCGCGAGGATGCTATTTAATGGGACATTGAAATAATATAAAATGTCCCTGAATAATAATTTAAACGATTGCCAACAAAATTAATGCTAGAAGTGTCCCAAATTGACTATTTCTATACATTGTTTTAAATATCAGGGAGTTTCAATCTATTGTAGGTTTAAGGGATGTCTTAATGCAAAAATATTATTGTGTTATTAACAATGACAGAAAAATTTCTCATTTGAGTTTGCCAAAGATTTTCGAGAATGAATAATTGTATGCTTAAATGCTAAAATTTGAAAATAAAATTTGCAACCACTACAACTAAGACCGCTACTACTATTAAGATCTATTTTAATGCATAGGATTAACTGCACCTCTTTATCTGCACATTGCCTGACGAAATTCTGCTAATATCCGCAGATAAATATCTGCAGACAACAGTATGCACTAGAATTGCAAATACTTTCTTGCAGACCGGTATCTGTCTACTAACGCAGAATCCTGCAGTTGGAATTCCGCAGCAATGCATTAGGGTAAATTAGCTGCAGAATTCTGCAGGTAACTATTAATGGGGATAATTCAATGTTTTACTATAGTATTGTGAATTTAAAAGATAATTAGGCGGAATTAGTAACTTGCATTTCTGCAGAGACTACAAAAATGATTAATTTTCAATATTTTATTATATAATGTACCTGCATTTTGAAAGTAATACGTATAATAGAAAACTAATATACATTATAAATTAATAATTACTTCATGTTCAATGTGTATAGATTTCGACAAATTGAATCATGATGTGATCGTCGGACACGAAGAGATACCTTCAATGGTAGCAATGAAGAAAGATGGTAGAAATAACTGTGCCGCTAGTATTGTTAACGAATACTACGTGCTGACTGCGGCTCATTGTAAAACTATAATTATTTATTTCAATTTAAACAAAATTAATAATTGTGAGGGCATAAAACGATGAGTTGTGCATCATTATAGGTATCCAAGACGTAGATACTCAACGCTATACCATTATAACTGGAACGATAAAAAGAGGAAATGATGCTATACACTCGCATTCTACGGAGTATAATATTAGCCAAATTATTGTTCATGAAATGTTCACAGTGGGGAAGCCGGAACTGGGTCACGATATTGCTCTACTTCGTACAAGTGCACCCATTGCCTTCATCCCGGGCTACGTTGAGCCAGCCAAACTGTCACACTATGGATTCGATTTTTGTGGTGCATTTTTAATCAAATTATTTTTCCTTTACACGTAATTCTTTGTTAGAGTTGGCTTATGGTTGTAATATAAATGCACTAATAGAGACCGCTAACGTTTGGGCATGGGGAGAGGCGAGCAATGATAGGATTGTTCCAGATGTACTTAAAGTGGCGCTTTGGAGAACTGATTATATAGATTGTGTTGCACATTATCGAAGAAAAGAATATTCGATATTTAAAACAAAACAATCTTGCTTTGAGTATGGAGGAGACGAAACTTGCAGAGGTGACAGTGGGGCACCCTTGACTTGTGAGGGTACATTGCACGACAAACATCAGATAGGCATTGTATCATATGGCGAGGCATGTAGCCAGAGTGACAAACCTGGAGTGTATACTCGTATTGCTGCCTATAGAGATTGGATTCTTAATAAAAGTGCTCTGTTAGCATCAAATTAAAATATCGTATGAAAATCTAAAATGATATCTGTTTTATGAACGAGTGAATGAATTTCAGAATTTAACCTGTGTACAAAATAATATTTACTATTTTCCAATTTAAGTTTATATGAATACTGCATGGTTTTTAATATTTAAAATATAATACTATCTAAAATTTATATAGGTGTACATGGTATACTGGTTAAAAATTTTAATGAACAACTTGTCATTTAAAAGAATAATCAATAACTGCGGATAACTGTAAAAGATTTTTATCGTGTGTTCAAACTAAAATTTTAATAATCGTTACAAAAATAATAATGGTACATAGCATATTATAATGTATCAAGATTTCAAGAGATGTAAAACCGTTCACATTGGGTTGTAGATTTAAAATGCAGGTCGGGCAAGAACAAAAACATTAAAAACTTTTGGTTTTAGTCCAACTAAGTATAACAAAGCTGAAACTAATCGAATTTTTGAATGTTTCGTAACAAAATGTCGTTTCCCAAAGACTATAAAACAATATGATTTTTCTGAGGCCATCATAAACTGATATTTTATTGCTTATATATCATGAATTAATGAGCGATAGTGTAATGAAATAGTAATTAAAGTAATAAAGTTACTAAATGTGTGAAGGAGAGAGTTAGGATAAAAGGACATTTAAATACTATTTTTCCACTGTTAATTTTTTCTGCGCTATATTGAGCTCAGAGACGTAAATAATTGACACAACATGGCCAGGTTAGTGCACAAATTTTTAAATCCATCCCCATCCGCCAATCTACTTTACCGCACAAAATACTACCCCACATCTGATTCACCCCTAAATGTCAACAGGATAAAAAACTTTTTACCAACACGGTTTTTCATTTTGTTAGCTAATACATACATTATAAATTTTGATGGAGCTTTTCCTACATAACTAGGTATTCACTCAGAGAATTAATTATAATCTCAAAAGGATTATTATGTTATACTAGAGAGATATTTCCGTTTGTTCATATTTAAAGGATTAAAACCAGTTACTATAAGTAGTTCGACACACTGTTGACAAGGTTTCGACTGGGAAATATCAGTAACGGGAAGTTTTCCATTTCGCTCTGTGAAATGTGGGTATCAAAATTGAGAGGGAAATGGAAAGTACATGAAATAATGGGAAATAGAACAAAAATTGTACCAAAATTCGAATTTTTCGTCTTTATTTCCTATTTTTACCACTAATTCTCATTATTTCTCACAAATATCCACTGTCCTGGACGCCCAACAAATTAGGGTGGGAAATGGGAATATCGTAAACTCTGACTGTTACATACTTTCTGCTTTTGCTTGAATTCACCATACAGTTTAATTAATACGATATAATCAGCTAATTTCCTTCGTTCCAATTTCCCAAAATCGTTACCGATGCGTGTGAAAAATTCTAGTTGATTGCAAGTAACATTGTACAAGTTATACGTTGTTGAACCTCTGAAAGTATTTTCTGGCTGCGGATGCAAAACTATTAAACATGTACCAAAAAATAAAACCCTATAGGGGTGTGGTTCCATTTTAAAGATTAAAATAATTAATTTTCACTTTCTCTTCCCAATTTTAATATAATTAGGTCTTTTAACGTTTAGGTTTCAATATTTGGTGTCGTTCACTGTACTTACATTATCCAATGTGCTTGTATCTGGTCAAATATTTGATGATGAATATTTGGATGATATGATGATGGCCAGACTGCGTCGGATAAATCAACCGCACAATCCTCACAGGTGCAAACCTAGAGAAGCAGCATGCAGATCCGATATTGAATGTTGCACCAAGCGTTGCGTGAGAACCAAATCATCTGGTAATTACTACTTTTCTCTCTGCGAAATATTTCACAAAAAATTTGAAATTTACGTATTGCTTTCAAAAACTATTTCATTTATTCCATCAATTTTGTTTATTTCAAGTATCTCATTTTTTAACAAAAAATCCTTGAAATAAGAAATTATTTCCATGTCTGGGTGAAAGCCGTATTAATCTGCAAGGTATCGAAAAGATACTGGAACTTTTCGGCAAGGTTCGATGAATAAATATCTTAAACGGAATTGTGATTGTGGGTAGAGTAATTTTTTGGTTTGAAAATGTTTGACATTGCGCCAATCATTGAAATTTAAAAAAAACAAAAAAATTTACAAGTTCCTATTTGCATCTGTTATTTTAGTTAACAGACTCTTCATGTAATACTTACAAACACATACCATATTATATACATGTACTATACTTTTTAATATTCTGCATTGTATTTTTGGGACGAGTTGGACTACCCAAGAAAAACCAAGTATGCAAACCGGAAGATCACTATGAGTGGGAAGATGGTAAGCAGTATAAAATCAGTTCAATCCAGTAGCATTAAATGAAAGCAGTCGTAGATGCAATAAATATGCAACTTTGGGGAAGAACGTAAAATAATAAATGAAGGATTGTCGTAATAACAGTTTGACCATGTTATATTTACAACCAGACCGAATTATTATGGGTGAGATCGTCGAACACGGAGAAAATCCTTCAATGGTTAACTTAAAACTGAGCGGTAAACATCTGTGTGGAGCGACTATCATTAATGAATTTTACGTCCTAACTGCGGCCCATTGTAAAGTTACAATTATTTGACTCATTCCAATCCAATCAAAATTATATTGATGTTAGTTGTAACGCTGGTTAATTAACTCAATAGGTTTCACAAATTCATTAGATCCGAGTATACACAGCATTGTAACTGGAACTTTAAAAACGAACCACAGGTCTATGCAACGAGCCGAATACAGAGTAAGCCAGATCTTACGTCACGAAGAGTACACAAGATCTGCATTTGGTTTCGACATTGCTCTAGTTCGTACAAGTACACCTATGGTTTTCAGCCCGAACTACGTTGAACCAGTTCAACTGGCACTGCAAGGAGAGGACGAATGTGGTATGGTTTATGATTATATATATTCAACCTAATTATATAAATGCCATAGTATAACAGACACTATAGTCTATCTTTTTAAGATAGAGCCTTGGAAAAAAAAGCTTTTGCATGTATTAAATTTTGAAATGTAATTTTGCAAAAATGTCTAAAATCCTTGACGACCTGATAATTTTGATAAAAACGAAGCAGTGCCGTATTACAATTTTATTATTTATTTTATTATTTCCGCAATCTATTTCAGCAAACCTCTTAGAATTTGCAAGGCTCTATCTTAAAAAGATAGACTATAGGTAGGCTGTCCTAGTTTAACCGCCTTGGAATGGAACGGTTATACTAGTAAAAAAGCGCTTCCGACCGATTTCTATTGCTGCCCCACAGAACTCATCCAGTCTGCCCCTCGTTTGTTGTTATATTACACACTTATACTTTTTATAAAGCATTACTTTACTTCCACACAGGGCGTACAGGACGGTCTAATGGTGTAAAAACCTGGCTGGCTGTCCGCATTCTAGGGTTCGAATCCTAAGAGCGCCTCAGGTTGTGTGTTAGTTAGTCTGGAACTGGGAGAAGCTGTCATTGCCGTATATTCGTTATTAGCATTGATTTGCCTATCTTGGTGACAATATGACTATCTATCCTTACCCTGTCTGCAGTGTGCAGATTGCTCTCTTGGTTAGGTGTACACTACGAGTTTACCTAGTGATATACTGGACTGAGGAGCACATGCGAAGGGATGCGGGAGGTTGCGATGACTGTCACACCTAATGTGGTCAGCTCACCTAACCTTGCCACCTAAGCACAGATAGGTAGAGTACGGGACTGTGTAGGGCTGTACCACATAATGGTTCAGTACCCCTCACCAAAGTCTCTTCGTGTAAGTCTGTACACTCAGTAAAGTTGTCCGGGAGTCACTGCAAGTAAGCCACCCCAGGCTTGAGCGGTAGCATAGCTCTACTACTATAGTAGATGCTGTGCTCTCCCCCTAACACACACACTTACTTCCACACAAGAAAGACGTTATAAGTTACAACCTTAACCACAAACTCAGTGCATTCTGCTAAGCATTCAGCAAACTCATGTCCAGTAAGGAATTACAAGCGATAACTTAACATTAACCACAATGAGTAAGGTATGGAAGCATGGCGCATTTTTTCTTTGTCGGCCTTTGACTATAATGACTATAATGACCGTTTCATTAGAATGTTGTGGGCACTGTATAGTCTAATTTAGACTAGACTCCTTTCGGCACGCATCTATAATTGACCAAGCCATATCAGTTTTAGAACGCCAAAGATTAGTACTCTGACTTGTCATAGTACTAATCACTCAGTCATAGTTATGACGATACATCCCGGTAATAACGAATACACACCACAGACCATACTCACTCACACTAACTTCCGTACGTCGTATCCCAAGATACTCCTTAAAGCATTGCATGGTAGGAGGACATTTTGCAGGGCGTCCAGACAACCAGGATTTGAACCCGTGGTCTGTGCTCTTTCTGCAAAGCGACTCATTTTGCTTCGTTATTCTAGTATAACGGGGCAGCTATACAGAGAAGGCGGTAATACTACGACATATATGCATGTAAGTTTTATATTCGGGCTTTTTGATATCGGTATTATGAATTAATAGGGAAGGCTACCGCTTGGGGATGGGGACGTACACGAACAGACTTTTTCAGTCCAAGTGATGATCTGCTGAAAGTGGAAGTTCAAAAAGTTGATCATAAGACTTGCGATAGAAAATATGCTTCCACATCTAGAACAATTTATGATGATATTCAAATATGCTATGGAACAGGAGAAAAGGATAGCTGCGGTGGTGATAGCGGTGGACCTTTGACGTGTGTGGTTAATAATAAATTAAAACAGATAGGAATCGTGTCTTATGGCAAAGGATGTGCCAACAAAAATTTTCCTGGCGTATATACTCGTGTATCTGCCTTTTATGATTGGATTTACAGTAAAGCGACCATCTAACCTGGTTTTTAATTGTTCTTATTTACTGCTCAATAACACGTTACCAAACTTGAGGTGTTCATAATTTGATAAATCTGTTAACTATTTTTGAAATGATAAAAAGTAATGTCCGGGTGGAACACTAGCAATAAAATAAAGACCTAATAAGTAAATTTTAACCAAATGGCTTACTTGTTTTATCTGCCAGTATATAAATAAACCATGGCCTACTGATTAAAAGTTAAGATTAAAAGTACAGTAATAACATTACCCCGTTAATAGTCGTCCTGCAGAGTTCTGTGTTTTTCACACCGCACTCTAACTGCAAAAGATTGGCCGGTAAAACTGCGGATGCGACATACCATTTATTTTACTGTTGTAAGCATGAAATCCAATTTAATGCTGGTGTACAACTTATTCCCCAATTTACCTATGAGCAAACTGTCGTGATATTTTTATATATGCTAATCGTAAACCACACAACCCAGTATGTAAAACACTGCATAAGGTCACCCTCTATGCAGCGAACCAAACGAATGTTACATAGACCCGCGAGCCATATGGTAATCAAAAATGACTCGACGAGAGAACTGGAGGAGAGTCTTGGAAGAAAAATGAAGCAGGGACTCGAATTTTAGCCTTCTTACGAGGAGGACTCCCATTTTTAGCTTTCCTGAGGAGGAGACGAACTCTAGAGAAGGAGCCGACGAGAGCAAACAAAAGAAGCTTCCATTTCACAAGAAAAGAAAATTACCCAAAAACTGCCCATCGACTCATTTTTGATTGGTTTGATTTGTATTCCCATCCTAAGCGATCTACAAGTTCCCTTGAGTCATCCAACTTAACCCTTTACCAGTGCGCAGATCAAGTACAACTCTTGTAGTCGAGAGATCTATTCGATTCCCCATCTTTACTTGTGTACAACTCCCAACTGTTTCCCTCGTTTTGTGTTCCACATACATTATAGTTACGTGATAGCTACATTAGATATTTTGTTGTAAGTAACCCAATTGTAAGTACTGTAATAACTTCCCAGCTATTTTGTGATCCTCCTAACTTGTGAACATTTAATAATTGCTGTCATTGTGTTTTTATGCCACCAAGTTATTTCCGGGCTTTTCACTATGTTTCTTTAAACAACATTTATACACTCAATAAATCCAATTCCTTTTTCTTTGCAATAACAAATGAGTGACTATCACCATTCTATCTAAACTTCTTCCGAGTATCATCCATTGTGTGACACACAGACACACACCCTATATACGGACAGACACACTCATCTTCCACTAACAATTATCATCATCAACACATACATACTACAACATCCGACAACTGATATATTAATTTCTGAGTGACACTGTGAATAGCCATCCGCAGCTTTGGTGCTGCAGAATGACGTCCGCCCTAAGAAAATAAATTCACTTGCATTATGTTATCTGCAGTTAGAAGACTGCTCTTAAAATATCGATGCAAAAAACAATCCAACTCATGCTTTCTTAGTATAGCATGCTTTTATCTGCAGTCAATGGTCCGCACACTTTTTACTTTTAATTGTCTACGCTAAGAAACGAATCCGTGACCAGTATGTATGCATATACACTTAATGCTAACTCTTTCGCTGACAGACACATCTCGTCACCACTACACCATTCGGTCCTTTTAATTACCACACTTATTATTTACAATATAGCAGACAGATGGAATACAATATTATATGTTTCCAATACTCACAGATAGCTCTAATAACTTTTAGGAATAAATCTGAAATTTTTATAAAAAGCTGATTTGTTAGAATTATGCTAGGATGTAGTCAGGACTCTTAGTACTTTTTGCCCCACGGTGCTCTTTTTTCCCCTCAAATTTCATTTAGTATAAGTTGGTACATGGAAGTATTACTACCACGTACTACCATTTTATATAGTATGCTTTTGTGCCAATTTATTTTGAAAAGAAGGGGTGGGATTTGAAATAAAAATACCTCGTAATTAGTTAGTAACTAAGGTGATTTTCAAAAACTTTGACTCCCACTCTTGATTCTGTTATTACGAAGTGATAAGAATAGAATACAGGAAATCTTGATTATCTAGGATGTACTAAGCAGTAAACTAATATTTACCGTTTGAAAAATATTCCAAGCTACTCCTTTCCACCCCAGAGAAACAATCTACCAAAAAGTATTCATTTTGCCCGGCACAAAACCCGAAAAGGGATTATTTTGTATGTATGTGACTCTGTGAGCGAAAATTTCTTCAGATGTCAGAACGCAAGAAGTACAGTTAGACTGAAGGTAGATGATTTCTAGAGTTCTATTTTAGCCGGCATTTTTACATTTTGCCCACCCACCGAGGTAAAAGGGGCAAAAGTACCTAAAATTCAAAAATTTGCGCCAATTTTTACAGCCTTTACTGTATTATTTAGCCCTATTTTGACTTTTGCCCCTTATGCCCACTAGCCAGTTTTACCCCCAAGCCACCTAGCCACTACCCACCGGCTATTTGAAATCCGATGATTTCAATCCAAATTTTGTTTTCTTTTGGATACAGAGACAATATTCTTTCAGTATGAACGAAAAGAAACTACTGTTAAAAATGGGAAATGTAGAATAGCACTAGTTTGGGATTGAGTTACACCACATTTTTAATTCACAATGTATATTATCAGTACAGTTCAAAGATGACCAAAAGAGATTTAACAGTGTTTTAAAGACTGTTTGGTCAAGCAGTTTATTACACTTCAGTATCACAATGAAGCTGTAGTTTTCGCGAGGATGCTATTTAATGGGACATTGAAATAATATAAAATGTCCCTGAATAATAATTTAAACGATTGCCAACAAAATTAATGCTAGAAGTGTCCCAAATTGACTATTTCTATACATTGTTTTAAATATCAGGGAGTTTCAATCTATTGTAGGTTTAAGGGATGTCTTAATGCAAAAATATTATTGTGTTATTAACAATGACAGAAAAATTTCTCATTTGAGTTTGCCAAAGATTTTCGAGAATGAATAATTGTATGCTTAAATGCTAAAATTTGAAAATAAAATTTGCAACCACTACAACTAAGACCGCTACTACTATTAAGATCTATTTTAATGCATAGGATTAACTGCACCTCTTTATCTGCACATTGCCTGACGAAATTCTGCTAATATCCGCAGATAAATATCTGCAGACAACAGTATGCACTAGAATTGCAAATACTTTCTTGCAGACCGGTATCTGTCTACTAACGCAGAATCCTGCAGTTGGAATTCCGCAGCAATGCATTAGGGTAAATTAGCTGCAGAATTCTGCAGGTAACTATTAATGGGGATAATTCAATGTTTTACTATAGTATTGTGAATTTAAAAGATAATTAGGCGGAATTAGTAACTTGCATTTCTGCAGAGACTACAAAAATGATTAATTTTCAATATTTTATTATATAATGTACCTGCATTTTGAAAGTAATACGTATAATAGAAAACTAATATACATTATAAATTAATAATTACTTCATGTTCAATGTGTATAGATTTCGACAAATTGAATCATGATGTGATCGTCGGACACGAAGAGATACCTTCAATGGTAGCAATGAAGAAAGATGGTAGAAATAACTGTGCCGCTAGTATTGTTAACGAATACTACGTGCTGACTGCGGCTCATTGTAAAACTATAATTATTTATTTCAATTTAAACAAAATTAATAATTGTGAGGGCATAAAACGATGAGTTGTGCATCATTATAGGTATCCAAGACGTAGATACTCAACGCTATACCATTATAACTGGAACGATAAAAAGAGGAAATGATGCTATACACTCGCATTCTACGGAGTATAATATTAGCCAAATTATTGTTCATGAAATGTTCACAGTGGGGAAGCCGGAACTGGGTCACGATATTGCTCTACTTCGTACAAGTGCACCCATTGCCTTCATCCCGGGCTACGTTGAGCCAGCCAAACTGTCACACTATGGATTCGATTTTTGTGGTGCATTTTTAATCAAATTATTTTTCCTTTACACGTAATTCTTTGTTAGAGTTGGCTTATGGTTGTAATATAAATGCACTAATAGAGACCGCTAACGTTTGGGCATGGGGAGAGGCGAGCAATGATAGGATTGTTCCAGATGTACTTAAAGTGGCGCTTTGGAGAACTGATTATATAGATTGTGTTGCACATTATCGAAGAAAAGAATATTCGATATTTAAAACAAAACAATCTTGCTTTGAGTATGGAGGAGACGAAACTTGCAGAGGTGACAGTGGGGCACCCTTGACTTGTGAGGGTACATTGCACGACAAACATCAGATAGGCATTGTATCATATGGCGAGGCATGTAGCCAGAGTGACAAACCTGGAGTGTATACTCGTATTGCTGCCTATAGAGATTGGATTCTTAATAAAAGTGCTCTGTTAGCATCAAATTAAAATATCGTATGAAAATCTAAAATGATATCTGTTTTATGAACGAGTGAATGAATTTCAGAATTTAACCTGTGTACAAAATAATATTTACTATTTTCCAATTTAAGTTTATATGAATACTGCATGGTTTTTAATATTTAAAATATAATACTATCTAAAATTTATATAGGTGTACATGGTATACTGGTTAAAAATTTTAATGAACAACTTGTCATTTAAAAGAATAATCAATAACTGCGGATAACTGTAAAAGATTTTTATCGTGTGTTCAAACTAAAATTTTAATAATCGTTACAAAAATAATAATGGTACATAGCATATTATAATGTATCAAGATTTCAAGAGATGTAAAACCGTTCACATTGGGTTGTAGATTTAAAATGCAGGTCGGGCAAGAACAAAAACATTAAAAACTTTTGGTTTTAGTCCAACTAAGTATAACAAAGCTGAAACTAATCGAATTTTTGAATGTTTCGTAACAAAATGTCGTTTCCCAAAGACTATAAAACAATATGATTTTTCTGAGGCCATCATAAACTGATATTTTATTGCTTATATATCATGAATTAATGAGCGATAGTGTAATGAAATAGTAATTAAAGTAATAAAGTTACTAAATGTGTGAAGGAGAGAGTTAGGATAAAAGGACATTTAAATACTATTTTTCCACTGTTAATTTTTTCTGCGCTATATTGAGCTCAGAGACGTAAATAATTGACACAACATGGCCAGGTTAGTGCACAAATTTTTAAATCCATCCCCATCCGCCAATCTACTTTACCGCACAAAATACTACCCCACATCTGATTCACCTAAATGTCAACAGGATAAAAAACTTTTTACCAACACGGTTTTTCATTTTGTTAGCTAATACATACATTATAAATTTTGATGGAGCTTTTCCTACATAACTAGGTATTCACTCAGAGAATTAATTATAATCTCAAAAGGATTATTATGTTATACTAGAGATATTTCCGTTTGTTCATATTTAAAGGATTAAAACCAGTTACTATAAGTAGTTCGACACACTGTTGACAAGGTTTCGACTGGGAAATATCAGTAACGGGAAGTTTTCCATTTCGCTCTGTGAAATGTGGGTATCAAAATTGAGAGGGAAATGGAAAGTACATGAAATAATGGGAAATAGAACAAAAATTGTACCAAAATTCGAATTTTTCGTCTTTATTTCCTATTTTTACCACTAATTCTCATTATTTCTCACAAATATCCACTGTCCTGGACGCCCAACAAATTAGGGTGGGAAATGGGAATATCGTAAACTCTGACTGTTACATACTTTCTGCTTTTGCTTGAATTCACCATACAGTTTAATTAATACGATATAATCAGCTAATTTCCTTCGTTCCAATTTCCCAAAATCGTTACCGATGCGTGTGAAAAATTCTAGTTGATTGCAAGTAACATTGTACAAGTTATACGTTGTTGAACCTCTGAAAGTATTTTCTGGCTGCGGATGCAAAACTATTAAACATGTACCAAAAAATAAAACCCTATAGGGGTGTGGTTCCATTTTAAAGATTAAAATAATTAATTTTCACTTTCTCTTCCCAATTTTAATATAATTAGGTCTTTTAACGTTTAGGTTTCAATATTTGGTGTCGTTCACTGTACTTACATTATCCAATGTGCTTGTATCTGGTCAAATATTTGATGATGAATATTTGGATGATATGATGATGGCCAGACTGCGTCGGATAAATCAACCGCACAATCCTCACAGGTGCAAACCTAGAGAAGCAGCATGCAGATCCGATATTGAATGTTGCACCAAGCGTTGCGTGAGAACCAAATCATCTGGTAATTACTACTTTCCTCTCTGCGAAATATTTAACAAAAAAATTTGAAATTTACGTATTGCTTTCAAAAACTATTTCATTTATTCCATCAATTTTGTTTATTTCAAGTATCTCATTTTTTAACAAAAAATCCTTGAAATAAGAAATTATTTCCATGTCTGGGTGAAAGCCGTATTAATCTGCAAGGTATCGAAAAGATACTGGAACTTTTCGGCAAGGTTCGATGAATAAATATCTTAAACGGAATTGTGATTGTGGGTAGAGTAATTTTTTGGTTTGAAAATGTTTGACATTGCGCCAATCATTAAAATTTAAAAAAAAAAAATTACAAGTTCCTATTTGCATCTGTTATTTTAGTTAACAGACTCTTCATGTAATACTTACAAACACATACCATATTATATACATGTACTATACTTTTTAATATTCTGCATTGTATTTTTGGGACGAGTTGGACTACCCAAGAAAAACCAAGTATGCAAACCGGAAGATCACTATGAGTGGGAAGATGGTAAGCAGTATAAAATCAGTTCAATCCAGTAGCATTAAATGAAAGCAGTCGTAGATGCAATAAATATGCAACTTTGGGGAAGAACGTAAAATAATAAATGAAGGATTGTCGTAATAACAGTTTGACCATGTTATATTTACAACCAGACCGAATTATTATGGGTGAGATCGTCGAACACGGAGAAAATCCTTCAATGGTTAACTTAAAACTGAGCGGTAAACATCTGTGTGGAGCGACTATCATTAATGAATTTTACGTCCTAACTGCGGCCCATTGTAAAGTTACAATTATTTGACTCATTCCAATCCAATCAAAATTATATTGATGTTAGTTGTAACGCTGGTTAATTAACTCAATAGGTTTCACAAATTCATTAGATCCGAGTATACACAGCATTGTAACTGGAACTTTAAAAACGAACCACAGGTCTATGCAACGAGCCGAATACAGAGTAAGCCAGATCTTACGTCACGAAGAGTACACAAGATCTGCATTTGGTTTCGACATTGCTCTAGTTCGTACAAGTACACCTATGGTTTTCAGCCCGAACTACGTTGAACCAGTTCAACTGGCACTGCAAGGAGAGGACGAATGTGGTATGGTTTATGATTATATATATTCAACCTAATTATATAAATGCCATAGTATAACAGACACTATAGTCTATCTTTTTAAGATAGAGCCTTGGAAAAAAGCTTTTGCATGTATTAAATTTTGAAATGTAATTTTGCAAAAATGTCTAAAATCCTTGACGACCTGATAATTTTGATAAAAACGAAGCAGTGCCGTATTACAATTTTATTATTTATTTTATTATTTCCGCAATCTATTTCAGCAAACCTCTTAGAATTTGCAAGGCTCTATCTTAAAAAGATAGACTATAGGTAGGCTGTCCTAGTTTAACCGCCTTGGAATGGAACGGTTATACTAGTAAAAAAAGCGCTTCCGACCGATTTCTATTGCTGCCCCACAGAACTCATCCAGTCTGCCCCTCGTTTGTTGTTATATTACACACTTATACTTTTTATAAAGCATTACTTTACTTCCACACAAGAAAGACGTTATAAGTTACAACCTTAACCACAAACTCAGTGCATTCTGCTAAGCATTCAGCAAACTCATGTCCAGTAAGGAATTACAAGCGATAACTTAACATTAACCACAATGAGTAAGGTATGGAAGCATGGCGCATTTTTTCTTTGTCGGCCTTTGACTATAATGACTATAATGACCGTTTCATTAGAATGTTGTGGGCACTGTATAGTCTAATTTAGACTAGACTCCTTTCGGCACGCATCTATAATTGACCAAGCCATATCAGTTTTAGAACGCCAAAGATTAGTACTCTGACTTGTCATAGTACTAATCACTCAGTCATAGTTATGACGATACATCCCGGTAATAACGAATACACACCACAGACCATACTCACTCACACTAACTTCCGTACGTCGTATCCCAAGATACTCCTTAAAGCATTGCATGGTAGGAGGACATTTTGCAGGGCGTCCAGACAACCAGGATTTGAACCCGTGGTCTGTGCTCTTTCTGCAAAGCGACTCATTTTGCTTCGTTATTCTAGTATAACGGGGCAGCTATACAGAGAAGGCGGTAATACTACGACATATATGCATGTAAGTTTTATATTCGGGCTTTTTGATATCGGTATTATGAATTAATAGGGAAGGCTACCGCTTGGGGATGGGGACGTACACGAACAGACTTTTTCAGTCCAAGTGATGATCTGCTGAAAGTGGAAGTTCAAAAAGTTGATCATAAGACTTGCGATAGAAAATATGCTTCCACATCTAGAACAATTTATGATGATATTCAAATATGCTATGGAACAGGAGAAAAGGATAGCTGCGGTGGTGATAGCGGTGGACCTTTGACGTGTGTGGTTAATAATAAATTAAAACAGATAGGAATCGTGTCTTATGGCAAAGGATGTGCCAACAAAAATTTTCCTGGCGTATATACTCGTGTATCTGCCTTTTATGATTGGATTTACAGTAAAGCGACCATCTAACCTGGTTTTTAATTGTTCTTATTTACTGCTCAATAACACGTTACCAAACTTGAGGTGTTCATAATTTGATAAATCTGTTAACTATTTTTGAAATGATAAAAAGTAATGTCCGGGTGGAACACTAGCAATAAAATAAAGACCTAATAAGTAAATTTTAACCAAATGGCTTACTTGTTTTATCTGCCAGTATATAAATAAACCATGGCCTACTGATTAAAAGTTAAGATTAAAAGTACAGTAATAACATTACCCCGTTAATAGTCGTCCTGCAGAGTTCTGTGTTTTTCACACCGCACTCTAACTGCAGAAGATTGGCCGGTAAAACTGCGGATGCGACATACCATTTATTTTACTGTTGTAAGCATGAAATCCAATTTAATGCTGGTGTACAACTTATTCCCCAATTTACCTATGAGCAAACTGTCGTGATATTTTTATATATGCTAATCGTAAACCACACAACCCAGTATGTAAAACACTGCATAAGGTCACCCTCTATGCAGCGAACCAAACGAATGTTACATAGACCCGCGAGCCATATGGTAATCAAAAATGACTCGACGAGAGAACTGGAGGAGAGTCTTGGAAGAAAAATGAAGCAGGGACTCGAATTTTAGCCTTCTTACGAGGAGGACTCCCATTTTTAGCTTTCCTGAGGAGGAGACGAACTCTAGAGAAGGAGCCGACGAGAGCAAACAAAAGAAGCTTCCATTTCACAAGAAAAGAAAATTACCCAAAAACTGCCCATCGACTCATTTTTGATTGGTTTGATTTGTATTCCCATCCTAAGCGATCTACAAGTTCCCTTGAGTCATCCAACTTAACCCTTTACCAGTGCGCAGATCAAGTACAACTCTTGTAGTCGAGAGATCTATTCGATTCCCCATCTTTACTTGTGTACAACTCCCAACTGTTTCCCTCGTTTTGTGTTCCACATACATTATAGTTACGTGATAGCTACATTAGATATTTTGTTGTAAGTAACCCAATTGTAAGTACTGTAATAACTTCCCAGCTATTTTGTGATCCTCCTAACTTGTGAACATTTAATAATTGCTGTCATTGTGTTTTTATGCCACCAAGTTATTTCCGGGCTTTTCACTATGTTTCTTTAAACAACATTTATACACTCAATAAATCCAATTCCTTTTTTCTTTGCAATAACAAATGAGTGACTATCACCATTCTATCTAAACTTCTTCCGAGTATCATCCATTGTGTGACACACAGACACACACCCTATATACGGACAGACACACTCATCTTCCACTAACAATTATCATCATCAACACATACATACTACAACATCCGACAACTGATATATTAATTTCTGAGTGACACTGTGAATAGCCATCCGCAGCTTTGGTGCTGCAGAATGACGTCCGCCCTAAGAAAATAAATTCACTTGCATTATGTTATCTGCAGTTAGAAGACTGCTCTTAAAATATCGATGCAAAAAACAATCCAACTCATGCTTTCTTAGTATAGCATGCTTTTATCTGCAGTCAATGGTCCGCACACTTTTTACTTTTAATTGTCTACGCTAAGAAACGAATCCGTGACCAGTATGTATGCATATACACTTAATGCTAACTCTTTCGCTGACAGACACATCTCGTCACCACTGCACCATTCGGTCCTTTTAATTACCACACTTATTATTTACAATATAGCAGACAGATGGAATACAATATTATATGTTTCCAATACTCACAGATAGCTCTAATAACTTTTAGGAATAAATCTGAAATTTTTATAAAAAGCTGATTTGTTAGAATTATGCTAGGATGTAGTCAGGACTCTTAGTACTTTTTGCCCCACGGTGCTCTTTTTCCCCTCAAATTTCATTTAGTATAAGTTGGTACATGGAAGTATTACTACCATGTACTACCATTTTATATAGTATGCTTTTGTGCCAATTTATTTTGAAAAGAAGGGGTGGGATTTGAAATAAAAATACCTCGTAATTAGTTAGTAACTAAGGTGATTTTCAAAAACTTTGACTCCCACTCTTGATTCTGTTATTACGAAGTGATAAGAATAGAATACAGGAAATCTTGATTATCTAGGATGTACTAAGCAGTAAACTAATATTTACCGTTTGAAAAATATTCCAAGCTACTCCTTTCCACCCCAGAGAAACAATCTACCAAAAAGTATTCATTTTGCCCGGCACAAAACCCGAAAAGGGATTATTTTGTATGTATGTGACTCTGTGAGCGAAAATTTCTTCAGATGTCAGAACGCAAGAAGTACAGTTAGACTGAAGGTAGATGATTTCTAGAGTTCTATTTTAGCCGGCATTTTTACATTTTGCCCACCCACCGAGGTAAAAGGGGCAAAAGTACCTAAAATTCAAAAATTTGCGCCAATTTTTACAGCCTTTACTGTATTATTTAGCCCTATTTTGACTTTTGCCCCTTATGCCCACTAGCCAGTTTTACCCCCAAGCCACCTAGCCACTACCCACCGGCTATTTGAAATCCGATGATTTCAATCCAAATTTTGTTTTCTTTTGGATACAGAGACAATATTCTTTCAGTATGAACGAAAAGAAACTACTGTTAAAAATGGGAAATGTAGAATAGCACTAGTTTGGGATTGAGTTACACCACATTTTTAATTCACAATGTATATTATCAGTACAGTTCAAAGATGACCAAAAGAGATTTAACAGTGTTTTAAAGACTGTTTGGTCAAGCAGTTTATTACACTTCAGTATCACAATGAAGCTGTAGTTTTCGCGAGGATGCTATTTAATGGGACATTGAAATAATATAAAATGTCCCTGAATAATAATTTAAACGATTGCCAACAAAATTAATGCTAGAAGTGTCCCAAATTGACTATTTCTATACATTGTTTTAAATATCAGGGAGTTTCAATCTATTGTAGGTTTAAGGGATGTCTTAATGCAAAAATATTATTGTGTTATTAACAATGACAGAAAAATTTCTCATTTGAGTTTGCCAAAGATTTTCGAGAATGAATAATTGTATGCTTAAATGCTAAAATTTGAAAATAAAATTTGCAACCACTACAACTAAGACCGCTACTACTATTAAGATCTATTTTAATGCATAGGATTAACTGCACCTCTTTATCTGCACATTGCCTGACGAAATTCTGCTAATATCCGCAGATAAATATCTGCAGACAACAGTATGCACTAGAATTGCAAATACTTTCTTGCAGACCGGTATCTGTCTACTAACGCAGAATCCTGCAGTTGGAATTCCGCAGCAATGCATTAGGGTAAATTAGCTGCAGAATTCTGCAGGTAACTATTAATGGGGATAATTCAATGTTTTACTATAGTATTGTGAATTTAAAAGATAATTAGGCGGAATTAGTAACTTGCATTTCTGCAGAGACTACAAAAATGATTAATTTTCAATATTTTATTATATAATGTACCTGCATTTTGAAAGTAATACGTATAATAGAAAACTAATATACATTATAAATTAATAATTACTTCATGTTCAATGTGTATAGATTTCGACAAATTGAATCATGATGTGATCGTCGGACACGAAGAGATACCTTCAATGGTAGCAATGAAGAAAGATGGTAGAAATAACTGTGCCGCTAGTATTGTTAACGAATACTACGTGCTGACTGCGGCTCATTGTAAAACTATAATTATTTATTTCAATTTAAACAAAATTAATAATTGTGAGGGCATAAAACGATGAGTTGTGCATCATTATAGGTATCCAAGACGTAGATACTCAACGCTATACCATTATAACTGGAACGATAAAAAGAGGAAATGATGCTATACACTCGCATTCTACGGAGTATAATATTAGCCAAATTATTGTTCATGAAATGTTCACAGTGGGGAAGCCGGAACTGGGTCACGATATTGCTCTACTTCGTACAAGTACACCCATTGCCTTCATCCCGGGCTACGTTGAGCCAGCCAAACTGTCACACTATGGATTCGATTTTTGTGGTGCATTTTTAATCAAATTATTTTTCCTTTACACGTAATTACTTGTTAAAGTTGGCTTATGGTTGTAATTTAAATGCATTAATAGAGACCGCTAACGTTTGGGCATGGGGAGAGGCGAGCGTTGATAGACATATTGTTCCAACGTACTTAAAGTGGCGCTTTGGAGAACTGATTATATAGATTGTGTTACACATTATCGAAGAAAAAAATATTCGATATTTAAAACAAAACAATCTTGCTTTGAGTATGGAGGAGACGAAACTTGCAGAGGAGACAGTGGGGCACCCTTGACTTGTGAGGGTACATTGCACGACAAATATCAGATAGGTATTGTATCATATGGCGAGGCATGTAGCCAGAGTGACAAACCTGGAGTGTATACTCGTATTGCTGCCTATAGAGATTGGATTCTTAATAAAAGTGCTCTATTAGCATCAAATTAAAATATCGTATGAAAATCTAAAATGATATCTCGTCTGCCTAACATTACTAAGTAGCAAGCCATTTCATCATGACTGCTACAAAGTAACAAACCATTTTACCATGACCGCGACAATGTATCAGGAGTTAGGTTTGTTACTTTGTCTCAGCCATGATGAAATGGCTTGTTACTTAGTAATGTTAGGCAGACGATCTGTTTTTTGAGCGAGTGAATGAATTTCAGGATTTAACCTGTGTACAAAATAATATTTACTATTTTCCAATTTAAGTTTATATGAATACTGGTTCTTAATATTTAAAATTTACTGCTATATATCTAAAATTTATATAAGTGTACATAGTATACTGGTTAAAAATTGTAATGTATAAATTTTCATTTAAAAGAATAATCTATAACTACGGATAACTGTAAAAGATTTTTATCGTGTTCAAACTAAAATTTTAATAATCGTTACAAAAATAATAATAAAGGTACATAGCATATTATAATGTATCAAGATTTCAAGAGATATGTAAAACCGTTGACATTTGGTTGTAGATTTAAAATTCAGGTCGGGCAAGAACAAAAACATTAAAAACTTTTGGTTTTAGTCCAACCAAGGATAATAATTTGTCTACGAATTTTTGAATGTTTCGTAACAAACTGTCGTTTCCCAAAGACTATAAAACAATATGATTTTACTGAGGCCATTATAAAATGATATTTTATCGCTTATTTATCATGAATTAATGAGCGATAGTGTAATGAAATAGTAATTAAAGTAATAAAGTTACTAAATGTGTGAAGGAGAGAGTTTGGATAAAAGGACATTTAAATACTATTTTTCCACTGTAAATTTTTTCTGCGCTTGAGCTCAGAGACGTAAATAATTGACACAACATGGCCAGGTTAGTGCACAAATTTTTAAATCTATCCCCATCCGCCAATCTACTTTACCCCAAAATACTACCCCACATCTGATTCACCCCCAAATTGCCAACTCTAAATGTCAACAGGATAAAAAACTTTTTACCAACACGGTTTTCCATTTTGTCAGCACTGCATTCTCTTTTTGTCAACAGAATGTTTATTCAGTATTTATATATAGCACAATTTCACCTTCAAAATAAAGCTAATACATACATTATAAATTTTGATGGAGCTTTTCCTACATAACTAGGTATTCACTCAGAGAATTAATTATAATCTCAAAAGGATTATTTAGGTTATACTAGAGAGATATTTCCGTTTGTTCATATTTAAAGGATTAAAATCAATTACTATAAATAGTTCGACACACTGTTGACAAGGTTTCGACTGGGAAATATCAGTAACGGGAAGTTTTCCATTTCTCTCTGCGAAATGTGGGTATCAAAATTTAGAGGGAAATGGATAGTGTATGAAATAATGGGAAATAGAACAAAAATTGTACCAAAATTCAAATTTTTCGTCTTTATTTTTTCCTATTTTTACCACTAATTCTCATTATTTCTCACAAATATCCACTGTCCTTGGACGCCCAACAAATTAGGGTGGGAAATGGGAATATCGTAAACTCTGACTGTTACATACTTTTAGGTTTTTGCTTGAATTCGCCTGTTTTATTTCAAAAAAGGGATCCAGTTTAATTAATACGATATGCAGCTAATTTCCTTCGTTCCAATTTCCCAAAATCGTTACCGATGCGTGTGAAAAATTCTAGTTGATTCCAAGTAACATTGTACAAGACCTCTGAAAGTATTTTCTGACTGCGGATTCAGGACTATTAAACATGTACCAAAAAATAAAACCTTATAGGAGTATGGTTCTATTTTAAAGATTAAAATAATTAATTTTCACTTTCTCTTCCCAATTTTAATATAATTAGGCTTTTTAACGTTTAGGATTCAATATTTGGTGTCGTTCACTGTACTTACATTATCCAATGTGCTTGTATCTGGTCAAATATTTGATAATGAATATTTGGATGATATGATGATGGCCAGACTGCGTCGGATGAATCAACCGCACAATCCTCACAGGTGCAAACCTAGAGAAGCAGCATGCAGATCCGATATTGAATGTTGCACCAGGCGTTGCGTGAGAACCAAGTCATCTGGTAATTACTACTTTTCTCTCTGCGAAATATTTCACAAAAAAATTTGAAATTTACGTATTGCTTTCAAAAATTATTTCATTTATTCCATCAATTTTGTTTATTTCAAGTATTTCATTCTTTAACAAAAAATCCTTGAAATAAGAAATTAATGCTCCTGTTTTTATCAGCCAACCTGTTTATTGTCTTGGAGAGATTTTGGAATTTTTCCACAGTGTTTAAGTGTTGGCATAAGCTCAATTTAAAAAATGCTTAAATCATCTTCAAAAACATTTGCACGACAGCACTTAACAAACAATAACGCAAAGTTTGATATTAAATCGAATTTTGATCTGTTATTTTAGTTAACTGAATCTTTATGTAATATTTACAAACACATACCATATATACATGTACTATACTTTTTAATATTCTGCATTGTATTTTTAGGACGAGTTGGACTACCCAAGAAAAACCAAGTATGCAAACCGGAAGATCACTATGAGTGGGAACGGGAAGATGGTAAGCAGTATAAAAGCAGTTCTAACCAGTAGCATTAAATCAAAACAGTCGTAGATGCAATAAATATGCAACTTGGTAGAAGAACGTAAAATAATAAATAAAGGATTGTCGTAATAAAAGTTTGACCATGTTATATTTACAACCAGACCGAATTATTATGGGTGAGATCGTCGAACACGGAGAAAATCCTCCTATGGCAAACTTAAAACAGAACGGTAGACATCTGTGTGGAGCGACTATCATTAATGAATTTTACGCCCTAACTGCGGCCCACTGTAAAGTTACAATTATTATTTAACTCATTCCAATCAAAATTATGTTGATATTAGTTATAACGCTGGTTTATTAACTCAATAGGTTTCAAATATTCAGTAGATCCTAGTATACACAGCATTGTAACTGGAACTTTAAAAACGAACCATAGGTCTATGCAACGAGCCGAATACAGTGTAAGTCAGATCTTACGTCACGAATATTTCACGACGACCGCAGATGGTTACGATATTGCTCTAGTCCGTACAAGTACACCTATGGCTTTTAGCCCGCACTACGTTGAACCAATTCAACTGGCACTGCAAGGAGAGGACGAATGTGGTATGGTTTTTGATTATATATTCAACCTAACTATATAAATGTCATAGTATAACACACTAGGTGGGCTATCCTAGTTTAACCGCCATGGAATTGAATGGTTATACTAGTAAAACCAGCGCTTTTTATAAACCGATTTCTATTGCCGACCCACAGGACTCATCATTATGCCCCTCGTTATATTATATACATATTTATTATACTTTATCAGTGTACAAAATTTACCACTTTTTAGCCTTTTCTACCATCACAGTGGTAAAAATGCACTTAATGGTAAATTTTAGCGATCGACTAGATAGCTGAGTACAGACACATTAGACTTCCTAAAATATGTTTTTAAACTTTATTTTCTATGAAGTATTTCCAATTAGCCCCTTAATCAATTAAATTAATCATATTTATTTGATTGTACACGAAAGTTATAAAAAAATGAAAAAAGAAAGATTGTATTTGGTATCGCCCATTTAAAATTGATGCTAATTTAATTGCAATTAATTTCTCAATCGGCAATTGGGTTGTTAGCGCCCCCATTGGTTGAATCTTACTCTGACTGATGGACACTTATCAATTTGTGACAACAATGATCATCTGCTAAGTTATTTCATACTTTGGCACCGAATTTTATTCAAAATTCAAATACGAAATTTAAATGAAACTATTTTTTTACCATTTTTACCATTTATACCACTTACCACTGCTACTTTGTAGGTGGTGGTTTTTTAACGTTAAATACCATTAAAAACCAATTACCACTGGTAAGTGGTTTTCAATGGTACTACGTCACCGTACGTCGAACTCCAAGATACTCCTTTAAAGCATTGCTTGGTAGAAGGACTTTTGCAGGGCGTCCAGGTAACCAGGATTTGAACCCGTGGTCTGTGCTCTTTCTGCAAAGCAGCTCATTTCGCATTCGAGTGATGCTACCATTGAGCCACTACGCCTCCGTTGGTTATACTAGTATAAGGGGGCAGTTATACAGAGAAAAGGCGGTAATACTACGACATATATGCATGTAAGTTTTATATTCGAGGTTTTTGATGTCGGTATTACGAATTAATAGGGAAGGCTACGGTTTGGGGATGGGGACATACACGTCCAGCCGCTTTCAGTCCCAGTGATGATCTGCTGAAAGTGGAAGTTCATAAAGTGGATCATGAGACTTGCGATAGAAAACATGATCCCATATATAGAATAATTTATGACGATCTTCAAATATGCTATGGAACAGGAGGAAAGGATAGCTGCGGTGGAGATAGCGGTGGACCGTTGACGTGTATGGTTAATAATAAAATGAAACAAATAGGAATCGTGTCATATGGCCACGGATGTGCCGACAAAAATTTTCCTGGCGTATATACTCGTGTATCTACCTTTTATGATTGGATTTACAGTAAAGCAGCCATCTAACATGGTTTTTAATTGTTCTTATTTACTGCTCAATAACACCAAACTTGAGGGATTCATAATTTGATAAATCTGTTAACTATTTTTGAAATAATAAAAAGTAATATCCGGGTGGAACAATAACAATAAAATAAAGGTCTAATAAGTAATTTTTAACTTTTTACCCAAACGGCTTACTTGTTTTATCTGCCTGTATAATTAAAAACTATGGCCTACTGATTGGAAATTAAGATTAAAAGTACAGTAATAACATTACCCCGTTAATAGTCGTCCTGCAGAGTTCTGTGTTTTTCACACCGCACTCTAACTGCAGAAGATTGGCCGGTAAAACTGCGGATGCGACATACCATTTATTTTACTGTTGTAAGCATGAAATCCAATTTAATGCTGGTGTACAACTTATTCCCCAATTTACCTATGAGCAAACTGTCGTGATATTTTTATATATGCTAATCGTAAACCACACAACCCAGTATGTAAAACACTGCATAAGGTCACCCTCTATGCAGCGAACCAAACGAATGTTACATAGACCCGCGAGCCATATGGTAATCAAAAATGACTCGACGAGAGAACTGGAGGAGAGTCTTGGAAGAAAAATGAAGCAGGGACTCGAATTTTAGCCTTCTTACGAGGAGGACTCCCATTTTTAGCTTTCCTGAGGAGGAGACGAACTCTAGAGAAGGAGCCGACGAGAGCAAACAAAAGAAGCTTCCATTTCACAAGAAAAGAAAATTACCCAAAAACTGCCCATCGACTCATTTTTGATTGGTTTGATTTGTATTCCCATCCTAAGCGATCTACAAGTTCCCTTGAGTCATCCAACTTAACCCTTTACCAGTGCGCAGATCAAGTACAACTCTTGTAGTCGAGAGATCTATTCGATTCCCCATCTTTACTTGTGTACAACTCCCAACTGTTTCCCTCGTTTTGTGTTCCACATACATTATAGTTACGTGATAGCTACATTAGATATTTTGTTGTAAGTAACCCAATTGTAAGTACTGTAATAACTTCCCAGCTATTTTGTGATCCTCCTAACTTGTGAACATTTAATAATTGCTGTCATTGTGTTTTTATGCCACCAAGTTATTTCCGGGCTTTTCACTATGTTTCTTTAAACAACATTTATACACTCAATAAATCCAATTCCTTTTTTCTTTGCAATAACAAATGAGTGACTATCACCATTCTATCTAAACTTCTTCCGAGTATCATCCATTGTGTGACACACAGACACACACCCTATATACGGACAGACACACTCATCTTCCACTAACAATTATCATCATCAACACATACATACTACAACATCCGACAACTGATATATTAATTTCTGAGTGACACTGTGAATAGCCATCCGCAGCTTTGGTGCTGCAGAATGACGTCCGCCCTAAGAAAATAAATTCACTTGCATTATGTTATCTGCAGTTAGAAGACTGCTCTTAAAATATCGATGCAAAAAACAATCCAACTCATGCTTTCTTAGTATAGCATGCTTTTATCTGCAGTCAATGGTCCGCACACTTTTTACTTTTAATTGTCTACGCTAAGAAACGAATCCGTGACCAGTATGTATGCATATACACTTAATGCTAACTCTTTCGCTGACAGACACATCTCGTCACCACTGCACCATTCGGTCCTTTTAATTACCACACTTATTATTTACAATATAGCAGACAGATGGAATACAATATTATATGTTTCCAATACTCACAGATAGCTCTAATAACTTTTAGGAATAAATCTGAAATTTTTATAAAAAGCTGATTTGTTAGAATTATGCTAGGATGTAGTCAGGACTCTTAGTACTTTTTGCCCCACGGTGCTCTTTTTTCCCCTCAAATTTCATTTAGTATAAGTTGGTACATGGAAGTATTACTACCATGTACTACCATTTTATATAGTATGCTTTTGTGCCAATTTATTTTGAAAAGAAGGGGTGGGATTTGAAATAAAAATACCTCGTAATTAGTTAGTAACTAAGGTGATTTTCAAAAACTTTGACTCCCACTCTTGATTCTGTTATTACGAAGTGATAAGAATAGAATACAGGAAATCTTGATTATCTAGGATGTACTAAGCAGTAAACTAATATTTACCGTTTGAAAAATATTCCAAGCTACTCCTTTCCACCCCAGAGAAACAATCTACCAAAAAGTATTCATTTTGCCCGGCACAAAACCCGAAAAGGGATTATTTTGTATGTATGTGACTCTGTGAGCGAAAATTTCTTCAGATGTCAGAACGCAAGAAGTACAGTTAGACTGAAGGTAGATGATTTCTAGAGTTCTATTTTAGCCGGCATTTTTACATTTTGCCCACCCACCGAGGTAAAAGGGGCAAAAGTACCTAAAATTCAAAAATTTGCGCCAATTTTTACAGCCTTTACTGTATTATTTAGCCCTATTTTGACTTTTGCCCCTTATGCCCACTAGCCAGTTTTACCCCCAAGCCACCTAGCCACTACCCACCGGCTATTTGAAATCCGATGATTTCAATCCAAATTTTGTTTTCTTTTGGATACAGAGACAATATTCTTTCAGTATGAACGAAAAGAAACTACTGTTAAAAATGGGAAATGTAGAATAGCACTAGTTTGGGATTGAGTTACACCACATTTTTAATTCACAATGTATATTATCAGTACAGTTCAAAGATGACCAAAAGAGATTTAACAGTGTTTTAAAGACTGTTTGGTCAAGCAGTTTATTACACTTCAGTATCACAATGAAGCTGTAGTTTTCGCGAGGATGCTATTTAATGGGACATTGAAATAATATAAAATGTCCCTGAATAATAATTTAAACGATTGCCAACAAAATTAATGCTAGAAGTGTCCCAAATTGACTATTTCTATACATTGTTTTAAATATCAGGGAGTTTCAATCTATTGTAGGTTTAAGGGATGTCTTAATGCAAAAATATTATTGTGTTATTAACAATGACAGAAAAATTTCTCATTTGAGTTTGCCAAAGATTTTCGAGAATGAATAATTGTATGCTTAAATGCTAAAATTTGAAAATAAAATTTGCAACCACTACAACTAAGACCGCTACTACTATTAAGATCTATTTTAATGCATAGGATTAACTGCACCTCTTTATCTGCACATTGCCTGACGAAATTCTGCTAATATCCGCAGATAAATATCTGCAGACAACAGTATGCACTAGAATTGCAAATACTTTCTTGCAGACCGGTATCTGTCTACTAACGCAGAATCCTGCAGTTGGAATTCCGCAGCAATGCATTAGGGTAAATTAGCTGCAGAATTCTGCAGGTAACTATTAATGGGGATAATTCAATGTTTTACTATAGTATTGTGAATTTAAAAGATAATTAGGCGGAATTAGTAACTTGCATTTCTGCAGAGACTACAAAAATGATTAATTTTCAATATTTTATTATATAATGTACCTGCATTTTGAAAGTAATACGTATAATAGAAAACTAATATACATTATAAATTAATAATTACTTCATGTTCAATGTGTATAGATTTCGACAAATTGAATCATGATGTGATCGTCGGACACGAAGAGATACCTTCAATGGTAGCAATGAAGAAAGATGGTAGAAATAACTGTGCCGCTAGTATTGTTAACGAATACTACGTGCTGACTGCGGCTCATTGTAAAACTATAATTATTTATTTCAATTTAAACAAAATTAATAATTGTGAGGGCATAAAACGATGAGTTGTGCATCATTATAGGTATCCAAGACGTAGATACTCAACGCTATACCATTATAACTGGAACGATAAAAAGAGGAAATGATGCTATACACTCGCATTCTACGGAGTATAATATTAGCCAAATTATTGTTCATGAAATGTTCACAGTGGGGAAGCCGGAACTGGGTCACGATATTGCTCTACTTCGTACAAGTACACCCATTGCCTTCATCCCGGGCTACGTTGAGCCAGCCAAACTGTCACACTATGGATTCGATTTTTGTGGTGCATTTTTAATCAAATTATTTTTCCTTTACACGTAATTACTTGTTAAAGTTGGCTTATGGTTGTAATTTAAATGCATTAATAGAGACCGCTAACGTTTGGGCATGGGGAGAGGCGAGCGTTGATAGACATATTGTTCCAACGTACTTAAAGTGGCGCTTTGGAGAACTGATTATATAGATTGTGTTACACATTATCGAAGAAAAAAATATTCGATACATTTCAATACATTACAATATAAAACATTTCGCATTCGAGTGATGCTACCATTGAGCCACTACGCCTCCGTTGGTTATACTAGTATAAGGGGGCAGTTATACAGAGAAAAGGCGGTAATACTACGACATATATGCATGTAAGTTTTATATTCGAGGTTTTTGATGTCGGTATTACGAATTAATAGGGAAGGCTACGGTTTGGGGATGGGGACATACACGTCCAGCCGCTTTCAGTCCCAGTGATGATCTGCTGAAAGTGGAAGTTCATAAAGTGGATCATGAGACTTGCGATAGAAAACATGATCCCATATATAGAATAATTTATGACGATCTTCAAATATGCTATGGAACAGGAGGAAAGGATAGCTGCGGTGGAGATAGCGGTGGACCGTTGACGTGTATGGTTAATAATAAAATGAAACAAATAGGAATCGTGTCATATGGCCACGGATGTGCCGACAAAAATTTTCCTGGCGTATATACTCGTGTATCTACCTTTTATGATTGGATTTACAGTAAAGCAGCCATCTAACATGGTTTTTAATTGTTCTTATTTACTGCTCAATAACACCAAACTTGAGGGATTCATAATTTGATAAATCTGTTAACTATTTTTGAAATAATAAAAAGTAATATCCGGGTGGAACAATAACAATAAAATAAAGGTCTAATAAGTAATTTTTAACTTTTTACCCAAACGGCTTACTTGTTTTATCTGCCTGTATAATTAAAAACTATGGCCTACTGATTGGAAATTAAGATTAAAAGTACAGTAATAACATTACCCCGTTAATAGTCGTCCTGCAGAGTTCTGTGTTTTTCACACCGCACTCTAACTGCAGAAGATTGGCCGGTAAAACTGCGGATGCGACATACCATTTATTTTACTGTTGTAAGCATGAAATCCAATTTAATGCTGGTGTACAACTTATTCCCCAATTTACCTATGAGCAAACTGTCGTGATATTTTTATATATGCTAATCGTAAACCACACAACCCAGTATGTAAAACACTGCATAAGGTCACCCTCTATGCAGCGAACCAAACGAATGTTACATAGACCCGCGAGCCATATGGTAATCAAAAATGACTCGACGAGAGAACTGGAGGAGAGTCTTGGAAGAAAAAATGAAGCAGGGACTCGAATTTTAGCCTTCTTACGAGGAGGACTCCCATTTTTAGCTTTCCTGAGGAGGAGACGAACTCTAGAGAAGGAGCCGACGAGAGCAAACAAAAGAAGCTTCCATTTCACAAGAAAAGAAAATTACCCAAAAACTGCCCATCGACTCATTTTTGATTGGTTTGATTTGTATTCCCATCCTAAGCGATCTACAAGTTCCCTTGAGTCATCCAACTTAACCCTTTACCAGTGCGCAGATCCAAGTACAACTCTTGTAGTCGAGAGATCTATTCGATTCCCCATCTTTACTTGTGTACAACTCCCAACTGTTTCCCTCGTTTTGTGTTCCACATACATTATAGTTACGTGATAGCTACATTAGATATTTTGTTGTAAGTAACCCAATTGTAAGTACTGTAATAACTTCCCAGCTATTTTGTGATCCTCCTAACTTGTGAACATTTAATAATTGCTGTCATTGTGTTTTTATGCCACCAAGTTATTTCCGGGCTTTTCACTATGTTTCTTTAAACAACATTTATACACTCAATAAATCCAATTCCTTTTTTCTTTGCAATAACAAATGAGTGACTATCACCATTCTATCTAAACTTCTTCCGAGTATCATCCATTGTGTGACACACAGACACACACCCTATATACGGACAGACACACTCATCTTCCACTAACAATTATCATCATCAACACATACATACTACAACATCCGACAACTGATATATTAATTTCTGAGTGACACTGTGAATAGCCATCCGCAGCTTTGGTGCTGCAGAATGACGTCCGCCCTAAGAAAATAAATTCACTTAAGTAAAGTAAAGTAACAACATTAGTAACATAAATTCTTGGGTGACCTTCTACTTCCATTTCCCACCAAAATATCTACATTATCAGTAAAAGCTTTCGAATTGATGACACTTCTTCCGCTGTTGGATTACTGAAGTCATTGGTGTTGTTAGTTACTATAATATTATCTGCTTTAGAAATTACAAAACTTTTTCCCGATATGCCAAACCGAATCTTAAAGAAGATAAGAAAATTAAGTTTTAGTAAAAATATTATATTACAACGGAACTATAAATGCCCTCAAAAGTACGTACAGAAGTCTGAAATATCAGCGAGGGTCATTTACAATCGCGTGGTTGTTCTATATAATTATCAGCAAAATATTTTGTCAAAAGGTTATAAAACAATATGGCTATCAAACTTATAATTTCTCATTATTACAAATCAATAGAACAATAAAATAAAACTAGTCGCCATAAAATTACTAAATGTACAAAGGAGAGAGTATACATTAAAGTACATTTAAATACTGATATTATATCAGTAACAAGAATTTTTTTGTTTGAGCTGAAAAGGGTAAATAATTTGAGTAAATGTAATCCACGTTCACTGTGCGCTAATTAATACAACATGACCAGGTTAGTGCTAAAACATTTAAGTATTTTTCGTTAGTATTGAACTTTTCATTCTGTGGTTAATAGACCTTTTTGCGGCTAGGCACTTTTGGTGGCTTCTGTTGTTCTCCCCATCAAAGGTGCATAAACGTGAAAACGTTCAATTAAAAAATCGTCCTACAGAAAGTCCCCTAACCGGCGCATCCGCCAACTCGATGTTTTATTCCCTCATCCTATTGGCCCAGTTACACAAAAATTTTAAATCAGAACAACACTACACAGTGTACCAACAATATTACAAATAGTAAAAACAAATAACTTTTTACAACCAAAAAATAAGAATTCAATGCAGATTAGTTATAATAATTACGGCTGTAAAATAACAAAACACCCAATTAGTAAGTTTGGTTGAAGTAAGGTAGAGGTTACACAATTACCTGTCATTGTTTTAATTAGGTTAGGTCCCTCGAAAGAGGGTCTTTGTATGCCCTATGTAGTATTTCATGGCGCGATTTTTAAATTGTGCAACCACTTAACTTTCTTACTTCAACCGTAGGTTTTTATCCTATACTAGTGAACCCAACTAAGGGGCACACCTAGCACTGAAGAGAAATTCAGCAGGCCACCCAAACAAAGTAATAAAAGCAATTTCGAAAAGGCCCTTTAGGTTGTTATGTTAATTTTGTAAACACAAAGTATATTAATTTAATATACTTTGTATACTCTGCCCCAACTTCCTGCTAAAAAAATCAAATACAGGGAACAATGAAATAGTCCATTTTTTAAATAAAAACCCACAAAAGCTCCCTTTTTAAATCAGAAAAATAAGATTCCTCCCTGGGATTTGGAAAAACGGTACAAATTCTATGAGTACAACTTAGGAATAAATATTTTTAAAGAATAAATATAGTTAGTTACCCAGTACTGTTATTTAACTCTACAAAAAGGTGTGCCAACATCCAAAGGAATCAAGAGGAGTAAAAAAGTAAACCCATCTCTACTAACAAATGTTAAACAAGTTTAACTTAAAAAATAGTTTATTAGTAATCCATTAATAAATACACCAAATAGCAGAACCGCCGAACACGTAGCACCTCACACATTCGAGAATCGTAGAAATGGAAATACATATTTCGTAACACATCTTAACGCAGAAGACGTTTTATTTTGAAACTTGAAGTTGGTAAATACATGGGATACACGCACTTGCGCGTTGCTCATTTTAGGGACATCACCCAAATGCAAACTTCTTCCTTAACTTTTTATTGGATAGATAGCGGTATGGCAACATTTAAAGGACTAAATTAATTAATTTTCGCTTTTTGCATCTAATTTTTAATTTAGATTTCAATGTCGGGTTTTGTTCTATGTCTTTGCGTTATCCAATTTGATTGCATCTGGTCAAATGTTTGCTGATGAATATCTTGATGATATGATGCTGACGACAAGAATGAGAAATGGCATGCGCCAGTTACAACAACCGTATGATCCCCACAGGTGCAAACCTAGAGAATCATCCTGCAGATCCAATATTGAATGCTGCACCAAACGTTGTGGTAACTGTATTATCTGTTTAAACCTATACTTAATTCGAAAACAATACTATCTTTATTGCAGTCATCAATGATGATTAAGTATGATTAAATATACATGTTTTTATCGACAGCCAGTGGTCACATAGATGTTTGTTTAGATAATACTAACCCATTTAAGCAACTGCGATTCAAAAATCTGAATTGACTGTACATTTAAAAGTTATTTACAAAACAGGGTATCGTGCCAAAATTATTTAATGTTTCAAAGAGCTCTATTTGTTACTTTAACTCATAATGAAACAAAGTTTGAAGGTCGAATATAGAATTTTGATGTCATTGTTGTATTATAATAATTTATACTGATTCTTCCTGAAATGGTTCATTTACTGACATAAATACTTTCTGCATGCTATAAAACATTAATTGTATTTTGTATTTGTATGTTAGTACAGATAGGTGCTTATAAGAATGAAAGAAAATGCAAACCAGAAGGTCATTACGAATGGAATGGTAAGTACCATACATTGTAGAATATTAATCAGAAACCTTTTAATCTCTAAGAACTCGTATGTATATAAGATAGAGATCCAATTTGCAACTTGAGAAAACAAGGAAACTGCTAATAAGTATTATAAAATTTCTTTATGCTAAACGTATTTAGATGAAGAAGACAGAATTATTGAAGGTGAGCTAGTGACGTATGGAGAGATCCCTTCAATAGTGACTATAGAATATAAGGGTGAACACGTATGTGGCGGCACTATCCTCAACCAATATTACATCTTAACTGCGGCTCATTGTAAAGTTATAATTATTTAACTCGATTTAATCAAAATTATTATTAATTATAACGTTTAGTTATAATTCTGGTTTATTAACAAAATAGGTTTCAAAAGATCATTAAATCCTAGCGATTACATCGCTGTAAGTGGAACTTTAAAGGCGTATCATGTCAAATTCAACATCAACAACAATCCCTGGGGTAGGACACAACGTCGATGGACTAATCACACAATAAGCCAGATTACACATTTCGAACGTTATCAGGCTCCGAAAGATGGTCACGATATTAGTCTGCTTCGTACGAGTGTACCTATTGAATTTATCCCGGGCTACGTTGAACCAATTGAACTCGCACGATATGCAGAGGATGATTTATATTGTGGTTTGTAGTTATATCTAATAATAATTTACTTAATATTCAATCGGCAAAAGTATTATAGATATTTATAGCTGATGTCGGTATTACAAATCTATAGCCAGCGCTACCGCTTGGGGATGGGGAAAGACGACGCCAAGGGGAAACCCCAACGATGATCTCCTTAAAGTGCAACTTCCAAAAGTTGATATAAACACATGTAGTCGAAAATTAGCCACCAGAGTACAAATTTTCCCAACGTCTCAATTATGCTATGGAAGTGGGATAAAGGATACTTGTGGAGGAGATAGCGGTGGACCCCTTACATGTACGACTAATAATAAATTCAAACAAATAGGTGTCGTGTCATATGGCTACGGTTGTACTAGTACAATATACCCTGGTGTATATACTCGTGTGGCTGCCTACTACGACTGGATTCATAGTACAATGACCAACTACAGTTAACTTTTACTGATTTTATTTGGCCTTATTTATTATTCATTGCCACATTCTAAAAATAGTTGTATAAAAATAAATAATTTAAAAAAAGTGCTCTAATAAAATTTCAACATTATCAAATAATTCATATTCAGGTATGTTGTTTCACATGTATACCCTTTATAATATTTCCATTTCTCAAGAGATAATGTAAAACCTTTACATGAAGATTAGAGATTGCAAGTTGGATTACTTTCTCTTCGTCTACAGTGTCAAATGTAATTGTTTTCGGTGTAAAAATCTATTATCGTCTATTGCAGGGCTAAAATGCAAAAACCTTGGAGTTTCACTTTCCAAGGAAAAATGTTACAATAAAATTATTAGAAGGTCATAAATAGAACTAGGCAAATTTCATTTCTGTCGATCTCGATATAGCATCTAAAGTCGACTTTCAGCCATCTTTTGAATGGCTGAACGATAATTGTATAAATAAGCATTGTTAACCATTATACAAAAAATACCATCTAGTCCTTTATACAATTAGGAAATGTCTCATTAAGATTAATTAATTAATTACTGTAAAACTGTAATCTGTCTAATAATAATCTTGGTTATTGTCGCTATTATAAAATATAACAAAACTAAACTGAATAATTTTTTGATATCCGGTCACCACACTTACTGAGCTCATGTATATGTCGTAGCCCGTGAGAGGACATTGGCTGTCACCGTGACAGCCTAGGCTACGAGAGTGGCATCTCACAGCCTAGGATTTGAGAGGACAGCATGTCAGGCTCTGAGAGGACGGTCAATTCCTTAATATAATATAACAATAAAATTATCCTAATACCAACAAAGTGAAGTTAATTCACAACGAACATAACAGGATATGTTTTACTAGCATCTGTATCTTGAAAAAAATTATTTTGTAAGTCAAAAACAAATTATTATCATTATTATTGCCAATTATTATTTGCTATTAATAAATTATATTATAAGAGTGACATTATTTAAGGGTTTGCACTAGCACACAAGATTTCAGTATTCCATGCAAATTACAACATTAATAACACTCATAACACAACTTCTTTCTATAGATTCAAAAAAATAATTCTGTTGTCTGTGCAAAATTTTGGATATATGGCCATGCCCCGAAATGGGAATATAGGAAGTTTGAAAGTGAAGGAATGAAAATTTGCCCCCTTTTAGGTACTTCAAAATTAAAATTCATTAAAGTTTTAGGACCTCTACAACATTTAGGAGGTGTTTTACTAGCAACTGTATCTTGAAAAAATTTATTCGCTCAGCTACATCTTATACCTCAGTTTTTGCTATGAATATTACGACTTTACTGTCATAATTTTTATGGCTTCCTGAAATCATGTATGTTAGTGCAAACCCTCAAATAATATAATTTATGAATATCAAATAATAATTGGCCTACAATAATAATGGTGATAATTTTTTTGACGTATAAAATAATTTTTTACAAGATACAAATGGTAGTAAAACACATTCTAAATGTTGTAGAGGTCCTAAAACTTTAATGACTTAGATTTTAATTTTGAAGTAAATGGGGGCATATTTTCATTCCTTCATTTTCAAAGATATAAACTTCCTATATTCCCATTTCAGGGTATGGCTATATTTCCAAAACTTTCCACAGAATTATTTTTTTGAATCTATAGAAAGAAGTTGTGTTATGAGTGTTATTAATGTTGTAATTTGCATGGAATACTGAAATCTTGTGTGCTAGTGCAAACCCTTAAATAATGTCACTCTTATAATATAATTTATTAATAGCAAATAATAATTGGCAATAATAATGATAATAATTTGTTTTTGACTTACAAAATAATTTTTTTCAAGATACAGATGCTAGTAAAACATATCCTGTTATGTTCGTTGTGAATTAACTTCACTTTGTTGGTATTAGGATAATTTTATTGTTATATTATATAAAGGAATTGACCGTCCTCTCAGAGCCTGACATGCTGTCCTCTCAAATCCTAGGCTATGAGATGCCACTCTCGTAGCCTAGGCTGTCACGGTGACAGCCCACGTCCTCTCACGGGCTACGACATATATATGCATTATTATATGCAGATATTATTTTTAACATTTTATTTCCTACTTTTACATCAACCGGAACTGGAAAAATCCTCATAATCGTTGACTGTCATTAATGTTATATAAAATTATTTGTCTGGTCTGAGGTATATGAAAATCAACCTCCGAGAAGAAACATGCTCTTTAATTCTGATAATTGTCAATACCAATGAAGTTCGTATTTCTGTTTTCCACCAAAAGTGTCACCGACCCCCACCCTAGGATGGTCACCACTTTGCTTTTCTGAGTAGACCTCGAAAACAAAAGGATTGCAAGATAAGAAGACAATGAAAGCTCATTCTCGACTGGGCTCACCTATGTGTAAATAAAATAAATTTAATAGGGATGTGACATAAATTACTGAAGTATGCCAATATTGTTATACAATGTAAGCCAAATTGTTGTTAATGAAATGTTTACGGTGGGAGGGACAGCCACTAATATTAGCGAGGTCAACTTCAATCGCGTGATTGTACATAGACATTTTGCCCAAAGGTTATAAAGCGATAGGTATGAATTTTCTATCACCATCATACAATGACTTTTTATCGCTGATTATTATAACTTAATACGTGCAATAAAATAGCACTTAACGCAATAAATTTACTAAATGTGCGATGGAGAGAGTTTGAATAAAAGGACATTTAAATACTAATTTTACACTGTTTGTTTTTTTCCTTTGATATTTTGAGGTCAGAGTGGTAAATAATGTGAGTAGATATAATTCACGTACACACAAACATGACCAGGTTAGTTCCCAACATTTAAATATTTTTGAAATTTTCACCCTGACATTAATTCAAAAAATTCTGCAGTCTAATATTATTCTCAATAGCTTGGGGCTCAAAATTTCTATTCTGACTATTAAGCGAATGCTCATTAACCGGCACATATATCCAGCAATTTCAAGGGGGAGCGCAATAAATTATTGCAAAAATTTAATATGAAACTTTCTCCGATTTTCTGCCTTTTTTGTTATAAAAAATCTATTTATGTCAGATTTAAGGGACAAGCCCACCGCCCATACTGGATACGGGCTTGCTCGTTAACATGTTGTATTCCTATTCACAATAACATTAATTGTTCCATTAGTAATGATGACAGTCAAAAGTTATATAGTTTTTTACCACGGCTGGCGCACCCTGTACAAGGTATACTTTGTCGGTCTCTCCTAGTGTTAAATTCTAGCTGCGAACACAGATTATATGGTACAAATATAAAATAATTGGACGACAATTGGATTGTTTTTCGTCCAATTTAAAAAACTCATCTGTAGATGAATAGATAAGGTTTTATTCATAAGACGATGTGGCTATTGGCCTTTACCAGTGTACAAAATTTACCACTTTTTAGCCTTTTTACCATCACAGTGGTAAAAATGCACTTAATGGTAAAAATGCATTTAATGGTAAAAATGGTAAATTTTAGCGATTGATTAGACAGCTGAGTACAGATACACTAGACTTCCTAAAATATACGTTTTAAAACTTTATTTTCTATGAAATATTTCCAATTAGCCCCGTAAGCAATTAAATTAATCATATTTATTTGATTGTACACCAAAAATTATAAAAAAAATGAAGAAAAAAGATTGTATTTGGTATCGCCCATTTAAAATTGATGCTAATTTAATTGCAATTAATTTCTCAATCGGCAAGGGTTGTTAGCGGCCCCATTATTTGAATCCTACTCTAATTGATGAACACTTATCAATTTGTGACAACAATGATCATCTGCTAAACTATTTCATACTTTGGCACCGAATTTTATTCAAAATTCAAATACGAAATTTAAAAGAAACTATTTTTTACCATTTTTACCATTTATACCACTTACCACTACTTTTTACGTAGTGGTATTTAACGTTAAATACCATTAAAAACCACTTACCACTGGTAAGTGGTAAATGGTATTTTGTACACTGGCCTTTACGTGTGGTTACATATTATTTTAACACATAATAAAGTATATTATTATCATTGTTGAGTCGCATCTGCATGGTTGTTTTAAACTAAAATAGCCCTATAGCGATGTTAACCAATTTTGAAGGTTAAAATTATAATCGTTCACTGTTTTCTTCCAATTTTTAATATTACTGAAGTTTTTTTAATTATAGATTTCAATGTTTGGTGTCGTTAACTGTATTTACACTATCCAATTTGCTTGTATCTGGACAAATATTTGATGATGAATATTTCGATGATATGATGATGACAAGACTGCGTCGGATTAATCAACCGCATAATCATCACAGATGTAAACCTAGAGAAGCAGCATGCAGAGCCGATATTGAATGTTGCACAAAGCGTTGCATAAAAACCAAGTCATTTGGTAATTATATACTACATTTATCTTGACATTCTACCTATTGTATTTGTGTTGACAGCCTTATTAATAGTTATTAATCTCATAGTTGTGGGTAGAAGTAATTAATGTTTTGAAAATATTTTTGCACGCAGGTTAACCACTTAAATTAAAAAACTCCAAAACTTTAAGTGCTAATATAAATTATTGGAGAATTAAAATGTACTCATGAAACGTTTGTTAATAATCCATATTTGAAACTATGTAAAATTATTTATCTAATTTTACATGTATTGTTGTTATTGTTAAGTATATTCATTCGTTTAACTATAAGATTTCAATTTTCGATCCAAATAATTTTTTCATAACAAAATTGGGCTTGTCATTATATTGCTATAAACGTTTTAAGCAACAACAGGGAAAAACTTTCCAACTTAAAGCCTAATGAAACACAATGTTTGATCTCAAATTGAATATTGATCCTGTGTATATAATGGTTTACTGATTCTTCTTGCAATTGTTAATTTACAAACACGTACAACTACTGGCTTTAAAACGTTTTGCATTGGATATTATATTTTTAGTACGGGCAGGACTATCCCAGAAAACAAAAGTATGTAAAACAGAAGATCACTACGAAAGGGAACCGGATGGTAAGAACCTGATATAAAAACAGTTCTATCGTTACTGGACAAAATTATATTAAAATGAAATCGAAGCATCGGTAGATTCAATTTGCAATTTGCAAAGTAGGATTGGAGGAAAGATTAAATATACTGTGAAAGATTGTAAAATTTTAACCATGCTGTTCTATGTATAACCAGACCGAATTATTATGGGTGAGATGGTCAACCACGGAGAAAACCCTTCAATGGCAAACGTAAAATACTTTGGTAAACATCGATGTGGCGCCTCTATCATCAACCAATTTTACGTCTTAACTGCAGCTCATTGTAAAGTTATAATTATAACTCATTTCAATCAAAAATATTATTCAGGGCTAAGGCCCACTGGCCACCCCTCTCGCTGCGGCTCTGACATTATTGTGTGGTTTAGTTATAACGATGTTTTATTAAATCAATAGGTTTTTATAATGAATTAGTTCCCAGAATATACAGCATTGTAACCGGGAGTTTAAAAACGAACCATAGGTCAATACAACCAGCCGAATACAGAGTAAGCCAGATTATAATTCACGAAAAGTACACAAGCTCGGCATATGGTTACGATATTGCTCTACTTCGTACAAGTACACCCATGGCTTTTGTCCCGAACTACGTTGAACCAGTTCAGCTGGCAGTGCAAGGAGAGGATGAATGTGGTAAGTTTTTATGGTTAATGTTTATCTGTTCAATTTAAGAATATATTTGTAATTGTTTATTAAACAATTTATAAACTGCATGACACCTCCATCAAAATTACCTTACATACATGAATTTTAGATATAAAAGCTTGCCATTGTGACTTAAGACTTATAACATAATAATATTTATTTATTGTTGACGAATTTAACTAGATTAGATATATAAGAGTTTGCAAAGAATAATTTTCTACAAAGAATGGGCATTTATAGAGTAGTTTTAGATCTTATATTTATATTAAAATGAAATGATATAACCTAGTTTATTAAAGACAGGCATCGAAAAAATTTTTATTTCCAGTGTAACAGTTTAACACTGCCTAGTTTTCACACTTTGCTTACCTAAGCTACTCCTACTTTGGGGGTGGGAGGCGGCTTTCTTTTCGCTTACATAGATTTTAAAATTTTTAGAATTTTAACAGGATGAAGGTTGTCTATCTGACACTTAGAATTACAAGTCTTGATTGGATACTAATAATATAATTGAATGTGATATTTGTACTTGAGTTTACTGATGCCAGTATGACGAATTAATAGAGAAGGCTACAGCTTGGGGATGGGGATTTACGCACACACTAGGTGCATTGCCCAGTGATGATCTGCTTAAAGTGGAAGTTCCAAAAGTTGATCATGAAACTTGCGATAGAAAACATATACCAAAAGAAAGAAAAATTTATGACGATCGTCAAATATGCTATGGAACAGGAGGAAAGGATAGCTGTGGTGGAGATAGCGGTGGACCTTTGACATGTATGGTTAATAATAAATTGAAACAGATAGGAATCGTGTCATATGGCTTCGGATGTGCCGATGAAAAGTATCCCGGTGTATATACCCGTGTATCGGCCTTTTACGATTGGATTTACAAAAAAGCAAACTAACATCGGTTGTTAATTATCAACCTAAGAACTGTACCTGAAGAGATCAACATATAAATTGAAAAATGTATTCGTTACTTTGAAACAAAAATCAATATGTTGTTCAGATAAAATGCTCCAACAATGAGTTGAAAAAATTAAAATGCCAAATAAGTCAATAATATCTTGTGTCGTCTTCTATTTCCATTTCACCTGATTACCATTAACCTTTTGCTATTGTTAATGTGAAAAATATATAGGTAATAATTACAGTGGCAGTAAAAATGCCTTCCAGAGAAAAGAATCTTTTACTTACTCAAATATATATATCAATATTATCAATCATAATAATAATTTCCGGTTAGTAGATACATAACAGTACTAGAAAACGTTTTTTTCTTTAAAGCAATCCTTTTACCTTTTTTGTCCTATTTATTTACACGTAAAGTTGAAGTTAATGGGGCACGATGCTATCAAAAAAGGAAAAAAAGAACTCCTTTGTAAAATCTTACTCCTACCTTTTTTATAAAAAAGGCAGAAAATGTAGAAGGCAAAAAGGTCATTTTTTATTCTCTGACCTATACAAGTTGTTTCAAAAAATTAATTTAGTTGGCTAATGTGGTGCCAATATAATGAGCCCGTTTAAGTTCCAATTCTGATGGAGAAATTAAAAAAGTTGCAAAAAAATTAAAGGTCAGTCATAAAATTTATGTTAGATAACTTTCATTTATGTTAAACCAAATGCCATTGTCCACAATGATGAATTTCAATTTGTAATACACCATCACCATTGTGCAATAAAATATAATCCAGCCAATGAGTGAAATTATTGCTTTTATTTTGCTGTTCAGTAAATATAATAAAATTGTCTAATGAAGTCAGTATTTTCAATGCTAATTGTAAAATTATTTTATTAATCATTAATAAAGGCCAATAATTAGAGAGTTTATATAAAAAGTTATTCCCAATTTTGTAGAAGCTATCTAACGGTAGTACTTTTAGCTATTATTAATAAAATTTTGCGGAGCTATGATTAACGTGCATTTTTAATTAACATAGTATGGCCAGGTTGACACAATTGGCAAGGGTAACTCTGGTTGTAATTATAGCATGGATTGGCCTATCGAAGCAAACGAAAAAATGTAAATCGCATCGTCATGGTAAGTTTATTGAAAAACATTTTTGCTAGTGCACATACTGATATGAATAGATCACGTCACGAGTTCTTAGGTGTGAATAATAGATAAGCTAAACAATAAGAGCGATTGGTGTCAATTGTAATCATTTGTTATATATACGTGATTTTATTGCGCCTTCCTGTTTTGTTATTGGTACGAGCGTTTTTGTTTGGGTGATGTGACATTAGACATAACTGTAGCTGTAAGTCTGCATTAGATAAAAATATATAATAGTACTTATAGATAGATAGATTTATTTATTGCGTTTCCAGCGGGCCGTAGCCCATCACACAAATGTCAGAATTATACATTTTATTTTAAGATGCACAAGGACCATAATTAAAGTATAACCAAATTGAGAAAAGCTTAAATTAAAATTAAGTTACAAAATTAACGTGTACTATATTTATAAATTTAACAATTTCAAGTTGACACAATTTAGAGAAAAAACTATCTTTATCAAGAACATAAAATTAAACAATGGTAGAGCGAGCGGGAGATACTTCAGAGTTACTCATTGACTAACCATGATCTTAGTCTTAAGGAATTGGAGATGTAACTGTATAAATTAAGGAGTTGTTCTTTAGATTCAATATTGAATAACTCATGATAGTTGTCCCTACAAAAATTTACATCTCTCTTCTTAAGATGGCAAGATCTAATAGGGTTGTACACTTTGCAGTTAAATAAAAAATGAAAGAAATCCTCATTTTCTTTGTCAGGATTGTAACATACACTGCATAAATTATCCTCGTCCAGAGAATACTGTATGCCGTGAATGACGAAACCTCTAGAATGTTTACAGTACATTCTAGCCCTGGCGATCACCCTGATTTTATTTAAAGAGACATTAAAAGTAATAGTACTTTGTTACATGTAAAATGTATTTTTAGATCTTGACAGAATTGTTGGTGGTGAAATGGTAAATCTCGGAGAGATCCCATCAATGGTTGCCTTGCTGAAAAATGATACACACGAATGTGGCGCCAGCATCGTTAACAAATACTACGTGTTAACTGCGGCTCATTGTAAAGTTGTAGTTTATTATCTTATTTTAACAAAAATTATACTCAATGCTTAGTTTGGTGTAACACTGGTTTATTAAATCCTTAGGTTTAAGAAATAAAGATCTTAGCATTTACACGATTGTTACTGGAACGACAAAAGTAGGAGATCATGTTATGCAGTTGCCTGCAACCAAATACAATATAAGCCAGATTATAATTCATGAATTGTACAATGAGAGGAGATTAGTATTAGGTCACGATGTTGCTCTAATTCGTACAAGTACACCTATTGCCTTCATTCCGGGCTACGTTGAGCCAGCTAAACTGTCACATTATGGATTCGATTTTTGTGGTAAGTTTTTATAGTCTAATAATAATTAATTTTTCTACTCCAAAGCAGTTTACCTGAAGTCCAATATTAGCAAAGTGCCTTTGTCGGGTGCCTTCCGAAGTTGAGGCAAAGACCCTTTGCTAACAGTGGAGTTCGGGTAAACTATGCTTCTGGGTACATTTTTGAAAACATTTATTACCTTTATTATTATAATTCCACGTTCACATGTTCCTCTTTTCATTAGAAAGACAATGGCATTACAATAGGCATATCTTCAGCGAAAACTTGGAGTCGAGTTTCAACGGGGGAGGTCTAAACAAGGACGTATTTAGGGGGGGTGCTAGGGTGCTTAAGCACCCCCTAAATATTTTGAAAACACACTAGATATTATCGCGTTTTCACCAAGTATTTAATTCCAAATTGGAGGAAACATATATTTTCTTTTTCATATGACACAATAACATATATTTTATTTTCGAATATGTTTGAACATTTTCGAATCCTTTTTTCCCTGTAATGAACCTTAGGATCTGAGATTACATTACTTTATATTATATTGTTACAAAATGGAAATGTGCTTAGCAATTGACCACTTCTGAAATGAGGTTTTTTGTTTAAAACATCTAAAACTAAATCGGCCGAACTGGGTGGGTGATGACAGATAAATCACATATTTAGAAGGCCCCCAGCCCCTTAATCTTGATATAAAGTGGATTTTTTTGACAAAGATTAAAAATCATAAATTTTTTCGCGCTATGCGCGTATATTTCTTCTTTTTTTACTAATATAATGATGCAAGGACGTATTGAGGGATGGGCTTTACCAAAATAAACAAAAAGTGGCATTTTTTCTCACATTCACAAAAAATTTCGCGCTCCGCGCGATTATTTCCTTTTTTAGGCCTTTTTTGACTCATTTCCGTCAAAAAAATCTATAAATTTTCGCGCTACGCGCGAATAAATATTATTTACATATCTATGGGATTAGTCCAACCTTTCCGAAACTCAGTTCTGTATACTTGCTTGTAATGACGGTTCTAATTGCTTGATTTATGTAATACTCATTTTTAGAAATTAGCACCCCCTAGATCCATTTTCTAGATACGCCCTTGGGTCTAAAGGTTGTAGTTGGACCTCCCACGTTGATTTGCTCAACTCGAAGTTAGATAAGAACATCGTAATGCAACAAATAATATAATAATATAATGCACTGTCTTTCTATGTAATGAAAAGAACATGTGGACTTGAAACTATAATACATTTATCTGTTTTTCATAATTCATTTACTCCCTAGTTATTCGAATTGTCTTCTTTGCATATTTATTATTAGAGAACGCTAGCGTTTGGGGGTGGGGAATGACAAGAGAAAATGGGCCGTTCAGTGAGGATCTCCTTAAAGTGCAGATTTCGAGAATTCCTTATACAACTTGCGTTAAGAATTATCAAAAAGAAAATTATACAATATCTAAAACACAACAATCTTGCTTTGGGTCTAAATATGGAGGAAAGGATAGTTGTAACTTAGATAGCGGTGGACCATTGACTTGTGTTGGTACTTTGCATGACAAGCATCAGATAGGTATTGTGTCATATGGAACGGGATGTGCCCGGGCTGACAAACCTGGTGTGTACGCCCGCGTCGCTGCCTATAGAGATTGGATTCTTAGTAAAAGTGCTCTGTAGAGTTTCTACCTATACTCATTTTTAACGGAATTAAGCAAAAATCAGTTTTATATTATTCGTAATAGCTTTACTAGAGTGTCCAACTGCTATAGACATTTGAACATTGAACAACGAACAAGATATATCATTGTAATCGCTACTCCGATTATTGGTTTCACATTACAGAATGTTAAATAAAATGTGTAGTATGGGGTTTTATTTTCTCACCGTGTGTTAGAAATAGTAAATGTTTGGAAATATTCTATCCTCGAAAGTTACAAAAAGAAGAAACAAAAATACTATTATTGTTTAAAATTGAGATTTATTGGTTTAATTTACTAATAATATATAAGTATACGATTGAAGATGGGAAAACGTCTTCCAAATTTGTTAATTCAAAAAGTTAAGTCAATAGTTTAGTTTTCCAAAACAGCTTATTAGAAATATCAAATCTGATGGTCCAACCAAACTAAGTCCCTTTTGTAAAATTTTGTAATTAATAATATTATTATGATGAATGTGAATTGTCATTCCGTTGCAATAGAAGCAGAGTGCCGTCATAAAAGCATCTTATACACTTTCACTAGTTTCACTTTTATTTTTGTCTACAATATTAAATGCATGCCATTGTATTCAATGAATAACAAAAGAATGTTAATATACATAAAAGCACACACAATACCCAAAGCTTTATTATTACGTATACTCCATTAGCCAATTTTTGTACAGTAATATCTGATCATAATTTAATAGAGTCAGCATTTTCATTGGCCGTTATAAAATAGACTGTTTGTTGTCATTGTTTAATGCAACCGGGATTACAAAATAACAACGAAGTTTATATTACTATAAGCAAAAGCCGATTTTGGAGTTTCTCATTTTTTGGTGATAGTGATTTTTTACTGTGACAAAGATTTTTGTTATCACACTCCCCGCGCTTTAATTAATTTTGAATGGCCAGGTCAGTGAAATTAGCAAGTGTTGTTGTATTATGGTTTTAATGGTTTTCATTCTTGCATTAACTTCATCGTTAGCAATACAGAGTAAAAAATTCTATTCCAAAGAAATGCAATTTAGAAAACAAAAATTTTATCTTTTCATGAAAAGTGTTAAGTTTTAATCTTTTACAATGTACAGATTCCGATGGCTGGTTTTGTTCGTCTTCGCATTGGCGTATTTGCTTGCGGAAGGTAAAATATCTGATGATGAATATGTCGATGATATTGATATGACGGAAACAGCAGATAAATCTAGAATGCACCGGTCACTTCCCAGGCATAATCGCCAAAGGTGTAAGTGCAAAGATGTGGGGAAATTATGCGAAACCAATAAAGAATGCTGCAGCAAGTGGTGTGCCACTGAAAATACCAACACCACATCATTTGGTAATTGCTATAATTAGTTATTAAAATTGTTTTATACCGTAAATCACATAATCCTGCTGGATATACAATGCAGTTGGCAGTTTAAATAGTCCTAATGAGCGCCTTATTCATTTAAAGGTTAGGTTTAAAGTTACAAATAAAAAGGGATTGTAATTTGTATTTTTAGCATGGACAAAGAAAACAAAAAGATGCAAAATAGTAGACCCAAATGATCCGGATGCGGATGGTAAGTATATAGTTTAAATTAAATAGGTTAGTTAATAACGAATGACCATAGGCGTCGGAACCGGGGGGACAGGAGGGACAATGTCCCCCCTAGAATAAGGCCAGGTGGGACATGTCCCCTTAAAAATGTTCCAAAAACCAAACTATAATTACATAAGCACCAGAAAAGGCGATTTTTTTGTCAAAAAAGGTTAAAAATCCAAAAAATTTTCGCGCTCCGCGCGATTATGTTTTCGTTTTACCAATATTTTATTATCTTCGTGCCCCCACCTTTCTGAAGAGGCCATTTTGTCCCCCCTAGATAAATTACGTTCCGACGCCTATGCGAATGACGACAATAATTATAGTTCATTGTTTTTATGCTTGTCTACAACATCAATCTCACCTCCCCGGCTCCTTTGACAATAATCTTTTCTTGTAAAACTGTAATCCATTTTATTCCACAGTACTTTCCGGTAACTAGGATTTTGTTGTGCTTCCATTAATATTTGTGTTTTTTAGCTACATCGTTATAATTTCTTCAAAATATAAGTTGTAATCCCAAATTACACACACATAACTAGGTATGTGTATCGGGTTTTTTATTGGTTGAGGTTTTTTGGATTTTTGGCAAAAAAACCCACCCCGCTTCAAGTAAAAACCCCTGGATTTTTTACAAAATATACAATAATGTGTACTAAAGTTCCATCTAGATAAAGCAAAACATATGTAAACAAATATACAATCAGGTGGAAACAAATAGCTGCTATACATTTACGTGCAGTAAATGTATAGTATTGAGATGACTACTAGGTATATATTAGTTTTATGAAAGTTTTAATCGTTGTGAAGATTTATTACATCGTTGTATACATAATTATGCTCAATTTTAATTAACTCCTTATATTTTCAATTCATTGCTGTTATGCTTCACAATTAAAGTTCCAAATTAATGTAGGAATTTCATAAAGTCAATTTAAACAGTAAGATATTATAATGCATAGTTATTCACTAAATGTTTTCAAACAGTATAATGTGGTCAAAACAATACTGTGTATTTGCTGTGTAAATACAGTATGGCACATTAAAAAGTTATCATAGGGGTTTGTATGTATAAGCAATATATGGCTATTTGACTACAGACTAATTCGACTTACAAACTTTTACTAATCAGAGGTGCTCAATTTCTTTTCCTGGAGTTGCAATGCACAAAAGAGATCGAATATCTCAGTGTCCGTTTACAATGGCATCAAAAAATTAAGGCCCAATGAGACAACCATTTAACCTGCCCAATTAAAACATGATTTGACTTTGGATAAGATTCTTTGTACGCTGTTGTGGGAGATGCCTACCTCATGATTGAGGTACTCTTCTTTTCGATTTTCTATCCCCTATAATTGACTCGTGAATCACTCCATAATTTCCGTTGTCCGGTTAATTGTCACCAGTCGTTCTCTTACACCCTAAGTGTTAGAAATGGAACTGGAGAAACAAGGATAGGAACTGGAATGAGCAATTAGCTTTATGCATTCCAACTGCAGCCTGCAGGACAAGATATTGAGCACCTCTGATTAGTAAAAGTTTGTAAGTCAAATTAGTCTGTAGTAAAATAGCCATATATTGCTTATACATACAAACTCCTATGATAACTTTTTAATGTGCCATACTGTATATGTTAACAATAAAACATTTTGTGCTTTAATTTTTGTTTTTATATGCGTAAATAATAGCAATAGAAAGATTACACAGATGTTGTTATTGTCAGCTGTAGTTTTCCTATATGGTATAGTATAGGCTTGCATTTATGCCTATAGTAAACCCTTAAACCCAAAAAAGTCAAAATACCCGGGGTCGTGGGTTTTTTCCTTAAAAACCCGGGTTGTTTTGATACCTTCCACATAACTAAAAACTAGCCTAAAATTATGATTTTAATGACCTAATTTAATCTGATACAACCTTTTTTATAAGCAATTGAGAATTATACTGTAATGGCAAAATATGTAAAAATCTTTTTTCATGCTAAATATGCATTTATATCCAGGAAAAATTATTGGTGGAGAGAAAGTCCATCACGGAGAGAACCCTTATATGGTAGCAATGTATCGCAAGGGCACTGTTGTCTGTGGCGCTAGTATTGTTAACGAATACTACGCCTTAACTGCGGCTCATTGTAAGTAACTTTTTAGTAATTTATGTAAAACTATTAATTATGTTTAGTTTAAATAAAATCCTGGTTTATTAACTCATTAGGTCTGACAACTTTTAAAGATCCTAACGATTACCAGATTGTCACTGGGGCGATAAAAACAGGAGACATTGTTCAGCATTCGCATGACACCAAGTACAACGTAAGCCAAATTATTCTCCACGAAATGTACAGAAGCGTGGAAAGAGGCTACGATATTGGTCTACTTCGTACAACTACACCAATAGCCTTTATCCCGGGCCACATTGAACCAGCAAAATTTGTGATATTCGGAAATGGCGAATATTGTGGTATATTTTTAACGATTACTATTTCTATTTATTCCCTGCACATATTTTAGTTCAAATTTTCTTATGCCGGTATATTAATTATGAATTAATAGAGAATGCTACTGCTTGGGGATGGGGACAGATGGAACATCTTCCTGAAAGAGCATACAGTGACGATCTTCTTAAAGTACAAGTTGATTACATTAATAATCAAAAATGCTCTCAGATGTATAAAAGTCGTGGTTGGGCCATATCTAGCAGATCTCAACTGTGCTATGGATCCGCGTTGGGAGACAGGGATAGTTGTAAAGGAGATAGTGGGGGACCTTTGACTTGTACAATTCAAGGCCACTTCAGACAGTTAGGTATTGTGTCTTATGGCGATGGTTGTGCCAATCCAAGATCCCCTGGTGTATATACTCGTGTGTCCGCCTTTAACGATTGGATAGCTAATAAAACGAAGCTTTAGAACTGCTGACATTGAGAGTTCAGCTCAAATACAGTAAATAATTTAAAAATTTTAAAAATATGGCAAAATGTTTACAATTTGAATGCATTAACTATGAATGGTAAGTGATAAATTACTAGTTTCTAATGATTTTTAATTCGATTAATTTTTAATACCACCTTAAATGACAATTGAAACTAAAACTGTATTACAATTTTATTTACACGTATTGATCCGTGAATAAAGTTACGTATATATACTGAATATGTGTGTTTTTAATTGTTCAATTGAACACCTTATTTTACAGATTTTTTGAGATACTTCATATATTTAGCTTTGTCTCTGAAAAGAAAGATCCTGAAAAATTAGTTAGAAAACGAAGAAAATATTTTTGCTAGTATGCAAGTTGTGAGAAATATGAGTAGACCACAAGTCCTTCGGTAAAATAAATATTAGATGAGATAAACAATATTATGCTGGACACGTGTGAAGCGATGTTAATTTTAGTTATTTGCTATACAAGATTATATAGACTTTTGATGTCGTAACTTTCAATTTCATCTATCGACATTCAAAACTAAAAGTGGTGTAATATCCTTTACCTATATTATATTTCCATTGTTTTCAATGTAAGACCAAAGAATGTCAATATAAAAGCACATTAAAGTAAAGTGATGTTCCAATGACGCAATACAATTTCATGGTTATCTAATCCATGAAACAATTTTTGTATTTATCGAGTTAAAGCATTAAATATTGCGTGTATAATAGTAAAGAGTCAGCAATTTCATTGGCCGTTATATGATAAATTTTTAGTATTCATTATTAAATGCATCAATATTACCAAAGGGAGTTTATATAAATAAAAGGAAATACCAACTTTGTAGTTTCTCGTTTTTTGGCGAAAGTGATTGTTAAAAGTGAAACAGATTTTTGTAATTACAATTCACGTACATTAATTAATATAATATGGCCAGGTCAGTAAAATTGGCAAGTTTTGTTGTGTTAGGTCTAATATTTTACATTCTTCCAATAACTGAAAAACCCCAACAGAGTTAAACCCCACCCCAATAGCCACCTTCTAATAATTTATTTGACACTTCTTTCAACATAAAAAAGGGTAATTATAATTTCTGTCATACGTAATATTTCCGGTTTAATCAAACGGAAAAGGGAAATAAAACGTGTGAAACAAGTAAAATCATCCTTAAACGTATATATTAAAAAGCATAAATAAAAATTCATTTATTAGTTTATTACATTATCTAACTTACATACATACCTATTACTGACTGTGCTGCACATTTTTCAAAGACATCGTGTAATTATTCCCGTGGAAGTTTTGTAATATTTAGCAAGGCAAAATGAAAAATGCTACCACATAATTTTTAAATTAAATTGTTGTATTATTTCTTGTAAATTTTTGAATTTTAAACTTTTACAATGTACAGATACCTATGTCTGGTTTTGTTCGGCCTCGCATTGACGTATTTGCTTGTGGAATGTAAAATATTTGATGAATATGCCCAAGATATAACGAAGACCGGAATTAAATCTAGAATGCGCCGGTCACTTCAGAAGAATAATCCCCGGTGCAAGTGCAAAGCTGTAGGGGCATCATGCAAAGCCAACAATGAATGTTGTAGCAAGTTGTGTGCCAGTGACAATTCTACCACATCATTTGGTAATTGCTATAATCACTTATTATTCTCATATAGCTTAAATAATTTAATTGTCAATTGTGTGGGGTATTTACCCAAGATGGCAGCTTAAATAGTCCTTACGTTCTACTTTGAGAGCCTTAAAGTGGGATATTTAATTTAACGTTTGTAAACCAAGTACATTTATATGGGGTGTACTACCTCACTACAGAGTGATAGTACTGGGCACAGCCCTCATTTACGGGCCTATTACCTACTCTCTTAGCCAACATTACACAGCCGATAATATATAGTTTAATCTCAACTTTCAGTGCAGTGGGATGCTTATTCAGTATAAATATCACCTACCAAAGGTTAGAGGTTTTCAATACTATTTAACGTTAAACTATTTAAGTTTTGGTGATAAATGGTGCAATTGGTAACAAGGTAAAAATAGTTTTATTTTAATTTCGGGTAGAATTTTGAATGAAATTTAACGCTGAAATATAAAATGACTTAACAGCTGAAGATTGTTGTTCGGCAAGACTATAAGGCCTCATCCTAGAGAGTGGCGCACTACCTGGATAACTTCTATAAATTATTTGGGGGTCAACTATTTATATTTCGCACGAATGACATTGTAGAAACCATGGTTTACCCTGGTCAATTAATTCGGATTTTACGGTAGTTACATTTTGTGTATGCAAGTGGCTATTCTGTATATTTAGTGACAATGAATATGGAAATAAATTCCGGGGAAGTTGATACTGAGCTATACATTATCGTCTGATCAATTTTAAAATATTGATGATGTGTTATGTAGTATAACACTACGGTTATATCCCGGATTCCTTGGCTGACTTTCGTACACTAATGCTATTCCTATTTATGCTTATGCAATAATATGCTACAATAAATAGGCACGGTATTTCGTAGTAATGCTGGCAGATCAATTCCCTTAGAAGGAATTCTTGATCACTTCCAGTCAGAGAGCTAAATCGCTTCTGAGGCTCTCTGGCTGAAAGTGATCTCCTTTTATACCAAAACTTGGAAGGGGATTAGCCAATCAGCGATCGTGGAACATTCCAAACATTCCATGGAATGTTTGGAATGTTCCAAACAACCCATAAATAGTAGTTACTATGGCAGTTGTAACATCACCCCCTCCCCAAGTTGAAGAACTCTTCCAAGGAAATTAACCTGGAAACAAATTTTATTTTTCCGAATCATTTAACCACACACACCACATACACATACATCATATATATATTTACATTTCACATAGAATTAGCACATCTTAACTTAAAACTATTTCAGCTCTGGTAAATATCAACTGCATTTTTATAATATGGTAATCAAGGATAATCAACAGAATTATGTTATTAGTATTATATGCACTTCTTAACTAAGTCGCTTTTTTTGAGAGTTCCACTTCAATCACTTCTTCCTCAGACGAACTTGACGATGAAGATTCCTCGGACAATGAGAACGTTCGTCGCTGCTTCTTGGCTTGTTCCTTCTCCTCCTCCCCTCCCGATCCTTTAGTTTGCTCTCCTATCTGCTTCTCTGATTGGGGTTTATCCGAATTCTTCTTCAGAGTCTCGATCGCATCTTTTAGTTCCGCAATTTGCTGCTGTTGTTTTAAGAAAGTGTCGTCCTTAGCTCCGACTCTTTCCTTTATTGACCTTTTTTTTCCTTTGCCTCGTCCAGATCCGCTCCATTGGTTGGTTTTAGAATAAGTATGGCGATGATCATCGTAAGGTTGGAAATTTCTTCCTCTTTGCGGCTGAGGAAATTTTAGCGGGCTCACTCGACGATCACTTTTTTGGTAGGTGGCTACAGGTTTTGCAAAACTTTGCGGTTCGTAAACTGATTGATAGCAATGGTTTCCCTCGGCAAAATACTTTTTATTTGAATTTGGATGGTCAACTTTTACTGTAAAATCCGGCAAAGTCATATTGGAGTCATGAAATAAATTTTCCGACGTCTTTCCGGTGACCAAGCGAGGACGTGTATTCTGTCTAATTGTTGTATTGAAATTTGATTCCGTACCTTTTTCCGGTTGGAAATTCGCTGTCTCTTCCTCCAGCAACGAAACCAAAGTCGCAAATTCTGCATCTCTTACTCGATCTATCACCGCTTTTTGCATTTGAATCAGCTCCAATTTTCTTCTTCGGCTTTCGTTGTCCAATTTTCGAAATCCAAAGACATGTTCCGAGGTAAAAGTTGATTTTTGGAACTTATGCCCCAACAGTCTTTTGATGGTAACAGCGAGATCAAAATCAGATTCCATTGTCAAAACGTTCTTCCCCAATTTTTGAAATAACTTGACACTTAGTAGTAGAGAGAACAATCCAAAGACAGGTAGCAGAGAGAGAAAGAATGAGCAATTTTTATAGATAAAAGATCATGACCAGCAGCACAGTAGACAAAGCAAAGAAAATTGTCTTTGTCGTTTGAAATTGCTGCTTGGCGCTCTTTTGTTCTTCCTCCATAGTAAAAATATTTTCTATGGGTGTTTGTTTATTGTACTTTTTTATGTTGTGTGCGTGTACTTTATCCAATACTTTTTCTGCGTTATTTGGATCACTGATTTTAAATGTAAGTGGGGTAACTACTTCTGTGATGACATATGGTCCCTCATACTTCTTAGCCAGAGCCGAAGTAATACCCAAAGCTGCATTGGACAGTACATGTTTTCTTTTTAAGATTAAATCGCCTACTTGATACTTAATGACTGTTTTATGCCAATTATAGTATTTCATACTTCTCATTTGTGCAGAAGTTAAATTCTCTCTTACTACATCATAAATATACGCCATTTTTTCTCCATGCTCGGTTACATTATGTCCACCTTGGCCAATGTCTGGGTTAAACAGATTGTCAAATGCTGTGTAGAATTCCCTTCCTGTCATCAAATATGCAGGGGTGTATTTTGTAGTATCATTCACGGCAGTTACCAAAGCAAACTTAAGCTCATCAGTATGCACATCCCATTCTTTACACTTATCAATGGTGGCAATTATCATTGTCTTAATTGTTTGATTATATCTCTCTGTTAAATTAGATTGAGGGTGATAAGAGGATATAGTCACATGCTTAGTTCCCAAATTTAAGCACCAATTTTTAAATTCTCCAGACACGAATTGAACTCCATTATCAGTTAATATTGACTGCGGTACTCCCCAATTACATATGGCTTTCCAAATACAATTTGTAATTTTCTCAGATGTAGCGAATTTTATTGGGAAAAACTCTACCCGCTTTGTAAAACTATCTACTAACACTAGCAGGTAGCGATTACGTCTGACACCTGGCGTATAAGGGCCCATCAAATCTATAGTCAAGTGCTGCCAAGGTCCTGGAGAAATTGTAAATTCTGTTAAGGCTGCTTTTCCATTTCTAGAAACTTTAGATAATTGGCAAGTTTCGCAGCTTAATACATACTCTGTGATATCTTTCACCATTTTAGGCCAATACATACGAGATGCAATCCTACAGAACGTCTTCTGAATACCTAGGTGACCGGCTGTGATATCATCATGAAAATATTTCATTACTGATCTTGTCAATGACGATGGCACACAAATCAACCACCTGCTGCAATCCGATTCCCATGGTTTCGTCGGATTCATTCTACGCTTAATTAAAATATTATCTTCCGTTAAATCATAATTTTTATACTCCTTTAAAACATAAGCCTTCAGAGCGATATCTTCCGGCAGCTCCCTTGAGCTTAAATACTTAACCATTGCATTCCATTTCACATTGACAATCTGACTGTTGACCAAATTTGTACGACAGAATTCGGGGTATTTCTCCAACAACAAAGTTGTAATTTCCGTGACGTTATTGATGGATGGCAATTTTGAGCAGCCAACGAGACAAGGTTCCTTGTGCACCGAATTATCACTTTTAACCCTTGGTGATTTCTTCGGCTTAATGCACAATTCTTGCCCTGAACCACCCAAAATAGAGACATTCAATATTTCCGTAATCTCACACCCATTGTGGAGTACTCCCTTCCTCGCAGGTCCGCCTTCATTATCTCGTGACCCATACACGTAATTAACTGCTCTCGACAAAGCATCAGCTGTGACATTATTTATGCCTTTACGGTATCTAATTTCAAACTTTAACCCTTGCAATTCAAGAGCCCATCTAGCTAATCTTCCAGCTAAGTCCTTTTGTTTAAGCAACCAAACTAGAGCTTGATGGTCAGTCTCCATAATAAAGTGTGTGTATTCAATATAACCTTTAAATTTACGGATTGAAAACACAACTCCTAGGCATTCTTTTTCCGAAGTCGAATAATTTTTCTCAGCTGGAGTCAGTCCACGGCTAATAAACCATATGGGCGAAGGTTTCCCATCAACAGATTGCAATAATACTGCTCCCAAACCTTCATCACTAGCATCCGATTGTATTATAAAAGGGGAGTTTAAATCTGGTAGTGCCAATACAGTCATCATAGTTAATTCTTTCTTTAAGGTAATGAAGCTCTCCTCATGCAAGCCACACCAATCTTTTAGTAAGGAATTTTTCTTTTCAATAAGTGTATACAAGGGTGCTGCTTTTTGTGCAAAATGATCTTCAAATTGTCGATAATAGTTTGCCATTCCCAGAAAAGCTTGTAATTGCCGCACCGTTCTTGGCCTAGGAAAGTTGACTATGGCCTCAATTTTAGCAGGTGTAGTGCTTATTTTTCCTGGTGTAATGTGAAATCCCAAGTATTCAATACTTTGTGCACCGATCTGACACTTTCCAGGGTTAATGGTCAGACCTTCAGCTGCTAATTTCTCAAGTACTAAATTTACATGTATTAGATGCTCGCGCCATGAATTTGAAAAAACTATGATGTCATCCAAATATGCCATTACACACTTCCAAAATAAGTCTCCTAGACTCATTCATCATTTTTTGGAAAATGGCGGCAGAATTTGATAATCCAAAGCATAATACTTTGAACTGCCATAGTCCTTCAGGTGTGTAAAAAGCAGTCTTATGCCGATCTCTAGCACATAGTTTTATTTGAAAATACCCTTTAGAACAATCAAATATAGTAAAGTATTTTGCTTTACCAAGGTATTTCAACATATCGTCAATTCTGTGCATTGGACACTTAATAGGAATTGTACACTTATTTAAAGCTCGAAAATCTATGCATAGCCGGAAAGTTCCATCCTTTTTGGGAACTAAGACAGTTTCGGCTCTCCATGCGCTGACTGACGGCTCAATTACTCCCAACATTTTCAACTCCATGAAACATTTGTGCAACAACTCTCTCTTAGCAGGAGTCATTGGTCTTTGTGGACATGCTATGGGTTTTGCATCTCCTGTGTCTATCTCAAATTCAAATCTTTTTGTACATCCGGGCTTAGTATCAAATACTCTCTCATGTAATTTTAAAATTGCTTCTATTTGTTGTCTTTGCTCATGAGTGCCCTTAAAGGATGACATAATATTAGTAATTTTATCATTTTCATTTTTTCTCTCTATGCTACAAATACCATTGATAACATTGATACCAGGGGGAATGTAAAATGGAATTACTTCTTGCTTTTCAGTACCCACTATCCATCCACCTTCTTTTATCAATGGGTTAATTCCTGTTGTTTTGAGGAAATCTCTCCCAAGTAGCATAGGTCTGTGGAATAGGGGATGTATGTAAAATGTTTGAACTTTCTCCCCTCCCGACCAAGAAATGGGAAGTTTTACTTTTTGTTTTAATTCTGTAGTGCATCCTACTAAGTTTGCTGTTTCCTTGACATCCTCAATTACAATATTATATTTATCTATAAGTGGTATTAATGGAGCACCAATAATTGATAAACTTGCTCCTGTATCTAATATAGCTGAAGTATGTGTGCCAAAACATGTGATTTTAATTAGCGGATCAATACTGACATCAAAACCATATGGTTCATAATCATCATCATCTGACTCATCCGATGCAGTATCAATATTGTATTGTGAGTGTGGGTGTGGAGAATTAGTAGTATTTGTTTTGTGATGATTGACGAGGGACTTCTTTATTTATTGACGAGGCCCCCCGGCATTCTCGTTTCCCGCACTCGACGGCGAATTTTGGTTATTGTTGCCTTGCCAATTTTGTTTTTGTCCGTAGTATTTGTTCTGATATCTTGGATAATTTTGATTTCGAGTATATTTATTTTGTTGCCCTAGGAACGCTTGTCCGTTCTCATACTGAGGTTGCTGTTGAGGGCGCGGCCCTTCGTAGTTGTTTGGTGTTGCAAATCGAGCATTGTTATTTGCATTATAATCGTTGTTATAGCGCCTTGGAGCTTGTGGCTGCTGAGATAATCCGCGGTGATAAGAGAATGCATCCAAGGAGGCTCCATGTAAGTTATTTGGCCTATCTTCTACTGAGTATGCCGAATTATTACCCAGAGTAGGTATTTTAGACTGCCATCCCAAACTGGGCTCTAACGTTTGATTGGCTGGAGGTGGCGGCTTGTACATTCTCAAATTCAACAAGCATTCTTGGGCTTTGTATGCTGCCTCCATCAAAGTCTCAATGGTATCAAACGTCTGTCCATGCAAGTATCGCTGGTAGTCTGGGTGCATCTGCTTTAGTGTGCATTTAATGACATCTTCGTCATTTACTTTTCCAAACAGAGTTTCATGGAATCCATAAATAGCCATTATAAATTCAGACAAGGGTTCATCTAATCCCTGGTAGCGATCCTTTAGTTGTCTAAGCAACCTTTCCTTATATCCTGTAGCCTCAAATTGTTTGCGAAACTCATTTTTGAAAGTCTCCAGATTAGAGAATCCTTCTCTGGTCAATTTAAATGCAAACCAATTTTTTGCTTTGTCTTTCAGGCCAGCAGGAATATATTTCTTGAGTAATGACTCATCTGAGAACTTATGGATGCTACGGAATAGTTCCAGTTCTTTTAAGTACTCATTTGGAGTTTTCTTGTCTTGGAAACCAAGAAATTCTGGGATTTGCACCAATAATTTAGCATTTTTGAAGTCACATGTCTTAATTTGACTTCCTTCATTCACTTCCACGATATTAGCACTCTTGGTACTATTGGCATTTGCACTACTACTGTCTTTCTGAGTTAATAATTGAGCAAGCAAACTATTTAATGTTTCCAAGTCAACGGTAGTTGATGTTGCAGTTTTAGCTTCAGAAGACTCAGCAGGGATATTATTTTGTGGCACTGATGGTTCCTCAGAGGTACCTCCCACATTCACTTCCTCATTATTATTATTTGTAGTAGCAGTAGTAGCAGCAGCATTAGTGTCATCAGGGACACTTAAGAGATCTTGGAGGGCTTCCTCCATTTCTCTTTGCCCCACCTCTTGTTCTGAGGCACTTGGCTCATTTGATTGATTATTCATAATGTTTTGCAACCACCGAGTGATTGGTCTATGTGCTACTTTAGCACCCTTACCCTTAGGTACTGATTCAGACATTACTTTACTTACTGGAAGAGTATTACTGAAGCCGTTCACCTTGGATCCGAGGACCTGGGCTAATTGAGCTTACAATACTCGATTCACAAGTAAAATATAATGTAGAAACAGTACAGAGTACAGACCAAGTCGGACCGGCCCCCAATTATAACACTACGGTTATATCCCGGATTCCTTGGCTGACTTTCGTACACTAATGCTATTCCTATTTATGCTTATGCAATAATATGCTATAATAAATAGGCACGGTATTTCGTAGTAATGCTGGCAGATCAATTCCCTTAGAAGGAATTCTTGATCACTTCCAGTCAGAGAGCTAAATCGCTTCTGAGGCTCTCTGGCTGAAAGTGATCTCCTTTTATACCAAAACTTGGAAGGGGATTAGCCAATCAGCGATCGTGGAACATTCCAAACATTCCATGGAATGTTTGGAATGTTCCAAACAACCCATAAATAGTAGTTACTATGGCAGTTGTAACAGTAGATAAATAAGTATTGTCCATTGATCATATTATTCTTGTTATAGAGTGTTCTCCAAAATATACAAAACTCTTTTCTCATAAAAACCTTTGCATTCTGATTTGTATTTCCAGCATGGGCAAAACAGTGCAAACCAGAAGACCCAAATTTTCAGGGTGGTAAGTATAGTAAAAGACCTTTTATTACTAAGAAAACAATTTGTCATTGTTTTTATGGTTGCTGACTAGAGCACTCGACTCCTCTCATAAATATTTCCCTTCTTTGTATAATTACAATCCGTTTTCTTACAATTAGGATTTTGTTGCTTCCAATAATATTTGTCTTTTAAAACTAAATTCTCATCACTTAAATTTATTTCAAAATTCAATTTGAGGTAGTAATTGTTTGCTCTCTAAAACAAATGATTAACAGTAATGATTTTAATAATCGGTTTTCATGTGATACAAAAGTTAGAATTATATGGAAGCAGTAAAATATATAAAAAAATTGTTGGTGCTAATCTGATGCTAAACTCATTTATATCCAGGGTACATTGTTAAAGGAGAGAAAGTTAATCACGGAGAGAACCCTGCAATGGTAGCCTTGTATCGGTATACCGGACCTGCATGCGGCGCCACCATCGTTAACGAATACTACGTCTTAACTGCGGCTCGTTGTAAAATTATAGCTTTATACCTCATTTCAATAAAAATTATTAACAGTGTAAGTTGCTGGTAAAATCATGGTATATTATTGTTTTAGGTCTAGAAACTGACGATCCTATATACTATCACATTGTCACAGGGACGATACAAGTACGAGAGCATGTTATGCACACGCATGAAACTACATACAACATAAGCCAGGTTATTAGGCATGAAAAGTACAGAAACGCGGAAAGAGGCTACGATATTGGTCTACTTCGTACAAGTACACCTATTGCCTTTATTCCAGGCTACATTGAACCAGCAAAATTTGTGATACTTGGAAACGGCGAATATTGTGGTACGTTTTTAACGATTACTATTTCTATTTATTTACTAGACATATTTTTGCTCAGATTTGTTTATGCCAGTATACAAATTAATTAATAGAAAATGCTACCATTTGGGGATGGGGCGTCACGGAACCTCGTCCTGAAAGAGGATATAGTGACGATCTTCTTAAAGTACAAGTTGATTACTTTAATAATCAAAAATGCAATCAGCTGTATAAAGGACGGCATAACATATCTAGCAGATATCAACTGTGCTATGGATCCGAGTTGGGAGATAGGGATAGTTGTAAAGGAGATACTGGAGGACCCTTGACTTGTATGATTGAAGGCCATTTCAGACAGTTAGGTATTGTGTCTTATGGCGATGGCTGTGCCAAAGCAGGGTCTCCTGGTGTATATACTCGTGTGTCCGCCTATTACGATTGGATAGCTAATAAAACGAAGCTTTAGAACTATGTACTTACTTTGGGAATTCAGTTAAAATGTACAGTAAATAAATGAAAGGTTTCAAAGGATGGCAAAATTTAATTTAATGAATCCATAATATATCAAAATCAATATATACTAACAAATCTTAAGTAGTCCTGGTGTCTAATGATATTAATACCATCGTAAATAACAACTAAAATATTAATTGTACTAAAGAGTCTTACTTACACGGTTATATACACGTACTGATCCGTGAATAAAGATACCTAAATAGTTACCTAAATTATTGAATAATTTATTTTACAGATTTTTGAATAACTTTATTTGTATGACTGTATCTGTGTCTTACAGAAGAGGCATTGGGGAAAACTTTGGATACAAAACAAAGAAACCGTTTTGTCCCAAAGTAGTTCCACATAAAACGAGAGGAGACTTCCAAGAAGAAAATATGCACACAAAATAATAATCGTGTGAATTTTCATTCCCAAATTGATGGGTACAACCTGACTGTCTTCATACTTGGTTTTTGAATAAAGTTGTTTGTCGGACAGATATTTTTTATTGTCTTGTTGTTCTCTCAAAATGATCAAAATTCCGTTTTCCATCATTCGTTGAAAAAACGTAAGGAAATTGTGGCGGTAGCAGCCTTGAAAGATATAAGAATATGGCTGTGTAACTGCATTGTCAATAGTGGCCATACAATGTCCACCATTTGATAATTTATTTTTTATGCTTTGCAAAGAATACTTCCCAAATCGCTTAGAAGCGATACCAAATACTTTCAGGGAATGATTAGTCATAAGTTGGAATTGGATGTCATTGTATTTAGCCTTTGACTTTTCTTTTTGCCGGTCGTAAATATGAACACTTGAATTCATTTTTTCCAATATCTTATATTTCTCAAACAAAATGGTTCTGTTATCATCTACTCCTGTTCTTTTGTCTTTGTACCAGATCACTTTGTATTTATTTTCCACGAGTTCCTTAAAGTCCTTAAATATTCTCCTGTCTGGAGGTGCAATGATTTCGCCTGTTATCCAGGTTTGATAAAAAGTAGTAATTATGAATCCCGTGGTTGCTACTACCAAGAACAGACTTCTTTTTCTGCTATATTCAATTCCCTGATCTGAAAGAACAGCTGCCAAAGAAATAAAAATCCATTCTAGTTTTTTAGCTGGGGAGGAATTCGTCGTCCCGAAAGATAAAACTAAAAATGAAAGTGGAAAAAGAGAGAAGATGAGAACCCAGCAGTAATCATCAAATGTATTCTGAATCAACACTGACAGAGGAACATCCTGGAAATTCAGGGATGCTTCGCAGTAGATAGGAGTCATCTCATCAAAGTATTGAATGAATATCCTTTTTGCCCAACTGTAACAGTTGACTTTTGTATATGTTCCCAGCATGTAAATTTGGACTACAAGTTTACTCGGTTTCAAAAAATTTTCATCTTTTGTGTAAATTGCAGTAAAGTTTAATTCATCAGCCATCATTTCGACAGCTCTATAAGCAGACGGACAAAAATTACCTCCAATTTTTTTACTAGAATAAACAGAATGTTTGCATCTTGGCCTCGATTTAGGCTTCTCGTAAGGATATAACCAATAAAGACTTCCAATTTTCATTCCGTTCAAATTTCCGTTTAGCGAATACCAAACTTTTTTCCAATCTTCATTCTCAATTTTTGTATTTGCAATGAATTTTCTTTGTTTGTACAGATTTCCAGTCATCACGGAATGATGAGTCGAATTTTTGATAATCACTATAAACAAAGGAGTAGACAATTCAAATTTGAGGTCTGATTCCCAATCGTATTGATGAGTTTGACTTTTAAATTTCCTCCTTCCGTAAACAATTATGAAGATTGAAGTGCGACGGTTGATATCTTGTCCAAAACTTGAAGTTAGTAAAAACGAGAAAAATGTATCTGGTTCCATAAGAATGTTGACACTGCACAAATTTTTAGATAAATCCCGTGGATTTTTCTCATGTCGTCTGAAGCGGTGTTTGTTGTAAATGGATAAAGTTAATGTCCACGGTTGTAAATGCTGATTGGACACTAGAAAATCAGTTTGCCAGACGGAGGTTTTAGATGTAATCAAATTGAAATCACAACTACTGTAAACTGATAAATTTATGATGCTCTTTGTGGTCGTAAAAACACAAAAAATCAAAACTAAAGAAAGGAAAATGTAAATTCTTTTAAAATACATTTTGTTAGTAGTGTCCAGCTCCCGTGTTAATGTGTAAGTGAAGAAACGGCACCTCCTGGTAGATATAGATATGTAGCCAAAAATTCTTGGTAATGCGTCAATAGCGACAAAACCAAAACAAACACGTTAAAAGTGGATGTACCATAAAGGGCTAACCAGGTCCTCCATCTCCCGTTTATTCAGGTGTATTCAAGAAACACCAAAATAGATTTGAAATCACAAATTATATCCTAGAAAGCTATTTTATATCATAAATATATTGGGGCCGGCGTATTAAAAATTATGTGAACAAAATGGATGTACCAAAAGGCGATCAGTAAATAGAAAAGTTCATTTCACAAATTAAATAGGAAAAAAATATTTTTGTCTTGGAAACAATCACTACTAAGTATAATCGTGTTGTTTGAGTTGCGCGGTGAAATTCGGTATGTCGTTATGTCAGTATGTATATACCATCGTGTCCGTATATTACAAAAGCTTCATGTTGTTTTGCATCAAAATAAAACGTTAAACATTATTATTATGCACGGCATCTAAATAGGTATTTCATAACAGTGTATGTTGCACGCGTTCTGGGTGCAATTCCTTTTTCGCTTTCATCACAACTAAATGTGGTTTGTTCAGTGCTGTGAGATGTGATGGTGAGACTTTTGTTCTTTTAGAAGATATCACACATTTAATATTTTAGTATTTTGATTCGCTTTTGTTTCTTGATGACATTGTAAATGGGAAAACTGAAACTGCTGCTAAATTTTTTGTTTTAATATGCTAACTGTTATTAACAAGGGCTCACCGGTAAGTTGAGTTTTGAAGAGTGAAGGGGTAATGGGTCAAATTCAATTTCAAAAAATGAAATGAGCCTTTACCTCCACACTAAAACTCCAAGCATAAAATTGGGAGCCTCCGAAAATGTACCGTCGAACACATTTTATATTTTTAAATAAAGTTGCCTTCGAAAATGACCAAGATCTACTTCCTCGGATCCAACCGGCAGCACTTATCTTTTTATAAATATGGTTATTTTATATATCAGCGTTAAAATCAGAAAGGAGGCAGAAATAATGATGGGTGACTAACAATTCCGTTTGATATAATATATAGAAAATTAGACGATTCGCATTTGCTCGTCGTACAATGTGCTCCATATACTCACTAACTTTTTTTATAACAGGGCCTGGGCTCTGTGACCAGCTTTTATAATAATCATACAATATTAATAATAACTGTAAAAGTTTGATAACATTTGGTTTTCATCGTATTCATGATGTAAATTCTGGATTATTAGATTTTGTCTATAATGCATACGTATCTATGAATCTGAAAATATTTGCGTTATATTTACGTCACTCTGCAAGCAGAGATAGCTGAAATTCTGATTTTCCCTTTTGTGGCACCTTGTTACATGTGATTGATACCAATACGACCATGCACCACCAGTCCCAAATATCGCCACATCGCCTTGTCTGTAATAATAATTTTTGAGATGATTCTTGGTTAGTACGGATGTCTTGCAACTTATAATGTCCCTTGCTTAGTGGTATAACTTAATGGTAGAAACAAGAAAAGAAATCCACTAGGAGAGTAAACTTTCATATATTTAAACTTTCATGGTACACTATAGGATATCAAAGGACATCACATTCAATGTAAATATAGAACATAGCAGGCCGCCTCGGGTCTAGGATTGTCCTTGGCACGTGCACATGAATATACTTTTGATGTGGATAAAATAATGTATACTACATATTATGCTGAATATTATTAACATAAGACATTTAAGTATAATGTAATGGTCAATTTATAAATGAAGTCATATTATTACGATTAGCTACTATAATACTGTATAACGTTATTAAATGATTCTTAAAACCAAGAAATAGTAAGTACTAACTTGTTTTTGCTAAACGGAGTCCAGCTGAACATATCCTAACCAATGTTGAGTTTGTTAACTTGCTATTGATTTTCATGCATGTTGTTGCGTGTTAGCTAAATCTCCGAAGTAGACTTAGCAAACAGCATTTATTTTAAATGCCAATGTCTTGTATGGGTAGTATTCGATTTCTATTTAAGAATGCATATAATTACACAAAGAAATAGTGAGGGTTAAATGGACTTTCATTTTGCCTATCTATCAAATATCCATTGTTTTGAATTTCAATTTGTAGCATTAAAATAATTTTCACGATCACGAAAAGAAAAATCGATAGAAACAAGTTTAATTTTCATGTTGTAAAGTAAGTACCTAAATATTGTAATTATATTTTACTTACAAAGAAACAATATATATCCAGTAACTATATTAAATGACTTCATTTAACGGCATAGTTTACAAAGTTTGTATAAAAGGAAAACATGATATTATGGTGTGCCATTTTTCTCGGTGTTATTTTGAACTATAAGAGTGGAGAAGCATTTATGTAGATTGGCATTAATTAACATTAACATGGCCAGGTTAGGAAAAATTGCATTGGCAATTGTAGTGTAGCATTGTCTATCGGCCGTGACTCATTTCTACAGAACCGACTGTATGGACAATTAAACATGTCTTATACATTGCTACGAATGAATATCAGTGATTAAAAATTACATGATTTTACCGGTGCAAGTTTTAATAGCTTTATTCGGCAAATGAAATATTCTTAGTATTATTACATTGACAGTGTATAATACATACAACCAATTCAGTCCTCTACTAGTCTTAAGTAACTATATAGCTCAGGGTTAAGGGGGTCTCGATTGATTATAAGCAACAGTATACTGAAGAGCTTTATTATATTAAACTAAGCTTACTTCACATTGCATTGGTATAATAACTTAATTTATAAATTCAGCTAAAGTTTGATGGTTAACTTTTAAAATTTGGTCAATTTTACGAGAAGCCTAGTATGTTTCCATAAAATCCAATTTTACAATTGTGTGCAGTAGGTTTGAAGTTAATGTACCCAAAAAAGATGAGATTTTTTATCGCTAGCTGTTTTAAAGAGTGAGCTGCATAATATGAGATGTGTAAATATGTTCCCCTTCCCCTGCAATACCCACATTTTGAAAAATTATACTGCATTTGAGATCATAATAAACGGTGCATTAAAATATGTCCTCTGTACTTATGTCAGGGGTCAGGGACTATCAATGCGTGAAAGTCATAATGAGCTCAAAAATTGGAAACTCCAACCGGGCTTAGGCGGCCTTAAATGCGATCAAACTTTATTCGTGAAAATATTACCTTACTTGTACATTTATATCAAATGCCATTTATGTGGTTTATTGCCAAATAGGAAGGGGAAATAAAACTTGGAGACTTTAAATAGGAAATGTTAGGTAGTTTGAATTATTGTTCCAGCAGTTTATTCCAGTTTATAATATCTTATAATACAGTAGAAAAATGTATGACATTATTATCCAATAAGTCTGCATGCAGACTTGTAGGTCAATATAACCGTCGTATGTATTTATTAAGTAGGCAATCAATATTAAAATTACAAAAGTCTCTCAATATTATTTACATTAAAACAATTTAAGCAAAAGAACAGAATGAAACAAAACCAATACCCAGTAGCTATTATACAACTCGATCGTTCATTTCTGAACTACGATTCGTGTCACAATGACCGAAATTATATGACCTAACAAAAATATCCTTGCAACTATTTTCGTTATTTTAGATATCAAATTTGGACAAAATAAAAACTATTGAAAATTCGTTCAAATGTTAGAATGTCTTCCAAGAAAGAAGATTCTAAAATAATTCGGTCAATACCAGAAAAAGCTTTTGATCAGTTTGAATTCATCGTAAAGTTAGGATACATTTTAAGAGTATCTCCATTTATATGGGTGAAAAAAGATCATGCTCTGAAGAAGATAAACAGGAAGGCCACAAAGGCTGTTCTTTATTTCCACGTTCTTGAATGTTTCCTGGCTGCCGTATTTTACTCAGTTCAAATGGTAAGATTTTCAAAGAAGAAAGGTGAAACTTTGTCGCAGATTTTCGCATTGATTATGAGCGTTGGATGCTGGGGTCTTCTTTTGGTGGACATATTGTGGATAAAATATTCAAGTGACATGGCAGCCATGTTAAATGATGGATTGAAGCTTCTTGGCGAATTTGAAGGTAAGTAATTTATTAATTTGTCAGTTCGTCGCTAGAAGCATTATATAATAATCTGCACATGTTTTGATAGAAAATTATATGCACAAGAAGGAAGACAAGCAACAACAACGTCAATTTCTATCTAAAGTACTAAAAGTGATCAATGCAGGAGCTGCCATTTTCCCTTTCATTATTACATCGTGCTATGTAATTCTACACCGCCAACCACTATTTGTGTATGTGGAACTTCCACTACAATACCAACATTACTCGTTGGTTATTTGTGTGGCAGCATTTCACTTTTGGATAACCATAACAATTTTCTGCAAATGTGGCATCTTGGCTGAAATACTGCTAATCGTGTATGCAGTTGTGGGTGTCTTCATGAAGGCGTTGACGTAAGTCTATAAATTAATAAATTATGCCAAATACATGTAAAAAAGTAGCGGAGATAACCAGGTTTTGGACGATAAATGACATTTTGAGTCCCTGATTGCAATGACCTTTGATATTTTCACCCATACAACATGACCTTGACTTGACCTTCCTAATAACTTTCAAACTAGCTATTTCATTAATTTCAACAATGTTAGTAACCAAGTTACACTAATTTTTTAACCACGCCCACAGCCAGAGTCTGATTTTGTCCATTTTTGAACTCGAACTCAAATTTTTACCCTAGATTACTTACAGAAAGTTTGAATTGATTACCTCAAACCTTTCTTGAGTTATCGTGCCAACAGACGCACTGACAGACAGACAGACAGACCTATCATTCCTATAAAGCAGCTCCGTTATCATTATAGTTTCATAATCAAGTAATTGTTATTTGTCTAACATTTATAATTTCGCAGGTTGGGAGCAAACCAGTACAGGTCAGACGATGTCGTTCGCCAGGATCCAACAATCGTTGTCAAATACAACAACATTTTCAAATACCACATGCAGTACATTCAAAAAATGGTTGGCTTGATACTGGGGCCTATACAGTCATTGGTCACAAGAGTGCTAATAATTATAATTGCTATTGTCATAAAATACTCAAAGGTTTTGCACCCTCTGATCGTAATTTGGCTATGCTATGTTGCTATTTTCATTTTTATTACTTGGTGTTCAATTTTGGTCACCATCCACAAAATTTCGAAAATGTACAACGATTCAATTAAGAGCTATAAATTGCTCTATAATACTAAAAAACGCAATCCAGATTATAAATATGTGCAAAAGGTTCTACTTGCCCAAAAGGAAATACATTTCAGAATTGGGTTGGACGAACCAGTCGATGTAAAAAGCGTTCCCAATTTTGCATTGAGTGTTAGTAGGGGGGCAATGAAACTGCTAATGTCCGCTACGGATGTTGGCGGTATATTAGCTGAGGTGGCCGTATAAATACTTCTCATAGTATTACAAATATTATTAGTATATTTAAAATGTATGTAAGTATGAATCGTGTTAGTTATATGCATATTAGAGAGTTGCACGGGCACCCAATGCCCGTGCGGGCAGCTGCCCGGCCCGTGCCCGTACGGGTATGGGCGGGCACGGGCAGGATTTTCAAAATGTTTGCGGGCACGGGCAGCCACGGGTACCAAAATGCTGCCCGTGCAACTCTATATAAGAGTTGTACGGGCACCTAATGCCCGTGCGGGCACCTGCCCGTGCCCGTACGGGTATGGGCGGGCACAGGCATATTTGCTACGGGCACGGGCAGCCACGGGCACCAAAATGCTGCCCGTGCAACTCTCTAATGCATATGCATATTCTGTGTGATAGTTACATTGCACAAGTGTAAATTAAGTGCTTAAGTATTATATTTTACTCAACTTTCAAACAGTAATTGGATTTGGTTAAAAAACAGTTACAAACCTTATGTATTCATTTTAAACGAGAGCACACTTAAGTTATATAATATAGAGACTGCTAATAAATATAAGTCATAGTTAAAAGGAAATATAGTGAATCATTGCGTTTTCCTTTTAATGATTCGAGTAGTCAATAACCCAATTATGTTTGAATCTGGAAAAGGCGTAGCTAATATCAATGTCCACCGAAAAACTATTAACTATGACAAGTCATGTTTGCGACTTTTCATGCCAAAACATTTCTTTGTACTGCCTAGGCTGATTTTTATTCCATTGCTATAATATAATAATATATGTAAACGTTGTATTGGTGTAGTTAGGTTATTTGGGTCAGCGGGGCGCAATTTTAGTGTGTTGTAATATCATATAGATGCTACTATTAGGATTATAGGAGCTTAGGCTCAAGCATTCTATGCAAAATTTAGTATTGGAGAATGATCGGGTATAATTGAGAAGAAGCTGCAATCTTGATTTCTTTTCTGAATGTATGTAGAAATACTAATGCTTTGCAATAAATGTGGTTTTATATGCATGTAATACATTTCAGTGCCTTATTGCATTTTATTATAGCTTTCAGCTGAAATTAATTGAGCATCGCGTTTATTAAAGTACGTGATTACAACATCTATAATCTATTTTCAGTTTGCAGCTAATATAATACTACTGATTTCATGGCCGCCCGGAGGCATGGGCGAGCAGGGCAACCGCCCAGGGCGGCAAAATTTAGGGGCGGCAAAATACCAAAATTAGCATATAAAATTTGGCAAATTTAGCACAAATAGAACAGTTAAAATTTTCTCTGTCGAATTGTATTTTTATTTTGGAGAATCGTTTAAAAATTATTAAAAAATCAATTGCAAACAAAAGTTCTCAAAATAAATGATTCGCTGGTCACTCATACCGATATTACTTATTATAAAACATATTTGAGTCAATGCAGATCAGTATTTCTGAAATCGAATTTTTTGGTATATTAAAAAAGAAATTTTCGTTTTTCTTGAAGTTCGTGGGGGGGGTATTAGTACTTATACAGAACTGAAATTCGTGGAGCCCGACTTTTAGGTTTTTTTGCTTCGCGCGATTATGCCCAATATATATTGTCATAGTCATATCGTCTGCCTAATATTACAATGTAACAAGCCATTTGATCATGGCTGCTACAAAGTAACAAACCATTTCATCATGGCTGAGACAAAGTAACAAACCATTTCATCATGGCTGAGACAAAGTAACAAACCATTTTATACAAAGCTGGTGTAGGCATGGTAAAGTTGGTCGTTCCGGGCATATTGAAATTGGAATTTCACTTTTTTTCATCGTGGATCTAAATTGAACGATTTAGATCCACGGCTTATGACCAAGCCATGGTCAAAATTTGGTTGCTCCTAGGAACGTGACGTCATCACATATCTGAGGTCATGATAACCGTGGATCTAAATCGTTCAATTTAGATCCACGATGAAAAAAAGTGAAATTCCATTTTCAATATGCCCGGAACGACCAACTTTATTATGTAAACCATCTCACTATGACTACACCAGCTTTGCATTTTATCATGGCTGAGACAAGGTAACAAACCTAACTCCTGATACAGTGGTTTGTTACTTTGTCGCGGTCATGATAAAATGGTTTGTTACTTTGTCTCAGCCATGATGAAATGGTTTGTTACTTTGTAGCAGTCATGATCAAATGGCTTGTTACATTGTAATATTAGGCAGACGATATCATATCTTTGCCCCTCCGAAATCGACTTCTAAATGCGGTACCTGCTTTCTTTGACGAAAATTAGTCAAAAATGTCCTAAACATGACCGATAATTACACTGGGTGCGAAGTTTTTAGATTTCGGGGATGGGTGCCCTAAATGCGTAAGTGATGTTTCGTAGCGGGAATATAATTATACTAGTGAACCCAGCTAAGGGGCAAATCTAGCACTCGAGAGAAATTTAGCTGGCCACCCATCACAGTAATAAAAACAATTTCGAAAACATCCCATTAGGTTATTATGTTACCTTTGTAAATACAAAGTATATTTAAATTAATATACATTTATTATCTACAGTGGTTCGTGAAATTAGCTGCAACCCCAACTTCCTGATAGAAAGGAATTTCCTACATCAGAATAATAACTAGATCGTAGCATCAAATTCAGGGAACAATGAAGGACTCCATTTTTGAAAAAAATCCCACAGTCACCAAAAAGCTCCCTTTTTAAATCAGAAAAATAAGATTCTCCCTGGGATTTTGGAAATACGTACAAATTCTATGAGTACAACTTACAAATAAATATTTTTAAAGAATAAATGCTAGTTACCCAGTACTGTTATTTAACTCTACCAACTGCCAAAGGAATGAAGAGGGTAGTAAAAAAGTAAACCCAGATCTAAAAGTTAAGGCACGTTACGATTATTACGAAATGTCCCCTTTCGCTAATCATTTCCATTCAATCACGAATCACCACCATTCAACCTTCTCGTTTATATTTCTAATGTTTTCAATAATGTACCCCAACGCATACCTCCATGTACTAAATTTAGCACATGAAGGTACGCGTTTGGGTACAGTTTTGAAAACGTTAGTTGGGCTTGCGCATTTTGCGTTTAAGGAACATGCATATACTACGTGTGCAGTTGATGGGAGGAGGAGGTACTCAAAAGTGTTGCAGTCAACACTTACGTTACACATGGGAGTGGGGGTTTTGCGTTACGTAGTATATGTAGGTTTCCTAAGCTCTCCTACCAGACAAGCATAGATAGATTCGTAATTTTTTTCAACTCTAGGATTATATTATAGATAGTGAAAATTTTCGTGAGGGGCGGCATTTATATTTTGCCCAGGGTGACAATTGAGCTCGGGGCGGGCCTGACTGATTTCAATGTCAATTTACAATGTATGTCAATAAGAAAAGCACAATTCAATCAAACAATGAAAAATTTTGCACATAAAGATAATTATTTTTACGTGCTATGCAGTAATTATTGCAACTATATAAAATTAAATACCTAATAAAGAAATACTTCATTTCATCATCATAAAATTGCTTATTATTCATTATTCACAGTCAACATTATTACAAAAGGAAGGTCTGAATAAACAAGCTTTAAATATAAAATTACACTTGCCAATTTAAAAAAAAATCATTTTTGGTGATATTTTGAGCTAACGGTGATAACAAGTTTACGTAGGTATAACTGAGTAACATGGTTGAGTTAGTCAGAATAAGAAATTAAATTTTGTAATTCATGGGCTGGAAGTTAGTGAGGAAAGCCTTTGATGTGGATCTGGAAAATTACCACAATCAATTACTGTCTTAAAACAGTGGCTCGGCATTTTCCTAACGCCTGCTATACCTACCCGGTTCCAAAGAACTCTTTGCTGGACAAGGCCACACTTGGACCTCCAAGAAATCCAAATTTTATGGCATGAAATTGTAAATACAATTTTTTTACATTAATACACTCAAAACAAAATTGAACCAGTCAATAGAGATTTATTGTCTCATTTTTTAGGTAACAGTTGGCAGAGTATGAAAACACCCATGGGTTTTTGTGTTGGTTTTAAAACCAACTCAAAAACTCTGTAACTGTTTTCTCAAACTGTTTTCTTATGCAAAAGTGAACCGTCAGCCATTTTTTGGAAGTTCTGATTTTATACTTTATGAATTAGATTCCAAAGCCTGGCATTGTACACCTTTTTTGCAGTATCAGATATGTTTGCAACGGGTCTAAAGTTCAATGATGAATATCTTGATGGTGCGAGGAGAATAACGAGAGTGAGACCTGAATTCCACCGGACACATCGGCTGCATCATCATCACAGACTGTGCAAACCTGGAGGTGCAACATGCAATACCGATAGGGAGTGTTGCACCCAGAGTTGTGTCGCCACGTCATTTGGTAATTTCAACATCATAATAATATAATCAATATGGCGTCGCTGATAGTGCACGCATCGCCTAAATTTGTTTTTCGCACACATTTTTGGATTGTTTCATAGCAGATTTACTTTTTGTAAATAATTTATGCGCTTGTTTTACAATGTACAATGTACGATTGCATAAGAGACAAAATGAAAACTAACTATGTGAATTTTTTAGCACGCCTTTCCAAGACAATGGGAAATTGCAGATCAAATGGTCACTACGGACGGCGTGCTACTGGTAAGTAATAGGTACAAAGCAATATTAATGTTTGACAGAAATCCATCTCCCGCGCGCTTGTCTTTAAACATCCATTTTCTAAAGATTATTAGAGTGTGGCAAATGAAAAACTTTCGACATTTCTCATAAATAGTCATTAAAGACTACACATGACGACGGGTGACCAGAAGACCTATAACAAACCTAACTTCAATTTTTTTTATAGATAACTGTCAAAAGTATTTATTTAGGTTTGGTTCGTTTTATTATCCGTAAAATATGAACCGCTGCTGTTATTTATTTCTCATGTTCCTCTTGATCGCGATTGTTTAAAGTTTTTTCATCGACTTAACAGTTGACTTATGTTTTTAATAGAATATAATTTGCGGAGATATGCCCCCTATATACCAGAGTAGTTAATAGTTTTTAATGCTAAAGGATTTTAAACCCGGCTAACTACAATTTCTTGCTTCCATACTTCCATTATTATTTGTATAACAAAGATAAGTTGTCAGCATTAAAATTATTGTAAAATATAATTAGCTATTTATATTTTATTATTTTATACATGTTTGGCATATAGTTAGAATTTCAAATTTTTTTTAACTTTAAATGCATTTATAGATCCAAACAGTATTATTGGTGGAGCGTTAGTCAATCACGCACAGAACCCTACATTCGTAAGCTTGAAAAGAAACTATCAGCCTTGGTGCGGTGCTAGTATCGTTAATGAATACTACGTGTTGACTGCGGCTCATTGTAAAAAGTTTTACAGTTATTTATTTAATATAACCAAAATTAAATAGGTTTCTGTATAACTCTTGTTATTTGTTTAATTCATTAGGTTTAGATGTTAGAGATCCTAAACGCTACTCAATGGTAACGGGCACAGAACAAGAAGGAGATGAAATTTACCATTCGCATACCTCGGTATATCCATTAAGCAAAATTATTGTCCACGAATTATACACTGTCGGGCGTCCGGAATTGGGTTTTGATATTGGTTTACTTCGTACAAAAAGACCTATTGACTTTATTCCGGGCTACATTCAACCGGCCAGATTCATAATATTCGGAAATGGTGAATATTGCGGTATATTTGACTATTTTTAATTACTACCTATGTTTAGTTCATCGAAAAACAGAGGGTGTAGGTTATTTTTTCAGGCGTCCCGACAGCCAAACTAAAATGAAGCCGATGATTAGAATTTTCGGTTTTTACGTATTACTCCTACCCCCTGCCTGGATGCAAACTGAGTTACATTGAAAATTTAGCGGGTAAAAGGAGAAATACGTAAAAATTCTAATCATCGGCCTCATTTTAGTTTGGCTGTCGGGACGCCTGAAATAATTACCTATCCCCTCTGTTTTTCGATGGTTTAGTTACAACTGTCTATTAATATCAGTTTTATTTATGAATTAATAGAGAACGCTACCGTTTGGGGATCGGGATGGTTGCAACCATATATTGATAGATTATCCAGTGACGATGTCCTTAAAATGCCAGTTTCATTCGTTGATTATCCATTGTGCATTGAGAAGTTTCAAGGATTGAATGAAATATCCCTAAGATATCAAATATGCTATGGTTCTGAGTTTAAAGGAACGGATATTTGTAAGGGAGTTAGTAGTGGACCTTTAACGTGTACGATTAATAATAATTTCAGGCAGTTAGGCATTGCGTCTTATGGAGAAGGTTGTGGCAAGCCAGGTTTCCCTGGTGTATTTACTCGTGTGTCTGCCTTTTATGATTGGATTTATGATAATGCCAAGGTGTAGCACTACTCAATTTGTTCAACGAATTCAAGCTCATTTAGAATTTTGTAACCACTGTAAAATAAAAGCTTCTTATGAATGCCAGGTTATAATTTAATATTTAAGCAGGGTACAAAATAATATTTCCTACTTACGTGATTATTAATCGTTTGTCATTTTTAATTAAAAATAGTAATTTATATCTTTATGCACCCTGTATAAAATAAAGGCCATATAATAATACAAAATTAACTCACTGACTTACAAAAAGGAATGCATTTCTAATGTTTCAGATTTTGACTTATCATCATGAAAGTTAATGTACTATAGAGAGAGAGTAAATAGTTTATTCATGTTGTTTCTTACTGTGTGTATAGGTAGTTCAATGAATGCCAAGCCTATTCAGTAGGTGGTCATGTACAAATGTATTATTTGATATTTCAAATTACTAATCTTCTTAGATAACCTTCTTAGATATAAGCATATTGCATAAAACTATGAAATAAATTCTGGGATAATATTAAAAGTATGCTAAAAATGAACCCAAATGTCGACGTGCAAATTTTTTGAAGTTCAGGATTAGTAATGGAGACCTAATAACGCCAATGTAATGATATTCTATTATTGTTTTATTGTTTTAGCTAAGTAATTTAGTCCTTTTATACAAGCGTCATTATATGAAATGAATGAGACATAAATTTGACTTCAAGAGTATAAATTTTTTGTGACTTGGCAGAATTCTAAGCCGCTTTTGCTATCTCTAGTTGTTCTTTAGCAACTTTTAATCTGCTCTCGGCCTCTTTGATGTCAGCATCTGCAACGGCTATAGCTGTATCGTATTGCCCTTGGTTGAGCTTTCTTTCTGTTCTTGGAACATAGCGGGGAGAGCCATTGAAACCTAAAACGTTAGTTTTATGCTTGTCGAATGTGGTTTCGTTGTACATATAATGCTCCCGATTAATTAAAGATCTTTTATGTTTTGCAAATTCCAATTGACGTTCAGCCTGTTGTACTGCGACTTGGGATTGATTCACCATTGCAGCTTTCATTAATTCTTTTTCCTTTTTGGTTTCTTCTACTTGTTCTAGAGCTATTTGTTCGTTAGCGATGGCTTCTTCTTTTAACTTTTCTTCTTCCAATAGCTTATCAGCCGCAATCTTGGCTTCAAGTTTGTGTTCATTATTTTGCCAGAATATTCCATAAGACTCTTGAACGTCACTTTTTAAACGTTCTTCGATTAAGTCTTTCAATTCCCTCCCCCCAAACAAAAATTGTCCTTTAAAGTATAGCAAGCAATCTGTGTTATGTAAAGCATGAAGTTCTTCTATTTCAAAGTGTGGAATGCCATTTTCTGCCGTGGAAAGATCTCTCTCCATATTTGTATTGTATTTTGCCAATGCCCGACCCTTCACTAAGTTGTTTTGAGCCTCAGCAACATTTGCAAAAAGAGAATGAAGTTGAGGCAGTTCATTTTTGTTGAATTTTTCTGCAAGCGATTTAAATAAAATTAAACAGCCGACTCCAGTGATTAGTTGACCTTGGACAGATTTACAGTTATTTAGCAAATTTTGGGGCGAAAATAGTAAATTCATGAAAGCTGTTGCGCTTGTGACAAAATCTATGTCTAAATTGGATGGATCGCCTCTCCTTGCAAGCGCATCACCAGGATGACACATTGCATATACTCCTACCTCTTCAAAATTCGACAAAATATGTTTTCGGGATTGAATCGTTTCATTAGATGCATTTATTGGGAGAAATGTTTCTTTGTAAAGGTCTCTTCTTGATCCGTTAGGCGTTTTTGCTGCGGAGTAGTAGCCGGCTTTGTAGTCGTCCTCATCGACATCTCGAGAAAGAATCAATAGCTTCTGCAATACTTTTGAACTTCGACTATTAGATGCTCCTTGACCTCCTGCCCTCATTGCAGTATTCATAAATACCAAAAACGGTTGAATGGCTTCTTCTGTAATTCCATCTTTGACATTATAGATAAAAACGGAAGAAAGCAGAGCAGCCATTGCAAATATTAACGAGTTTTGATGGGACGACGTCTTTTGATCGAAGGCGCCTTGACAATCCATCAATACTACAGCAATTTCACCTCCATCGGGGCTATCCAAAATGAACGGCTCTGACCAAATATTTACTCCTTGAGTCTCAGGGTCAACCCCTTTTCTCCATTTGAAGGACCCGTTAGGTCTATTTAAGAAATCTGTTATCCAATCCTGTGACCGACCCGCGTTGAGAAAATGGATAATTAAACCCAGTATAAAAGATTTTCCTGTACGCATCTTACCACAAATTGCAAGAAATATCAACTTCCTTGAACCAACTTTGTTGAGAATTTCGGTCATATCTCTCAAAAATACAAATACTCCATTTCCAGACATTTTCATAACTGTTTTTGATGATGGTTGTATCTCCTGGTTTGCACCACCTTGTGGATCGGCATTTCCTGGTTGACCTTCTGAAACAATAACATTTAAATTACATCATTTCGAATAATTTGAATTATAATATTTTCATAAAAAGACACTGCTACATATCAAACTAAGTACGTATCAGCAGTAGAAAATAAAATAGTATTTTTATAACTTCTATCCAGTAGAGCCTTTATTAAATGTCAGACTATAGTCTTAGAATTTCTATTATTTGCCCATACTCATAGCATGCCGAAAGGTACGTTATTTTGAAACATAATAATTTTGTAAAGTTTTGCAAAACTTACTACATTAAATAATTGGTCTAAATCAGCATTTCAGTTCAACAACGTTTGATTATTTAAACGGGTTATGTATAATTTTAAACTCTTTATCCGTCTGTTCACTTCCAATTCCTGCGTGCGTGCGCAATAACTTTCTAATGCTTTGTGCAAGACCTTTCATACTTCAGGTAACCAACTATCAAAATTTCATCCTAGATGATAATAGGAAGGTCAAGTTTTTAAATGGTCAAAGACAAAATTGGTAACACTCTCTTATCTGAGAAGAGTTTCACAAGAATTAAAAATTGCTAAACAACGATATTACTTATTACAATATTGATAATTATAGAATAACGTTACAACTTATAGAATAGTTTACTTGATAGCAAAAATATTCACTGGACATTATAATTATAACAAAATAGGTCACAGTCACCCCATAATTGGAGAAGTAGATAAAAAACTTAAAATATCTGAAAGCTGATGCAACTTAAGTTGTTTTCATAACAAACGTGTTTAGAGAGACTACTAAATAGCCCACAGTGTTTTCATAGACCTAATAATATGTTATTTTATTGTCATTAATTCTGATTTGAGTCTACTATTACATGAAAGTCAAAACTTTGAATTCCGTAGGAGCCGAAAGTCAAAAACAGTTAAGAAAATCAACTTTAAATCAAATGCATTGAGGAAGGTGTCTTTTATATTAAAATTATAATGTTTACATTTTGACCAACCATTAAATTTATAAATGCAGAGCTCTATTTCGATTTAGAAATGGAATTATACCAGTCATCAATGTGGACTTTGTGGACTTAAAAATTAAATAGAAATTTTATTTCCCTTTTTCAATGGTTTATTGAAACGTATGTGATTAATGGTTAATAATGTCTTCAAATGACGTTTGGTTGTGTATTTGTCAAGCCTTTTTATCTAATGGAAATTAATACTTTATATTTTTATTACGAAAATGTCAAATATGTAAATGATTGTATATATAACCCATATTGGTAACTCACCCAAAAGCTGCGTCAAAATATCTGCAGGTACTATTTGTTCGCAGTCAAATAAAGCAGTAACAACTTTCATGTATGTGTCTGGATGTTTCATTGTAAGGTATTCGTAAAGTAATGACGCCCTTTCGTGGTCCGTCTTAGCTCGCTATAAATAAAGTGCATAAAACAGAGTTAGTTATATACCTAGTATAGTCATGCTTAGCAAACCAAATTCCACACTAAGACATTTTAAGTTTTGTATGTGTAAAAGGCTTAGGTCAATTGGTCAACTCTACTTTACATCTCTACTTTCTTAATCAATTTATGACAAAAGGGTATTCTGAGACTGAATGAAGGTTTACGCTAAAATAATTAATTATTTTGTTCAACATTTTAGCCTGATGCCGACTGGTTAATTTGTAACTTGAGATACCTGTAATTGCATATCATTTCAAATCGGACTTATGTAACAAATTGAACAAAGAAAGTAGACATGGTGCTAATGGTGCATCCACACCATCACTCATCCCAACATCCAAACAATTTTAAAACCCGAACCTGACCATCACCAACGTTCAAAAATATTAAACATTAAACATATAGCAAGGAACAAAATCAATGCCTTTATTTACCCAGACACCTTTAAAAAGTACAGCACTTCTTTTATACTGGTGGTACATTGTATGTATATTAAAACTTCGTTAATCTTTCAAGTTACGTATAATGGGGTAAATGAGACTTGTTGCAATAATGATTATAAACATAATCTGCTGCCCTTTAGCTTGGTGTATGAACTCAGGCTAAGACCCTTTCTACGACGTTCTCCACCACCATTATTGTGTATGTTACAGAGCATTAGTTTTGTAAATATAATGAAAATTACCTATGTTTACAGACTTTTGGCGGTTTTAGATATTTACTACATGTTAATGTCGTACCTGTTCTGAAAAAAATTAAAAAATTTCTAACTTACTATATCACTTTTTTCGGTTTGGCTTAGAATTCCTTTAGAGAAGAATGTATCTAACAGATTCAAGTCGCATCTTGTTGAATTAGTGAGATCCATCAAGTTATCACGGATGTGGTCTTTCTGCCTCCTCTCCATTTTGCTAGTCGTCAAAATTCACTTCAAGTTGCTTTGCATTGGCATTGATCTAACTACTACCGTGTAAGGAAAAAGATAAACAATATTACATTTTTTGTGTGTATTTTGTAACCAGAAATAATAAATTATTAATAAAGTTCAATTTTTGTAACTATATGGAGGACGATTCTTACCGTTTTTTGAAAGAACACTGAGAAATTACTAATACGAATAGTTACCATTATATTATCTGCAATGTTATTGAATGAAGTATAGTCCACTTTTATATGGTAAGTGAGCAATAAAGTCTTCCTCTATTTATTCCATTTATTTATCTCGTTTTATCAGCATAATATCCTTTATCAATAATATTTACCTGTACCAATGTCTCCACATTATTGTTTGCCTACCTTACCAATCGAAGATACTCATATATGCACAAATGAGTATATCGTTGATTGTTAGCATATATAAGGACTGACAACAGTGCCATTTCACTTCATATTTGAAAAAGTTTTTATTAAACTTAAAAACTGTTTAATTTGTACCATTTAAGATTGAATACATTATGTTTGCTGTAATTACGTTAAACAACATTGAATTATTGTCCTTGTATCATTAAAGCATCCTCATCCTCATATATCAATCAATTCAATTTCAAATCAATGATTCATGCATGATTCACGAACTTTCTAGAAAAGCTTAGATAAAATTTATTGATCTCGTAAAACATTTTACATGTAAGAGTGTGTGTTGATTGATACGAAAACCAAAAGGAAATACATGTCAAATCCACCATTAAATAAACGGGACTTAAAAGCCGCCGCTGCACTACGTGCAAATATCAAAATTTAATTTACCAAGTCGATTTTAAGTGTTTATTGCCACAGAACAAATTATGCATGTAAAAAATACACCATGATGGTAAAAATTATTTTGAGAATTGTAAAATTCCCACTTATTGCTAAAATCAAAAGTACTTTATTTCTCAGTGGTGTGAAGAAAGTGTTCTAACGTGGAAAATTCTTGGAAAAAGGAATGATTTTTAATTTTTGTTGCTTTGTTTTCGTTAAACATAAATTACTTGAAAACGAAAGAGGCGAAAGGTGGGATAATGCAGGAAAATTTCTTGTTTGAAACTGTACCAACCGTGCAATATTCTAGTAGGAATATCGGTTTGCTAAAAAAAGTTACGATTTATACAATCTACCTTTTTTTGGAATGTAGTATTATTGTTAATTTCTAAAACATGCTTATTTGGATCAAAATGAATCAGATGACTTTTAAAATACACATCATTCCCTTAAGGCAAGTTTAAAAAATAAGATGTCTAATAACTACATAATGACTTCAAATACTACTATCGGGTACACCGTGGGTCCCACAGAAAAGAGAATTTAGTTGGGTTTAAGGACAAAAGGATGACGTCATTCATTTTTCTAATAATTTTTGCCTTCCTCAAACCTCTTAGAAATAAAATACTTTTGGTTTAACCAACCAAATTTAACGAAAACTGTAATAAATCGACATAATTAAAGCTATAATGGACAATCTATAGTGTGACGATCCTTTTCGCATCAGTTAGACCACACAAAAATTAGATACCATGTTGAGAAACCATAGAAATCACCAAGGATTAAATGTCATTATAATTTTTACCAAATGCATTTTAGAAAACATGTTTAATTAATAAATGAGGTATTTCCTCTTCTGAACAACTTCAACTTTTGATATATAGTGATATTGATATCTGAACATTTCCCATCGGTATATGAGATAAATTATTTCTTCATGCCAATCTACAGTCCATGTTAATGTCCTTATTATCTTTGGATGTAGTATAATATTTATTATGTCTGTGCCAATACCGCTCAATCGACAATCAATTATCACTCGCCAAGTACAAAATAGGAATTTAGGGTGAATCACATAAGTACCGTAAAAACTGAAGATGCTCTCCTACATTTAAACGAATCAAATTATTAAAAGCATTTGGAGTATAAATTTGATTTTATTGAAACTATACAATATTTAGTATCGATTTCATACACGAAATATATAAAAGCAGCACGTAAGAAATCGTGATTTAATTGAACTCAAAACACGAGTATAGAGAACTCGGCACACCAATTTAAATGAGGAAAAATAGGAATTCGTATTGCACACACCTTAATTTTCTATGAAATTTTAAAAATTAGTTTGTCTAGCTTTGTATGGAATTTATGAATAAGTATGGTACGACTAAATAGGTAAGGTATGGTATAATATAATCGTTATTATTGTCGTCTTAGATCTCCTGTATGTAAAACAATTTCTGTCCATGTCTGTGGAGCTCTTGCCTTCCTTTTTCCATTTTCTTTGTCACTATCATCACCGTCAGTGTCACAGTCACTATCCGTTTTGTATTGCAAACTTACAAATTTACTTGACCCGGCCATGGTCCCTGGGTTCACTCAAATGCAACTAGTAACGAAATACATCAAACACAAATACAGCAGACAAGAAACATAGATAACATGCTATAATTACGAGATAACGTCAAAACCTGAAGCAATGACTTTCCTTCACTTGTCTGCATAAATAACTATGCATTCCTCCTGGCTATTACAGTTTCTATTTGGGTCTTATTACATAATATAGTTGTGTGTCTCCCATACATATACATACACCTATACACATTCAGCTTCTTTGAACACCATGCCAGATACGATTAAATGTCAATTATTACGCCATCCAGAATTAAGGTGTGTGCCATACGACTTAAAACGCAGCCTTTAAATAATCCATTTTAAAAAATTACAAATTTCATTTTTTCAGTCTTGGCTAAATTCTAAATAATGTACCTAAGTGTAAAATATTTCTGTCATTCTTGATGACATTGAGCTAGAAATTCACAACATTAATAATTGCTAAATTTCAAGTTTTTTTTAAAGAAGTGTATTAATCCGGACTATGAATAGAGCTTCATCGACAAATCCATGATTATACATGGAATGGACCATCTTTTTGATTTCTACGGTACATACATTTAAAGTAATAATTTATGTACAACACTCTGCTTCGAAATGATTCATATAATCCTGTTTACTATTTGAATTGACATTCCACATTTTAGTGTTTGTTCAACTTCGGTTTAATGTATGTAATCTTTTTCTCAGCCACTATCACAAACATAAAAAGCTTATTGTAAAATATACGGAACATTAATAAAACCCGCTGGATACCTGTTAACAGAGTGAAACTTTGTAGCAACATTGTATTATCTCCCTTATCAATTGAACTGAAGTAGCATGCAGCATTAAAAGAGTATAAATAAAACGGTCGACAATACAGTTAAACAGTGACAGGTTCAGCATACAAATATGTGATCCTTTACTCATGGGTAATTGCAATTTTTGATAAATATTGCTCTTACTGCACACTAATTCTCGCAATACAAATGGGATAAACCTAAAAATAGTGCTAATACAGATATTGCTAAGCCTTCCTATCTGCAAATTCAAAACCGGAAAGGTAACAATATTATTTGATTCATTATTTATTTCGTGATTATAAAGATAAATAATTTTAAGTTTGTAACTATTATCGCTCATCGCATTCTAACTATCAGTGGAAATTATTTTTAATTTATCCATGATTCAAATTGTTAAGTTACCAGTTAAGAATGGGGACATTGACATTTTGAAAGATATATAGAGTTGCTTCAGGATAGGAATTAAATCCCAGTTTAAGAGTATACGAATATTTCCATAGCATAATGGCATACTAAATTTTAGCTTATTATTTCTAGATAATTCCGGAAAATGGCCCCGATTACCATTTTGGACGTCGTTGGAGATGGCATACACGTTAACATTGGTCCTTTTGTAGCACTTCTACAAAAAGTTGGACATCGAAAATTAAAGATTATTTCTATCAATGGGAAAATGCGGAGTGGGAAATCTTTTATAATGAGCTGCTTCATTCAGTACCTCAAATCCAAGCAATCTGGGAACTGGATAAACGAAATGAATAAAGAAGAATCAGACGGGTTCAGATGGCGGCGCGGTGTAGATCCCGAGACCAAAGGCGTAGCTGTCTACTCTGAACCAATATTTATCAGAGATAACAATGGTGAAGAAGTCGCTATCATTCTACTTGACTGCCAAGGCGCCTTTGATCAGCAAACAACGTCGCATCAAAATTCTCTGATATTCTCATTTTCCGCTTTGCTTTCATCCACGTTCATTTACAATATCAAAGAAAACATCACAGAGAATGAAATCGAACCATTTCTCGTTCATCTAAATCACGCTGTACAGGCAGGTAGTATTAATGGGTCAGGTTCGTTAAAATCATTTCAACAACTTTTAGTTCTAAACCGAGATGTCTCATCAGACTACAAATTAGGCCACCACACAAGGACATCTTGTCCAGGTGACGAAGGTAGAAATCTTTATCTAGAGACCTTTAAGCCAAGTCCTGGTTCTACTTCAAAAGAAGTAATTAATTCTCGGGCGTTAATTACGCAACATTTTGAGGACATTAGCGTTTTTGCTCTTGAATATCCCGGACAAGGTATTAGAAAAGATGACATCTCAAATTTAGATCCAGAATTCTTACGTAGTGCTACTGACTTGATGAAATTGTTATTTAGCACACAATTTACACCTTCTAAACTCGTAAACAATGCTCCAATAACAGGTTCTCAGTATATTTCATATTTTAATGCATTAGCAGCCACTTTCAATGGGAATACCCTTCCTAGAGTAGAATCTATTTTCCAAGCTGTAGCCGAAAGCCAAAATTCCCAGGTTAAACAACAAGCATTGGCATATTTTAATAATAAAATGCAACAACATGCTTCTCCTGTCCATGGAGTTCCTACTGCTACATTTGAAGCCCAATTTAGAGCAGCAACTCAGGAAACGCAGGATAATTTCAACAACAAGTTTGTAATGGGAGGACCGACACTTATTAATAGGGCACAGAATGAGCTTTTGAATGCGATGACTGCTTCATTTGCAAATTTTAAGGTTAGTAACCAGGCTAAATTAGCAGCTAAACAAAATGCAGATCGACTTGCTGCTGAAGAAAGGGCGAGACAAGAAGCAATTCGACGACAACAAGAGTTGGACAGAATTGCTGCGCAACAAAGAGCAGAAAGAGAAGCGACTAGACGATTAGTAATAGCAAATGCTCGAGCTCATCTGGATGCGATGAATAGCCAGTTAGAAGAGGCCAAAGGGCGAGTTAATGCAATCAATGTGGAAAGTTATTACTACTTTGAAACTGTCACTACTAAACATAGAAATAGAGTTCTTGGTGTTGTAGTCAGCCCAACGTATACCCATACCCAAGTGAGACGTTTTAATGAAGGCCGATACAACGCGGATTTGCAAGCAGCTCAACAAGCTGTCCAACTAGCCGAACAAAGTGTTGAGAATGCCAAAGTTAATTTAGCCATTGCTCAAAGCAGTTAAGTTACAGTTATTGTGTTCAAATTCTTCTATTTGTAAAATAAAACTTTGCTTTAAATATTGCGATTTTTATTTCAATATGTATTCATCATATTATTATATCTTACATTTCCTTAAACTCTTCGTTTCCTCTGAAAGATTTCTTGATGAAATATCAATATTTTAAGGCATATGAAACAAAGTAGTGCATTCAGCTAGCAGCTTTAACATTTTTTATCATATTCATTGTCATAATGAGCAGAAATGCATATTTTAGTCATGACAAATTAATATATTTACCATTCATAATTTATGATCAATTTATGCTTGGTAATACTCACATTTGGTAATTAAATGGATTCAACGACGAAACTGTAAATAAATTTGAATATTCAGACAAAAAATAAAAAAATTTAAAATTGGTAGTAATAGTTACTCACCACTGCCACTATCTTTATTATTACTCTAGTAAAAACTCAATATTTTTCATGCGCGACACAATGATATTTATAAAACTATTTACTTCAAAAAATTACATGCAGTAATCTAAAATTGAATTACATTTTGATTTTATGTAATCTAAGACAAATTTGTTATCTCTAATTGCTCCCTAGAAACTCTTAATCTACATTCTGCTTCTTGTATCTTGCAGTTGACATGGTAATATCCAATCGTCCTTGGTTTAGTTTCCTTTCAATGTGCGATTACCATTACTCAATTAATCTAATTATATAATATAACTAATTAATATTAACATTGACATTTCGAATTAATAACATTTAACTGCATTGCAAACAACAAAAACTATTCCTATTCAGTTTTGCCATTCTTATTCATAAATTCCATACAAAGCTAGACAAACTAATTTTCAAAATCGCATACAAAATTAAGGTGTGTGCCATATACGAATTCCTATTTTCCCATTATTTATTACTTTTGCTCCTTGGATTCTTCTACATGCTATTGAACTATTTTCTCATTGGCTATAGCCTCTTTAGGCTAACCATAATTTAACAAAGGAAAAGCGGGACCCTACACACAGATTGTATTTAGAAGTCGATTTCGAAGGGGACAATTAATGCCATTAACCCATATATGCGTTAGGAATATTTTCCCAAACCTCGTTCGTTTTAAGCTATTTTACCTTAAATTCAAATAATCACATATAACCCTGATACCAATAATAGCTGGTTCAAGCTTTACAAATAATTTCGCGAAGCGCGAAAAATTTCTTCATTTTTAGTAAAAATTTGCCTTTCTTCGTTCGTAGTCATTAAATTAGATGTTACTCAACTCTTTTCCAAAAAACGGAACAGGTTTCTGAAACCGGGACCCTTTCGGGACGTCGGGGCAGGTCCCCAAAAACGGGACGATCCCGTTAAAAACGGGACGGGTGGTCTTTGCCTCACGTTTGTGTTCATTATTTTGCCAGAATACTCCATAAGACTTCTTTATCTCAGTTTTTAAGTGTTCTTCAATTAAATCTTTCAATTCCTTCCCTCCAAACAAGAATTGTGCTTTGAAGTATTGCCAACAATGTGTGTTATGCAAAGCATGAAGTTCCTCTATTTCATTATGTGGAATGCCATTTTCTGCCGGGGATAGATCTCTCTCCATATTTGTATTGTATTTTTCCAGTGCCCGATTCTTCACCAAGTTGTTCTGAGCCTCAGCAACATTTGCAAAAAGAGAATGAAGTTGAGGCAGTTCATTTTTGTTGAACTTTTCTACCAGTGAATTAAACAATAATAAGCAGCTAATTCCATTCATATGTTGGCCTTGGACATATTTGCAGTTGTCTAACAAATTTTGGGGAGAAAATAATAAATTCATGAAACTTGCAGTACTTTTTAAAAAGTCAATGTTTAAATTAGATGTGTCGCCTCTCCTGGCAAGCGAGTCACCTGAATGGCACATTGCATATATTCCTACCTCTTCAAAATTGGACAAAATATGTTTTCGGGATTGAATCGTTTCATTAGATGCATTTATTGGGACGAATGTTTCTTTATAAAGGTCTCTTCTTGATCCGTTGGGCATTTTTGTCGCGGAGTAGTAGCCAGCTTTGTAGTCGTCTTCATCGACATCTTGAGAAAGTATCAGTAGCTTCTGCAATACTTTTGAGTTTCGATTATTAGACCCGCCTTGACCTCCAGCCCTCATTGCAGTATTCATGAATACCAAAAACGGTTGAATGGCTTCTTCTGTAATTCCATCTTTGACATTATAAATAAAAACAGAAGAAAGGAGAGCAGCCATCGTAAAATATAAGGAATTTTGATGGTACGACGTCTTTTGATCGAATGCGCCCTGACAATCCATCAAAACGACTGCAATTTCACCTCCATTGGGGCTATCTAGTATAAATGGCTCGGACCAAATGTTTATGCCTTCTGTCTCAGGATCTGCTCCTTTTCTCCATTTGAAAGATTCATTAGGACTATTCATGAAATCTGTTATCCAATTCTGTGACCGACCCGCGTTGAGATAATGGATTATTAAACTCAGTATAAACGACTTTCCTGTTCGCATCTTACCACAAATCGCAAGAAATATCAACTTCCTTGACCCAACTTTGTTCAGCAAATAATCCATATCCTTAAAATTCACTACCACATCATTCCCTGACATTTTCATTACTGTTTTTACTGATGCTCCTTGGTCGGCATGACGTAGTGGAATGGAATTTCCTGACTGTGCATCTTAAATAAAAATAATTATATATGTTACGTTAGAAATATAAATACTAAAGATAACGCCTAATGCGTGTCGACTTGTTAATTAATTTCACTGCAATATTTCCCCAACAATTATTATTAAGAATCATTAAAATGAAAAACTGTGTACATTGACAATTTTATAGCAATAATGGAATGCAGGCACGTATCCAGAAATTTTGTCTAGATGAGCCGCAACTTAACATAGTGTCAAAAATGGGACATATTCATGAGAGTAGACTAATAAAAATGTACAGTGAGATTTATGTGATCAATGGTCAGTAAAAGTTATTAGGAACGACACTATTTGCTAATTACTAAAACAAAATATGTTTACCACATTTAAATATTTGAAACTTACCTAAAAGCCTCTTCAAAATATTTGCAGGTTTGCATTGTCCATTTTTCTCCAAAGCAGTTATAAATTTCATGTATGTGTCAGGATGCTTCATTTGAAGGTACTTGTACAATAAAGATGCTCTTTCATTTTCAGTTTCACCCAGCTAATACCACGCAAAACAATATTATTTAATGGTCTTATATCCTACTCGCAAATTTTTAACTTATTCTTAATCTTGATAGATAATAAAATGACTTGTTAGCTATTGAAAATGAGATTATTGTTATTCAAAACTATCTGTATGTAATATAACAAAATGAAACTCTGACTATGAATATCTTTTCTAGAAAATTTTATATAATTTATTTTATCGGATTAATTGTTATATATTAAATCGTAAATATCTTTAGTTACAAAAAGCCTTGAATCCCTGAATTGTTTTACCGTTACTGTGCATATTTAGCATGGCAATCATATGCAAAAATATTACTAGATATTTGTATCATCTGCATCATCGTACTACTTAGTATGTTAATAAATATTGTAATAGTAAATTATTCTATTATAATGTATTATAAAGAAAACATCCCTGCCATGAGTCATGAGATAAGCATTTTGATAAGCGTACAGATGTGGTGAGCATTTTATTCGCAAGCATTTAGAAAGTATTAACTAGGGTGCTTGAAAGTTATTCTCGAATTCAAAGTAGAAAATGGAAAATAATCATTTTTTAGCCCCACAATGTCAATTCGGACTATTTTTGAATCCTGCATTTAAAATTATGGTTTCAGAAATAATGGCCCTAGACACTAACGGTAATTTTAGTATATAATTGTTACCCTTATAATCCTTTATTATCACAATTTGTTGGCAATTATAACTAGGGCATGAAAAAGGAAAAGAGTGCCTTTTTGCCTTTTTGGTAACTTAAAATTAAATGAAATAAATTGAAATTTGTATGTTATATGTTATAAAAGATAAAGAAAATGGCAATATTAATGTCTCATGTGAAAAAGAAAATTGTAACAACCCCAAATTTAATCATAACACAGCTTTCACATGTAGAGAATGCTATAGCAGAAAGGCACAAAAAGGCAAAAAGAGTAAAAAGGCAACCTTTTTATGCCCTGATTATAACAAATCGATTTAAATTTTAACGTATTTAATAATTTATGTGTATAATTTGAGCCAAACAATAATTATCATTTTTAACTCACAATATCCCTTTTCTCGGTTTGGGTTAAAATTCCTTTAGAGGACAATGCATCCAAAATGTTTACGTCACACCGTGTTGAGCTTGCGAGGTCAACCAGGTTATCCTTAATATGGTCGTTCTGCTTCTTATCTATTTCTCTAGGCATCCCAACAGATGACAGGAAAAATTCGTTTACATTTAACTAATGAGTAAGGAAAAAAGGTATAAAATATGTACTTGATACTGTAAACTTCAGAGTTCTTATTGTGGTCCTTTTCCCCAAAATGATCCTGTATTTTTCAAAATGAAATAGCTTTTAGAGTAGACACAGCGGTAAAATCACTCATTTCTACTCATCGCTAAGCAACATCGTATCGTCGAGGCCGTCTAAACATACTGTGTATGCCTTACCTTCTATCGCGGTGTGTGCGGATATTTACATAACTGTAATAAACATATATTTTCAAACAGGAAACATAATACGCAAATACAACGTCGCAAGGTATTTTATCCAAAAATCAGCAATTTTGTATATATATATGTTTGTTCGAATTAAAAGTAATTAGCAGTTTTGAAATTGGTTGACTAATTTCAAATTTGTTAATATACATACACTGATGTTCAACTGGATAAATGTTCTGCGAAACGTCGTCTGACTTTGGAAGGAATAGTATATACTTCATTAGAAGCAAAAAAAATTCTTCATTTTTGGGGAACAGTTTTTAGCGAGTTCTGTGAAAGAAAATACTATTCCCCAAAAAAAGGGAGGAATAGTTTAGTGTGTAGCGGGTTAGAGCATACTGTGACTATTTCACGTGGGAACAGTATGATGTTCCTCGGTATCCAGTATACTATTCCCCACCTTTTGAATAATTGATTAGGATTTTGGAATTTTCTAGCAAAAAAGGTAACCCTGATTTTAATGGTGATGTTCTTCTATGCCAAGTGTTACGGTTAGAAAATAAACGCCAAAAAAATGTCGGCACAGCACACTGTTTCCTGGCACACAGTATATTGATCTATATAGGAACAGTTTACTGTCTGGGGAAGAGTATACTATTCCTGCTGAAACTGCTCCCCAGGAAAGTATATACTATTCCCTGTTTGGTGATGCTCAACCAACTTTTCTGGGAATATTACCTTAGAAAAAATATTTTTAAAACAGAAACTTACCTTTGCGTAGAAGTGGTTCACTTTCATGTACCAAAGGAGCAATAAGGTGTTCTATTATATACTTCACGTATTTATCATGCTATATCTTATCAGCATGTACTTTTTTATTTATCTATACTATTAGCAAACTGTTTCTGATGTCATAACTATATTGATCTGCAATCGGCACAGTGACTATTGTTTGTTACACGTAGTAACGATTCGCTACCCGTTCAAACACTATAGTTGATATAGTAAAGTACTTTGGTCTCGTACATGCTTTTAAACTGAGAGTATGGCATTGTGTCGCCTTCTTTTGTTCATTTAGTGACAAGTGGCTAATGGACACTGAAAGGAATTTTTCTTGAAAAAGTGATGATTATTTTTAAACATTTTAGCCTGATGGCAATATCGTATTACAGGCATGGAACAATTATAGTTACAATGACGCATTCCCACTTCTGAACGTTTTAAATGATAACATTTCCAAAATTTCCCATCAGGAATATAGAATATCGATACCTAAATAAAACTTATCCCTCTAAACTTATTCATTTATCTATTCAGCAAATGCTAATCTACTTTTACTCTTTGAGTTTTTTGTAATATAACTAATTCACCTGAAAAACAATTATGGCCATCGTTGTAGAAATTCCTTCAGCATGACACAAAATATAATCGTGAAACTAAAATACTACTGCATTCAAATGAAAAGTTTAATTTGTTATTTAACAATGGACAAAATGTAGATATATTATAATTTCATTATAATTTTGATGATTTTGTATAATGTTGATGATCTTTCATTTCGCTCTCGAAACCATGACTTTAGTAATGGCAGTTAAACATTATTCCAAGACTATTTGTCAGAGTCATTTCTACGATTTCTACGGTATTTCAGGTCATTGAAGATTTTGCTTATGAATCATTGTAAATTAAAACAGACTGTGTTATATAAATGCCACATACATATATAATATCAATTAGGATTGCTATCAAATCATATGTAACATTTATATAACATATTTTATAACACATTAACATCATCAGCACCGCTGCGGCATGTTTATGTTTCAATACAAAGTGACACTTATTGTATAAACATTCATTATCTATCCGAACTCTTCAATTGAAGCTGTAGGGAAAAAGTATAAAACGTCTGATATTAAATTAAGTTATAAACACATGAGAGGCTTGTATCTTTGGTCACTTGATAAATACTTTGCCCAGCAATAATTGCATTAAATAATATAATAATTTAATATTACCAAATCAATGCTGTTCATACATTGTACTATAGACAATCCAAAAAACAAACAATTTTTACAAACTTCAAACTATATACTAGCTCAAGATGTTATATTTAAAGCAATAAAATGCATTTCTGAAACTAAAGCTATTGCACGGAAACAATCTTCAGACAACCTGACAAAATTTTCAACGCCGATTTAGTGTTTGATATTTTTCATTAAAGGCCGGAGGCTATTTACATTATACAAAGTATGGCTGGCAACATATGAATAAAAAGTAGCTGTTCGACATTTTTCTACTGTATTAGCTTCATGTGAAGTTGTATTACGATTGAAATTGTTACAAAGATGCTTTTAACATGACAAAATAGTGAAGGTCCATTTTTTACATGGCTGCAGAGAAAATTCTTTCCTTGCAACGAAATGGCAGTAGAAGAGACCCGTACTAATTCACTTGAGAGTCATATATTCATGCATTTTGTTATTTATGTACCCGCAAAGCTAATAATACATATTGTACTATTCTATGGAACACTACCATTCCTAAAGTGTATAAATTATAAATTGGCTGTAAATAATATATTAATGGAAGTACTTACGAAATGAAGTCTCACGTGTGAAATATAATGTAATGGAGAACCGCACCGCTACAAACTATAAAGTATTTAACTATGACTAAATAAACCACTTACAGAAAATCAGGGTATTAATAATTCTTCATTTTTACCTCCTCTTGGCCATTGGAAGACATGAAACTGTCAAGTCAAATGCTTATGGGAGTTTACTCTATGCAATTTGTGAACAACAAAATGCGAGTTTTGTAATGGCCGTTTACCCTTTTTACTGTCTACTCAGACATTTTAAAGGGTAGTGAATGCTTTAATAAAATATAAAGAATTCTTGCAAATGTGAGTGCAAATTTAATATTTAACTACCACTTTCTAGAAAGCTCTACATGTCGTTGGGGATAGAGTTAAAAGTTTCTTATATTAAAGACGTAAAATATATTACTTATTCTTGCTTATTTTTTCCTCCCATTTTGGTCATGTCATGGTGGACATGAAAACAGAGTTGAATCCTGAATCCTTGGAGGAAGCTGTAGATATTCGGCATAATTAAAGAAAGATTGACTTATAGGAAGTGCATACTGTCTTCCATATACGTCTGTCCCTAACCTAATTAGGTGTACCTAGCCTGCTAAATAGCGTCACTCAGCGTGTAATGTCAATTTCCTGCTTACAATTTTTTATAAATGAGACTGGACTCTGTAAAACGCTATAAAGAATGTAAAATAAGATTTAACATTTTCTCCATATTCAGAATTTACAAAGGACTATTACACTGTTGCACCCTGTTTATGGATATTTTCCAGCTTATTTTTAATCCTAATAATTTATCTTTGTCTTTTGTTCGTGGTTCGCAAAGCTGCAAGCTGTAAATGATCATGACTGGAGAACAATGTGCGACTAGAAAATTGGTGTGGTGGGTGGTCTATTTTTTCCGCACATGATTTATTGATAGCTCACTGTTTCGCTAGCCACAAACAAAAGACCAATTATTATAATTTAAAATGAGCTACAAAAGATCCCTAAATAAGCCTATGTACTCTGCTTGAATAAGAAAATATTAAAAGACCGTGCCAATTTCCACGGTTTTGTGTGTTCATATTATACATCAATGTTGCTGTATTATTGTATTATATGACCCTTAAACTGTTTTAGAGGTCATTATTAACCAACACAAAGCCTTTCGCAACATCGGGTTTCTTGTTAGCTTTCGGTTGATATCTCAGACGGTGAAATTCTTCACAATACCAAGTTTTGACCTTTGACACTTTGACTTGGTTAGCTTTTATTTATCTTTTAATTTTCGGGGTGATTTTCCTATTTTTGTCAAAAAATCCTCTTTTTCTCAAAGATTTTTTTTTTCAAATTTCGTCGTTTAGAATCACTCCTTTATTTTGAATAACCCCGTTGTTTTAAATCTATTAACGTCATTTTAAACATTCCTGTCATTTTAGTAAATATCTCTTTATTTACTAAAAGCAATATAAATATAAAATAAATATAAATATTCCCGTCATCTTAAATATTCACGTCATTTTCACCTCTTCATTTTAAGCAGCTCTGTTATTTTAATTAGCTACCATTATTTTAATCGTCCTCGTTGTTTCTATTTGTTTTCTTACCCCGTTACACTAACTAACCAATTCTATGCCAAGTCAAGTCAACCTATTCAATCATACTATGTAAATAAACGTTGCCTTGCTATTAATAGTGTGACTCCGCTGCGGTCGCTCCGTTCGAGGTGAAAGGGACACTAATCCCTATACATGGCGGAGGCCTGAATGCTTAAACAGTAGGACTTTGTCAAATTTTTGAAATTCACTGGCAAAATATTTTCTACTAAAAAATAAAAAACTGGAGTGGCTACCGTCTTCATCATTAAGTCGAGTAGGTCCGGAAGAAATTTGGTAAAGATCAGATGAAAACTGTAGGAGGAGTATTTGAACAAAGCGTGACAGATCGGAGCGTTTTCTCCCACTCCTTCAATGTTAAAATTCGAAATTCAAAAAATCGCAAAACGATTTCTATGAAAGATATCGTTTTGAAACTCGAAATTTGGGGTTCTAACTATAATGTGCCCATGCAGTAAAAATTTGAAAGTCGTAAGTTGACGTTAAAGGACATTTGTGCAGCTATTATTATATAGACTAGTAATAGGCCCGTTCTCCGAACGGGAAATGGGTAACCCCTTAATGGGGACGGTAGATCATGAGTAATTAAAAAAGTATGAAAATTAACAGATTAAAATGTTTAAAACATTGCTTGCTGCATTGCTACAACGTCCGGGGAACCAAATACAATACTTATCGAATCAAAATAATAATAGTGAACCAAATTGAAGTAAATGTTTGAAGTTCTTTCATCAGCGCTTGATTATTATTATATCATTAATATTATATGGACATAATTTATAATTTTAAATCCCCCCATCAATTTATATCACCCCGTAATTTTAATTAGCCCATCATTGTAAAGAGACGTCATTTTAAACAATTCCGTCGTTTTAAATCCCACCGTCATTTTAAATAACCCCGTTATTTTCAATAACCCCGTCACTTTAAATAACCCCGTCATTTTTAGTAACCCCGTCATTTTCAATAACCCCGTCATTTTCAATAACCGCGTCATTTTAAATTACGCCATCATTTTAATTTAAATAACCACGTCATTTTAAATTACGCCATCATTTTAATTTAAATAACCACGTCATTTTAAATTACGCCATCATTTTAATTTAAATAACCCCGTCATTTTAAATTACGCCATCATTTTAATTTAAATAACCCTGTCACTTTCAAATTTTTCATGTTTTCTCTGATAATTTGTCGCCCACCCCCAAATTTTTTTCTGCCTGTGGCCCGGTAAATGACCCCGTCATTTAAAATAGACGTCATTTTAAAAGACCCCGTCATTTAATATAGACGTCATTTTAAAAAACCCCACATTTTAAATAGACGTCATTTTAAATAACCCCACATTTTAAATGGTCGTCATTGTAAATGACCTCACATTTTAAATAACCCCGTCGTTTTAAATAATTTCGTCGTTTAAAATAATTTCGTCGTTTTAAATAATTTCTTCGTTTTAAATAATTTCGTCGTTTTAAATAATTTCGTCGTTTTAAATAATTTCGTCGTTTTAAATAATTTCGTCGTTTTAAATAATTTCGTCGTTTTAAATAATTTCGTCGTTTAGAATCACCCCTTCATTTTGAATAACCTCGTTGTTTTAAATCTATAAATGTCATTTTTTTAAATCTCGTCATTTTAAATAACCTCGTCGTTTTAATCATGCCTGTCATTTTTTTAAATCTCGTCATTTTAAATAACCTCGTCATTTTAATCATGCCTGTCATTTTAAATAATCTCTTTATTTTAAATATTCCTGTCATCTTAAATATTCACGTCATTTTTACCTCATCATTTTAAGTAGCTCTGTTATTTTAATTAGCTATAACTACTTTAATCGTCCTCGTTATTTCTATTTTCTACCTACCCCGTTATATTTATTAACCAATTCTATGTGAAGTCAAGTCAACCTATTCAATCCACAACCAAATGATACTGACTGAATATACGCGTATATATACGTACGTAAACGTATATACGTTGCCTTAGTTGCCTTGCTATTAATAGTTTGACTCCGCTGCAGTCGCCCCGTTCGAAGTGAAAAGGACACTAATCCCTATACATGGCGGAGGCCTGCCTGCCCAAAGAGTAGGACTTTGTGAAATTTTTGAAATTCACTGGCTAAATATTTTCTACTAAACAACAAAAAACTGGAGTGGCTACCGTCTTCTTTATTAAGTCGAGTAGGTCAGGAAGAAGTTTGGTAAAGATCGGGTGAAAACTGTAGGAGGAGTATCTGGACAAAGCGTGACAGATCGGAGCGTTTTCTCCCACTCCTTCAATGTTAAAATTCGAAATTCAAAAAATCATAAACCGATTTCTATGAAAGATATCGTTTTGAAACTCGAAGTTTGGGGTTCTGACTATGATGTCCCCATCCAGTAAAAATTTGAAAGTCGTAAGTTGATGTTAAAGGACATTTGTGCAGCTATTATTATATAGATAGATGTTAGCGCGCATTATATAAGTTTTTCAGTATATTATGCTAACGAACATAATGAAAATTATTTTTACAGAGTTTTGGCGCTTTTAGATTTTCACTACATGTTTATGTATACTTTCTGAAACAATAAAAATTTTGAATTACTGTATCACTTTTCTCGGTTTGGCTTAGAATTCCTTTAGAGAATAATGTATCAAACATATTCAGGTCGCATCTTGTTGAATTAATGAGATCCATCAAGTTATCACCAAGTGTCCTTTTTGCCTCCTGTCCATTTTGCTAGTCGTCAAAGTTCACGTCAAGTTCCCTTGTATTGGCATTGATCTAACTACTACAGTGTAAGGAAAAAGGTAATTTAATATTAGATTTTTTGTACGTATTTTGTTATTAGAAAGAAATAATACATTATATTACTAAAGTTCAATTGGACGAAAAAAATTAACATAGGCGGCAACATTACAATCAGTGTACAAAATTTACCACTTTTAAGCCTTTTTTACCATCACAGTGGTAAAAATGCACTTAATGGTAAAAATGCATTTAATGGTAAAAATGGTAAATTTTAGCGATTTTTTAGACAGCTGAGTACAGATACACTAGATTTCCTAAAATATAAGTTTTAAAACTTTGTTTTCTATGAAATATTTCCAATTAGCACTTAATCAATTAAATTATTCATATTTATTTGATTGTACACCATAAGTTATAAAAAAATGAGAAAAGAAAGATTGTATTGGTATCGCCCATTTAAAATTGATGCTAATTTAATTGCAATTAATTTCTCAATCGGCAAGGGTATGTAGCGCCCCCATTGGTTGAATCCTACTCTGATTGATGAACACCTTTCAATTTGTGACAACAATGATCATCTGCTAAGCTATTTCATACTTTGGCACCGAATTTTATTCAAAATTCAGACATGAAATTTAAATGAAATTATTTTTTACCATTTTTACCATTTATACCACTTACCACTACTTTTTAGGTAGTGGTATTTAACGTTAAATACCATTAAAAACCACTTACCACTGGTAAGTGATAAACGGTATTTTGTACACTGATTACAATAGCAGTTGTGTCGCTGTTAATTGTGCGTGATGGCCACATTAAAACCTGTAAAAATTTATTCCTAGTTAGGACTGGTTCCTTATGTCTCAACTCGCCCATTCTATAATCAACTAAGCTACGAAGTATTTATAGATTCTTTCCTTTTCTTTACTTATCCTATGCCCTCACTAATTGACCCTAGAAATGTAATTTGTCATGTAATTTTAATGTCTTTAGCCAAATTAATTTTCTACGGAAGGCAGCCAGTTGAACTTACATTATTTTATGCGGTGTCAAAGCTGTAAAGTTTTTTGTCGATCTACTTGGCAGTATAACGTAAAGTAAAATGGGAAATTTTGCTAAATTAACAAGATGACCCTAAGTATGTTAAATACCAAAATGATTATGCATATTAATATTTCTTAGTTTTGAAATAAGATAATGTTCACTCATATTGACCTTGCTTGTTTTAAAAATATACACTGTATAGGAGGATAAGTTCTATCTACTATGCAAAAACGAAAATTTTGAGATTATCTATTTACAAATATTGTACCAGATGGAACGTGATTGCTTCAGTATTGCCTGTGCCTCCTTAAAGTCCAATCTGGAGCCAAATACATGCATCTCATGCCATATTATAATATATATTTAGTAGTTTCTGTTTTTCATTTTCTCAGTGTTAATGATGATGATTATATGCATTTTATGTGGTACATAACGTTACAATTTATTTTATTTTACGTAAAATGGTCAAGAGGCAAAATTTCATGTCCTGAGATATGGTTTTCTTCCTGAAACGAAGTAGCAATAGAAGAGTTCATAATATTCACTTTACAGACATAAATGCATACATTATGTACACATGTGCCAGAAAACCTAAGGATACGTATTGTGATATTTATTGGGTGCTACTACTGTTCCTAAAGAACGGATGAATTATAAATTGGCTATAAATCATGAATATATTAATTGAACTACTTACGAAATAAAGTCTCACGCGTGAAATATAATATAAAGTGGCACCGCACCGCTACAAGTATTTAACTATGACTAAGCAAAACTTTTAAAGGAAGCCAGGAGTATTAATTATTTATTTGTGCCTCCCCTTGGCCATTGAAAGACATGAAACCGAAATGTCGAGAGCTTATGGGAATTTATGCAGTTTGTAAACCACATAATGCGAGTTTTGTGGAATTGTCGTTTAACATTTCAGTGAATGTGTAAATAAATTATAAAGAATTCGTGTAAGTGTGATTCTAAAAAAATTTCAGTCAAATTTGAGTAAACTGAACTCAACAACTGAGTAAAAAATGCGCCGACTGACATACTGAGTTAATTTCACCCAACCAGATGTGTTAAAGTAACTCTCAACATTGATTTAAAGTTTTATTCAATGTTGAGTAAAAATGTGCAAAAAGTATAACCCAAGCCAAGTACCGAAGTCTTGCTCCTTCGCTATGCTATCAGTACACTTTACCACATACCTACATTTACTTGTTAACCAAATGGAAGGAATAGCATCTAGTCATTCCTAATATGCATGTACTCAATATGTTGAGTAGTATTAATTCGCCCATTGACTTATTAGTTAGCAATGGTTGAGTAAAATATATTTAACCGTTGACGATAACAACGGTTTAATCAACCATTGCTAAACGTTTATACAGCAATGATTTAATATTCAGCAATGGTTGAGTAAATTATAGTTAACCGTTGACGGTATTAGTAATTTATTCAACCATTGCTAAAATTATATACAACAGTGGCACATTCCAACCCATTGGGTTGAATTTAAACAACAGATGTCTAAATTGTAATCAAGGTTGATCAAAAGACAATTTACTCAACTGCTTGTGCTGAATTTTTTTTAGAGTGATGCTGATTAACTATTTAACTACCACTGTCTATCACTATGTAGCTTTGCATGATTGCATATCGTTAGGGATACGGATAGGGTTACGGATACGGAAAAAACCTATATTAAACACCTCAGGCTTATTAATTATTCTTACTCATCCTTTCCTCCCACTTTGGTCATGTCATGGTGGACAAGAAAACAAAAAGTTGAATCCTTGGAGGAAGCTGTAGTTATTCGACATAATTAAAGAAAGATTGACTTATAGGAAGTGCATACTGTTGCATACTGTCTTCCATATACGTCTGTCCCTAACCTAATTAGGTAAGTGCCTAGCCTGCTAAATAGGGTCGCGTTGGTGCTTTGTGCCTCAATCAAACACCGTTGAACTCAGCGTGTAATATCAATTTCCTGCTTATCATTTTTTATAAATGACACTGGCCTCTGTAAAACGCTATAAAGAATGTAAAATAAGATTTAAAATTTTCTCAATATTCGGAATTTACAAAGGACTGCTGCAGATAATACCTTGTTTAGGGATATTTTCCAGCTTATTTTTAATCCTAATAATTAATCTTTGTCTTTTGTTCGTGGTTCGCAAAGCAGTAAGCTGTAAATTTATCATGACTGGAGAACAATTAGACCACCCAATTGGTGTGGACGGTGGTCTATTGTTTTCCACACACGATTTATTCATAGTTCACTGTTTTGCCTTTAAAATGAGCTACAAAGATCCCTAAATAAGCTTATTATGTACTGTGTTTGAATAAGAAGATATTAAAAGACCGTGCCAATTTCCACAGAAACTCCAATAAGGATGTTGAATGTTGCATGTTGCATGTGTAAAGTTTAACAAACGTGTGAACCAGATATTGAGGTATTCCATTAATAAACGGATAAATAATAAATAGGCTAAAAGACATGATTAAAATTAGTAGTGGTTACAAAATGAAGCCTCACGTGTAAAATAATAGCTGTGCACTAATTAGTAGTTGACGAATCATTAATTATTTAACATTAAATGAGAAAATATGAGGTTGAATAAGCTTGTTTGCAAGTGCCGATGTCTAAAAGTGAGAGTTGAGAGTAGCCCATGATCAGTGTGGAGAGAAAATGCGATGAAAGTCTTTCACGATGGTTGCAGGAAGTAGTATTCAATATCTGGTGTGAAATTTCAACTATATTCAATCAACAAAGAATATTCTAGTGCACTAAATGTACTACATTTATAAGTCGCAATAAACATAATCTGACACAAAAATTTTTTTACATGCTTATGTGCAAAACATTTTTTTAAAGTGCAAAAGAGCTTTTAAAATGCCTTCAAGAAGAAATACAATTGTTTGTTAGACTACTAATAATACGGCTTTACTTACAGTGGTATGGATTATTCAGAAGCAAAAAAGAAGCATTCTTTGTATAAAAGAAAGGAATGAGTTTTCTAAAACAGTTTTTTTTACCTGTTTCTAATTTACATGTAATTATTAGCACGACAATTAGCTTCCACTTTACTTCAAAGAAAAAATGTTAATAAAATAGCACTGTTTTTTAAATAGCAATGTTTTGCCATTTATTCTTTTTGGTGTAGTTCCCTCAATCAGCTAAACTTTACATGTAAATATACTTAAACAAAACAATAAAAAATCCAAAAAGAATCACTTTAAAAAATAGCAGCCCTATGCTTATTAGTAAATAAATATCATTTTCTCCCGATTAAGAATGTATCCACATTTATAAGGCAAAAATCAAAGCCGTGCTATTGAAAAGAAATTTATTTAGTTATTGAGAAGAAAGAGGCATTAAGAATTGAGTTAGAAAATTTTGATTATTAACAGGGAAATACATCAATTTCCAATGTTTATTCACGTTTTAAACTTAATTCAAAAATGGTAACAATCTCTTAATAATTTTCATTCTGTGGTTTATAGCAGTTATGTTATATTTATACGTTTCAAGGTTATCAGATTTCCTCTCAGGCATTTCAGTATGCTGATAATCAAGCCAAATAATTTATATTATTGTTACCGATTTTGGATTCAAATGCATTTAAGTATGTTTTAAGTATTGCATGCATTTTAATTGTAGGGTTTAATTTAAGTATTATAACTGCTCTATACATGGTAGGTATACATGCAATGGTAGCACATACGTTTTCCTAAAGTTTAAAACATTAATTTTATTATAATATTTGCCATTTAAGTATACACGATCACACAAGGTAAAAAATTATCTTTATGACCACTTTTTAGAAACGATAACAAATGGAATTTGCTATAAGTAGTGATAGACTATGAGACAATAATAACTACCATCCACGATTAAAAAACTCAGTGGTTGGAATATATATTGTCGCTCTTCCTGTAGCAATTGTCAGACAAATTTCCGACATCCTTAAGTGAGCCCTATTCAATTTGAATCCATAAACATATTGTTGGGGAAATACAAAATACAAACCATAAAAATGAATAATTAATAAATACCCATGCCAATTTACTTAAAAACTGTGTTTGAGCACAATTTCATGAATTATAAATGGATATTAGCTATCGGAAACTCTATGCCTAACGGATCTATAAACTGATAAATTATGAATTGGTCTTATTAATCATATCGGTCACTTAACAGTTGCTACAACGCGATTGACGTATACTGCACGGAAATACATTCATGAATATTCCATATAAAAAGTACGACATTAAATAAGCCCGTTTGAAAGTGTGATGGCTAAACGTTCAAGAGAGCACAGCAGAGTGTTAAACATTTTCCGTGGACTTAACAACTTAGACATTTACATTTTTTCACCCAGGAAATTCAATGTGCACATTTTTTGGATTTACAAAGAGTAGGATATTGGCATGTGATATTATTTTTTTGCTGCGCTCAATATTCGTCATTAATATAATATAGAAGTAATAAATGTTAACCAGTAAGTAAGTATAAAACGCTACCAAATTAACCCAAAAATCTTTAAACATGCCCTTCAGAAAAGAAATAATTTTTCTCACACTAATAACTATCTTTAACACATTTACCGCTAACGGAATAAAACATTTAACATCTGATGAGTTTGAAACGCAAGTGGAGACTCGAATTCTTCTGGCCCAAACTCTGAACAACAAGAACTGTCGACATCACGTATTTCTGTTTGATGATCCCCGAGAAGAGAAAATTCAGTTGGACCAATTAATTTATCCATTTATCTTGTCCAGGGCTAAAACTTTCAAGGAAACTTATCATACTAGATTCGCGAAGACTCATAGTTGGTGGACATATCAGTGGTCCTATTGGGACCACGTGGAAATGAAAGAAACTCTCAGGAAACTGGTGAGATTTTCTTTCTACATGACAAGGCATACTAACTGCTATGCTAACTATTTTGTTTTTCCGCCCATGAAAAACATTCATCTTGGAGTCAAAGGAAAAATTGCAAGAAGTTACCAATTTGCAAATTTAATGCTCCAGTTATCAAGGATAGTAATTGGGGATATACTTGGAGAAAATCAGGTTGCGTCATATTTGAAAAATAATGCTATTCGGTACTGGAAAATACCACCAGTCTATCTAAAGTATACTTCTGTCCATGTCCTGCTTATAAAAGATGTAGATTCAAGACAGCTGGACAATTTTATTTCCATGTTTAAATATGTGCCCAGAAAACTCGAACAGAGTAAATTTCCTGGTAAGCCATCTTTACTCTATATTGTTAACTAGGTTTATGCATATATAATTTGTAATAAAGTGGCGGTTTTATTACGAAGTGTTTAGTGTGAATTGGGTAAAGTGGTGACATGTAGGTTGTCATGCATTATGCCATCATGTAAGCCATTACAGACAAAATGGCATGGCCACCAAAAAGCTAAAAATTTTTTTAGTAAATTGCGAGATCCGATTGAATTATCTATAAATTGCAAATAAAAGGTGGACACCTTTTTAAAGGACTGTGAAAGTATTTCTTTGGGCAGTAGATATATTTTTTGGGGCATTTTTTAATTGGTAGTAACCGTAAAATTGGGGCTGTAAAACAAATGCATTACAAATTAAAATCAATATAAATGGCATTAAAATAAAAGTGTAGGTACTTTACATAGTATTACATTTTGTAAATAAAGTATAGGAAAGATCTACTTAGTAATAATATTTTGTCCTGTGAAATTATGAATGAAAAAATTACGAAGAAACAAATGAACTCTATTATACATTCTAATTGAATTATGAAAAAACTAAAACTAAGCCGTAAAATTCCTAACCTTTATATATATAATTATTATATAGAGGTTATATAAATTAACCAAATAAATTTATATCCGATTGAAATTAATTACTAAATATATATGTAAATGGTGAAAAGGCTTAGGTCAAAACCGTCAATAAATACATAGTATACTACTACTACTAGTAATTTTATAGAATAGATTTAATTATAAGTACATGTCTGCACAAATATTGCATCTTGGACGCCTAAAAAAATGTTTTGTGTATTTCGATAATCGGTAATTATCTTATTGTACATATAACGAGGTATTTCGAGATATATACCATGCGCCCAGGCCTGGGTTTATATATCTCGAAATTCCCGGTATAGATAGGTTTGTCTTGACAATAAATATTGCAAATTAAAATTTATTTTTTAATTTAGTGGTCAACGGACTCTATGAACACACAATAGAGTTTGGAAAATTTCCAGACGCTACATTCTTCTACGTCCTTCAATCAAAATCTGTGGCAATAAAAACAATCTACATCGCTTCAGTATCAACAATTTCTTGGGGTGTGCAATATTACAGGAATAGCTATCCGACCATCTTGCATTGGACATACTCCAACCTGGCTGATGAAAAATCTATCCAAAAAAGCATTATTGATGTCAAAGCCATCAATTTGAAAAAATTGGAGTTTTACATTTCAAAAAATGTTCACTTCATCTCTGTGTTCAATCCGATCAAAATGGAAGGCTTTTCCAAAAGAGACACTAAAGTAATACAAAACGAACAACTGAGATTCACCTTGAAAGAAGTAAATGTAGGCTTCGTAATTGCGTCCATTTTGGCAAAGGAATTTGTCAATGCTACGATCACTGATTCTATACCTGCAACTAGATTAGAAAACTATAGAGGAAATCACATCGGACAGCCGATTGTTTACTTAACAAAGGCACGAAATTCTGACCATGCATATTTTCTGTCACCATATTTCGTGGTTGGGGAGAAATATTTCAATTTCATAACTTGTGACGATATTAACGATCATTTGTCATTTTATGGATTTGTTATGCCATTTCAGTTGCCTTTGTGGATTACTCTGATTGTTGCGTTTGTGTTTGAAGCCGCATTTTTATGTTTCATATTTCGGTACAAAAATATTTCTAATAACGCGATGTTGCTTTGCTTGTCATATTTGTTGGAGCATAGCTTTTGTCTGCCAAAAAAACTAACGCAAATGAAGGCATTTAACACTTTTCTCATCTGTTATCTCTTAATGATGGTTATAATTACTAACTGCTACAAAGGAATCGTAACTTCTGACCTGACTGCCCCTCGACATATACATCGTTTAGAAACATTTTCCGACTTTGCCAACCTCGAATACACATTTCATTCTCCTCATATCCCTGCGATCAAAGGTGCACTATCTTATGACGATTCTGATCCACCAATTAGAACTCTTTTGTGGCCATTATCCCAATTTATTCTATTTTATGAATTTGGTAGAGAATTATTCAAATACAAACAGTTTCCACCTAAAAGTATCAGCAAAATAATAACCCAAGACAAGGAACAAAAATTAGTAGACCAATTAATGACCCATATAGACGTTCCTGTTGGTTATCCTCGGGTTTCTTACCAAATGTCTTTGGCGAAATGCAACAAAATTGCATTTGTTGATACCAATGACCGACTTGATTTGATTTATAAAAGATCTGAATGGAATTTCACTAAAGATATGAATTCAATTCCCTTGTACAAAGGTAAGGATGCTTTCCTCCCTACACAAGATACGTGGACAATCGTACATTCAGTAGTGACAGATATATTTGTACTAAGAATGCATCTGTTAATCCAATCTGGCATCTACAATATTTGGCAAAAACATAGTTTAATTGCTGAGTGTGGAGATTGTGCTTTGGCAGGTACAGAAGATAACAAACCCAAAGCACTGAATTTCACATCGAATGTAGTTGCTCTATTTTACGTTTACTTAAGCTGCGTTCTTGTTTGTTTATTGGCTTGGACATTTGAAATACGGCTACATCTTGCAAATTTGTTCTTACTTTACTGTACCAAAACGTATGCTATTATAATTAGAATTTTAAGATGCATTGTACATTGTTGTGTTTCAGCCGGCTTTTTTAAATTTTGTCAACCCACCCGGAAAAAAGTCAAGAAAAAAAGGCAAAAGTCTGAATCGTAGTTCCTTTACCCAATATAGATCACATCGATGACTCTTCGTTAATATGTAGAGATACGGCTGCATCTTGCACACTTGTTTTTTTGCCTTTGCCTAAATGTTTAAATGTTTAATGCTACTTGTAAGATGCATTGCAATTGCAACGTCGGTTTCTGCTATACAAGCTCTCTAATGCTTGCTTAAGTTGTTTACTTTCATTTCCATCAATAATCGGCAATAAGACCAGGAATTAAGCCTAATGGCGAGCAAAATTCAGGCATTCGTCTTAATGCCTAGGCTTTAAGCTTAAAGACTAGTCTTTAGGCTAATGCCGGACATTTTTAGGCATAAAGCTTAATGCCTACGCATTAGGCCTAATGCCTGAATTCACTTACTGCCGCTAACATATATACTAAGGAATATCCTGATGGAATTAAGAATGTACGTAGTAAGATTTCTTCAATAGTAATAATAATTCATTCGGTTCGGTATTTAAAAAGATTAAACATCTTTGTTATTATATTTTTCATCCGGTCATTAAAAAGTATTACACTAATTGACTTTATTCGATTAATGCGTTACAAGTTACTCAATAATCGTTTTTATATCCGTACTTTGACATAATTGTATTGTATTAAACTAATAATATGATAATAAATTGTATTATATTGCCGTTAAGAATAATAAATGTTATTGTATTATTATCAAATCAATGATTTCCATACATTGTAATATAGACATTACATTAGAGACTAAATGTTTAAAATGTTTAATGCTATTTGTAAGGCATTGCAACGCCAGTTTCTGCTATACAAGCATGCAAATTTCCATATAGACAAATATAGACATTACATTAGGCAATATAGACTATTTTTCACTAACATTTAAGCTATTTCTCTAGTTTAAATATCTAATGAAATAGAATGCATTTCTTGCAAATTACTACTGCATTGCGAAATTATTCTAGTTCCTATTTTCCTATTTTTGAAATGTACATGTTTAGGGAGTTCACAAAAGTTTGTACATTTGTACATGTACTTTAACATTCCCAACCTTAGTGACAATGACAAGGCCATATAGTCAATATTATTTAGTAAGCTCACATGCTCCAATTCCTCTTGCCATGCAAACTAAGGCTCATTATAAATGCCTTGTCTACTCAGGCTTAAAAAGGAGTGAAAATATAAATAAATAAATAAATATAAAGACTTCGTAGTTAACTATGACTCATAGAATGTTTAGCATACCATAAAGTTATGAATTATGGAGTGATATTTCAATGTAAACTCCGCTTATAAGGTGATCAAAACGTATAAATAAAATATGCAAATACGTCGTGCAAAAACATGTCCATCAGCCATTATAAAATTATTCCCTGGAAATGTGCTACTTCTGGAAACTTATAGGTTAGGAAAAGGAAAAACCTGCCATGTCATAAATAATTAACTTAAGAAGTATTAATTTTATTAATTATTCGTTGTCATCGTTGCCTCCTATCGGTGCGAGTTAAGCGATGCGAAATACTTCAGCGAAAAATAAAATATTGCTCCAGCTAGCAGCTCTACTACAAAATTGCAAAAAGATTAAAAATATCAAATCAATTAAATAGATTCAAAACATTCCTATTTATTAAATGGAAAGGAAATTTAAAATATGGTGGTAAATGAGGACCCATTTCCTTTTTCCTATTTTTCTGTAACTCTTTCTGACCATAATCTTATATTAATAAATAATACGCGATATCTACGTCTTAAAAGTACATAATCACTAATTAATAATTTGTTAGACCTACATTATGGAAAATCTGCGAAAACTTTGTTAATTTATTATTTAAAGTTGAAATTTAGTGTAGAATACGGCATGCATATACATTTCATGAATTTCATTACATAGGGTCCCGAATGCTTTATGCGTAGCTCACATATATAGGTATTGTTAATAAATAACTGATTTTATGTTGATTGTAACCACCTAGTTTTATCCCTATAAGTATTAATTATCAAATTATATCTACTTGCTGCTGACCAGAGAGACTCTGATATACTTTGTGCCTTAAGAGGTAGGTATGGTTTCTAATGACGATTGGGCTTGACTATCATATTCGCTCTTAACTTTTTTTGGGAAACTTGGATCTAGTCCGAGAATATTGGTCGTAGAAAGACGAAGTTGGTCTCTAAAAACGCAGAAAATGTCAATTTATTGCAGCTTGCACTTAGATTTCTACCTTTTAACTTCGTTTGCGAGTTATTGCAATTTTAATTAATATCTCGTAACCAGAGGTAAAAATTAGGAATCTAAGTGCAAGGTGCTATAAATTGACTTTTTCTGCGTTTTTAGAGACCAACTTCGTCTTTCTACGACCAATATTCTCGGACTAGATCCAAGTTTCCCAAAAAAATCGTCACTTTTATGCCCTATTCATTTTGCTGTATTGTCATAGAGTAAATTTCTATGGCTCTGTGTATTTTAAATCGTAGCCATAGATACTTCTCCATTACCTGCCCCTCATTGAATTTCCCCGTATTTTGAACCACCCCTGAACCTTAAAAGAAGGATTTCCATTTATTGTCAACTGATCTTATGCATCAAAGCAATAATTAACAATTATCATACTAATGATAACTTGCATTATTAAATATATTTTCCTGAGTCATTTTCCCCGATATTTACAGAATGTCATTATCACTTGCGTCGATCAGCGTATGAGATATTTTCAAATAAAATATTATCTGGTTCTATTATCTAAATTCTATAACAGAAAACAGGATTTTAGACTCAATTTAGTTTTAAATTTACAACCATAATTAATAGGAAATGGAGTTTCAGAGAAATCTATTTCAGCTTTGCTAACTGATAGTACTGTATATATTATGTAACTACCGAGACCAGCATAGGGGTTGATTTAATTTAGAATTTGATTATTGGGTTGTATAAAAATCGTAAATTAAATTTGTTTAGGAAAATAGAATTTAGGTTACGACATTCTGTAAATGCCGTTTAAAACCACATATAGTTTTGAGTTAGTCTAAACATAGATCTATTTTTCTATGTAATTGAAAATACCAGATTATTATCAACATTACCAAGTATTTCTCAATCCTTATTTTAATAATATAAAACTCAATATGCACAAACGGCTATTTCCTAAAAGGCATTTATGCACTCAGTTTGACAAACATAATTTAGTGTTAGATATCGTGCTTATTCTATTACAATAACAATATTATTGTAATAGAATTAAGCCATAATGATTGGTTTAAAATGGATCAGATTATTTTGAATTTCTTATTTATTAATTAAATAATAATTCACTTCAAAATATAATCACTAATTATATGTCCTTTGAACATAGTTTACTTTTTTGGTATACAACTCATTAAGTGAGCATGTTTTTTGAATATGACAAACTTACCACGCTCATCTGTCACAAAATTAAGTGATCTTTAGCTTTCTCGCGTCCTAATATGTCTCGCGTACAATGACAAAAGATGTTACTACATCCAAGACAGGAAAACAAAGCTGAAAGCTAAAATCACATGGGATGCTGAGACGGATGAATGTGAATTCGCGTGTAGTCGAAATTCTGTGAATATGCAAATCTGCCAATCTTCGAGTAGACTGAGTTCTCCTATTCCGACTCAATCTCGTCGCATTTTCGGATATTTTTACTTTTGCATTTCTGCGGTGCAACAGTAGACGTAACTTTTTGGTTAGCAAATTGGCAGAGCTATTCGCACTTGGTTTGGCCACAGTCGGGCCGAGATTCAATTCAAATTTGTTACTGTGTCTTTGCACTCTGTGGAATTATATGACAATTGCATGCAAAAGTAATTGCATGGCTACACAAAGTGCGATAAATCGGAGTTGAATAATTATTAAGCTATCGTGACGCAAATATCAACAACGTAACTAAGCAGCTCGTCGTGGCTTTATAACAGTCTGTAAGATGTTTGTATTGTACGTTTTTGAGAGTTCCATATCGAACTCCGAAAGGAAGCAAAGCAAAAACAATTTTGCGTGTCATTTTGCGTGAATAAAAATTCACGTTTGATCGTAATTCGATTTTTGTGCTGACTGCGTGCAATTTTCAAGCCCCAATAATCAAAACCGTGAAAAAAATTACTACATTGATATTCGCAAAAACCAAAAAACATATTTCTAAAGTTGTCAAAATTTTATGAAACCGTAACACTAGAAAACTATATAATGAGATTACAGATACCAAATTGAATACAAAGATTGGCAGGTACATTTTCTCACAACTAGAATTGTATGCAGTGTTGAGAATTTGCAGTTTTTTGTTTTCCTTTATTTTTTGTTCCAGGGACAAGTCTCTAATAAATATCAATACAAAATTATACACCGAATGTATTAATATAATATCTAAGTTGATTTACAAATTGATTGATCTAACCTTATTTGATCCAGCCATTTTTGACAATAAAGAACGTAGATGATATTGTAAAACCAGTGTACAAAATACCATTTACCACTTACCAGTGGTAAGTGGTTTTTAATGGTATTTAACGTTAAATACCACTACCTTTAATGTAGTGGTAAGCGGTTTTTAATGGTATAAATGGTAAAAATAGTTTCATTTAAATTTCGTGTTTCAATTTTGAATAAAATTTGGTGCCAAAGTATGAAATGGCTTAGCAGATGATCATTGTTGTCACAAATTGGTAAGTGTTCATTAAATAGAGTAGGATTCAACCAATGCGCAACAACCCTTGCCGATTGAGAAATTAATTACAATTCAATTAGCATCAATTTTAAATGGGCGATACCAAATACTTCTTCATTTTTTATAACTTTTGGGGTACAATCAAATTAATTGCAATTAAATTGACACGTTTATCTCAATTTTAAATGGGTGAAACAAAATAGAATCTTGGTTTTAGTAACATTTTTTATAACATTCGGTGTACAATCAAATGAATAAGATTAATTTGATTAATTAAGGGGCTCATTGGAAATGTTTCATAGAAAATAAAGTTTTAAAACAAAACGTATATTTTAGGATGTCTAGTGTATTTGTACTAATCTGTCTAATCAATCGCTAATATTTACCATTTTTACCATTAAATGCATTTTTACCACTGTGATGGTAAAAAAGCCTAAAAAGTGGTAAATTTTGTACACTGTGTAAAACGTAGTGAGGAAAAATACCCAGCTTGCAACTACTTTGAAGACGAAATCCAGAATGGAAAGAATGACGTAATTTATGAAATGCAGTTCCAACGTTTTGTAAAAGTAATTTGGTAGCATTTGATTTTTACTGACTATACACAACAATGCCACTATACAAGGCATGTATGGAAAAAATGCCAAAAACCCGTAGGATATTATGTTTTCCAATTTGGATTCCAGTTTTCCTTGAATGCTAGAAAAACCTAAAATTTTGATGTTACATGCATTAAAAATTTGTTAAAAATTATAAAAAATATGATAATAAGTTTATATATTTTATACTATAATGCTTAAAATATTTCCATACTTGTTGAACGTTGATTCAATTTTGATATTTGGTTGATAATGTACACGATTTCGTACTTTCGGTTGGACAAACTCCGGTATACTATAAGTATTTGCAAATAAAGTCCAAAATAAGAACCACATTTTCTCGTATACATTTTTTTGAGCCTTTGCAATATCCTTGACTAGAAATGAAAGATGAAACAAATGAGGGTAAAGTATATGCGTAGTTTAAGCGGGTATTTTCTATTTGATGCTTTAGAAATGTGTAATGTTTGGTTTAATTTATCCCATGAAAACGGAAGAATACTACAAGTATGAAAAAAAGACACATAAAAGCCAAAACTTTGTAAAAATGAGTTGTTAGTACTGTAGTCAACCAAGGATGTTCAACAATCTCTTCGTCTTTGCTACTATATAACCAATCATTTTTGAAAATTTTATATTCTTGTGAGGTTCGAATGAAAGGGATCTTAATTTTGGTTTAACTTTTGATTCTGGTGTTATTCCTATATATATCTAAATATTTATAGAGCCTGCTTGTTCATGTAAAGAAACTTATTAAACAAAAAATATGAAATATTATAAATAATGGATCTTGTTGTTTACTATATAGCAAGCTTGGAAAATTTCAGAATATTTTCAATCTAAAAACTAAATTCAAATTAATAATTCCCAATTCATATCCTCTGAACGATTGCTTTATCTATTAACAATCGTAAGAGTATATAAAGTAGATTTGGTTGTAATAAATTAACATTGATAGTGCTGATATTGGTTAATGGCAGTTTGGTAAGATAATTTGAATAGAGATACTCAACTAGATGATATCACAACTCAAACGGTAATATTTAATGCGAGCATTTATCACACAAGGGAATTGAGATAATAATCGTAAAATTAAAAAAACCTTCGTTTATTTTCTTATCTCTGCCCAAGAAGAAATTTTTCTATCAATATGACAGTAATTAGAAATACTGGATTGCTGACCTTGTTGTTTAAATATTGCCGAATATGATAAAACTATTACCAATTAAGACTGCTTTTATTTATAAATCAAGGATTAAATTTAGCAATTTTGGTCACAATTGAGAAGTATATACTGAGAAATACTGATATTAAACAAAGAACCAATTAATTGATTGATTGGATGATTTCAAAAAGACAAAATTGATTTATGTTTGATTATATCCCATATCTTAATTGATTTAGGTAATTAGAACTTAAATAAATTTACTAGGAAGTAATGAGTCGAAAGGCCTCAAGGGCGATTGCAATTAAATGGTAAATGACATTCGAAATACGTATATTCATCAGCCCGTTCCCATAATGGAATTGTTTATATTATTCCTTATAACAATAATAACTATATAAAAAAAGAAAAAATATACAAGTATACAGGGATTTAAAAGTCATTTCCAGTATTTCCACCCACGAAAATTCTAAACACAACGTATACATTTATTTTAATACAGAGGTGCTTATGTAAATTTGGGTTTTATGTTATTTTATACATACTTCTAACTATCGATTAACCAAACAAAGTTGCTGGAAATGAAATGTTAACAAGAAATACTAATGCTGTACATTAATATTTCTCTATAATAATGTTAATAAACCTAACCTAATAGTATATTCACCAATATTGTTTTTGTTGTTATACGTGAGTATAAGTTTAACTTGTATATATTATATATAGTTTATAACGAAATAGAAATAGGCTGTTTAAAATATTTTTTAGATATATGCTGCCCTAGCACATAATGTTCAACGAGTATACTGATGTCAACATGACATTCGCCTTCATGCAAATAATAAAATATTCATATGATATTTTCTATACTAAGGATGTAGCGCAGTAGCATGATATTTTCTTGAGGGTGTACATTTTCTCTTTATATTTCAACGAACTGGAAGCCTGATAGTAGCTTGCTCATACTTGTAGAGTAGATTATAGGAATATACATTTATCGTAATTACAGTTACATTAAGCAACAATATTTTAAGCGATGCCGCTTGAAATTTTTATTTGTAAATAACTCCTTAATTTCCAGTAATTATTAGCGAATCTATTTCCATAAATCCATACATAGACAGTTGTTTCTAAACCTTTCAGAAAATTACGTAATAGTATGTTTCATCTCACGGAAAAGTACCTCGAAATTTATAAGACATCTTAAGGCCACCTCATGTTCCTGGAAGTCTGACCAAATCGAAATAGATAGATATTGTAACAAGAATATTCATTTACTGTAATAACAGCTATTTCGGTCAACCATTCTTTCAAACACGGTTGCCTAATTGTTTAAAAATGACTATCTCTAGCCTCTTCTTCGCTTAACATTTTTCATTGCAGGAAATGAAGCCTGGGGTTTGGAAGCAGCTGTATAATGTTACATTGATAAATGTTATTTCCCGAAATAAAATTATTTAATTATATTTAATTTGAACTGAATAAGGAAGAAAACATTTAATTTGTGTAAGGGGCTATATAAGGAAGCTGGTTTCCAATTTAAATGAGTCAGTCCATGTGAGCCGGCGTAATACCCAAAGTGACTTTATCTTCACTTTGATGGAAATAAAAGTATCTTCATTTTTGGTATTACATTTACAATTAGGTTTTTAATAAATTTAAAATGATTACAGCAGATATGCACGAAGGACTGACAAATTATTTTAGTAAAAGCAATTTTTTGAAATGTGGTTTTTTTGACTATGACAACAAAAAGAGAATTGTAACTCCTACGATTAATAAACGAAAGTTTATTTGTTCATGTATCGCAATTGCACTATTCTGCACAGTAAACATTTACACATTCTCAATTTTATTGCTACAAATTTTTCTAAGTCAGTCATTTTTGAGCCTAATGGACATATATTTCATCATATGGACCACTTGTGCAGCAACAATTTCTCTTCCTGTCTACGCAGCGTCCTACCATTATGACAGAGATATAGCGTTTTTGTTAACAACCATCCTGCATTACGACAAAATCTACAAACGTGAGTTTTTTAAAAATATTTTTAATTATTGTAGTAACCCTAGAAACTGATTAATTTTAATCTCGTATCGGCAGGCGAGCTAAAATTAGAAATTGATATTTTTTCTATTCGTTTCTCATTTGTTAATTTCGATATTTTTGAATAAAATCATGTTATTATAACTAATAAAATTGGTATTTGTTTTTGGTTCACAGAGACGTTTCCTAAAGATGGAAAAGAAATAGAAAATAGCTTTGTCATGAATTTATTTGGTCAAAGTTTCAAACTTAGTTTTCCGAATCTTTTCTTTCTGGCGTTTATTTTATCATTGGTATCAAGTCTTACTGACTTAAATATATTTTCCTGCGTTATGTTAAAACTAGAACTACGGAGACCAGTGTACAAAATTTACCACTTTTTAGGCTTTTTTACCATCACAGTGGTAAAAATGCACTTAATGGTAAAAATGCATTTAATGGTAAAAATGGTAAATATTAGCGACTGATTAGACAGATTAGTACAAATACATTAGAATCCCAAAATATACGTTTTAAAACTTTATTTTCTATGAAACATTTCCAATGAGCCCCTTAATTAATCAAATAAAATTAATCTTATTCATTTGATTGTACACCGAATGTTATAAAAAATGTTACTAAAACCAAGATTCCATTTGGTTTCAACCGTTTAAAATTGAGATGAACGTGTCAATTTAATTGCAATTAATTTCCCTATCGGCAAGGGTTGTTAGTGCTCCCCTTGGTTGAATCCAACTCTGATTGCTAAACACTTAATATTACATAGCGCCTTAATCAACTAAATTAATCATATTTATTTGATTGTACCCCAAAAGTTATAAAGAATGAAGAAGTATTTGGTATCGCCCATTTAAAATTGATGCTAATTGAATTGCAATTAATTTCTCAATCGGCATTGGTTGAATCCTACTCTGTTTAATGAACACTTACCAATTTGTGACAACAATGATCATCTGCTAAGCCATTTCATACTTTGGCACCGAATTTTATTCAAAATTGAAACACGAAATTTGAATGAAACTATTTTTTACCATTTATACCATTAAAAACCACTTACCACTACATTTTAGCTAGTGGTATTTAACGTTAAATACCATTAAAAACCACTTACCACTGGTAAGTGGTAAATGGTATTTTGTACACTGACGGAGACATTGGCTTCTGAATTTATTATTTTTCGTAGGACACATGTTTTTCCTATGTCATGCAATAATTGCTCTAGTTTTTGTTCAGATTCTAGTCATTGGCTATAATCACACTACATTTCACTGGCTTAAAAGTATTTCTTCTAAAAGAGTTGGATATGGTAAGAAACGTTTGCGACTCTTTAGATTGAAAATATCTGAGGCAATCGATATGTTTACAAATTTGATATTACTTAACCAAAATTTCAATAGAGTGTGTGGGTGGATGACTCTATTTTATGTAAGTGTAACCACGTTAGTAATTATCTTAAGTAATTATGCAGTGATTGCACTGTACACAGAACTAGGAGTAGCGTTGCACTTTGTAGCCATTTACACATCGGTAGTTATTTATTCCCTTAATACATTTATGATTAATAAATGCGAACAAGTAAATGTACTGTCGACTAACTTGGCCAAAGATTGGATGGCTTTCACTCGAAATTTAGAAATAAGGAAAAAAATAAAATCTTTTCGACATTTAAGAGTGACCATGGGACCATACTTTTACTTAACCAGAGGAGCTATGCTGACCATTTCTTACGAAATACTTAACTACACCATAAATGCACTACTTTCCATCCATATACTGGATCCAATGCAAATACTATAATGGCTATACTCTATTTTTACTATACTACACGTCGGTTGTCTGCGGCTAATGCTTGTTAATCTGAATTACAGTAATTTGGGAATAAGAAAGAATAGAATTTTATAATCTGAATAGTTATAATTTTATGTAGAAGTCTGATTACCGCATTAGTATTAGAGACAGTCATTTTATTTCATTTAATACTGGATTTGCGTTTTATGCTTTAGTAACATTGGTACCAAAAGTATCATTTAAGTTATCAATAAAATATTTAATTTATTTCTAGTTACCGCTCTATACTACCACATGTAGGTACAATATTTGCAAAAGTTTGTAGGTTACGAACTCTAATAAAATTTTTATTAATTAGTTCTGTATTACATGGAAATTATTAAGAAAACTACATACTTTGTATTCAAAAGTAAACTTGCCAATCAGCAATTTAACTTTAAAGCTTCGTCAATTATATCTCTACATGAATAGAATGATTTAATAAAGGAAAACTTTTTTTAAAGAGAGCGTATTTACCAGCAGTAATTTTTCAAAACTCATTGAGAATAGTCTATAATTTGAATATCTATTTCAATTCTGAGGGTATAATACATTTTTTTAATGTGAGTAAAGCGTCAGAGCCTTATTATTGCTAGTGCAAATTAGATAAATAAAAGCAATGTAAGGCTAATAGAACTTAATATTCAAACATATATATATGCAAATAATTGCAACACAAACTTTTTGATGAAAAGGAAAAATGCAGAATCCCGACAATATTAATATATTGTGTATTATATTAAACCGACGTCTAGTTGGATTGAACTGAAACCAGAAAATGATTCCTCATGCAGGCAGATAAAATTAGAAGGCAATCTTGCCAAATAGTATCTTGTCAAACGGTCGATGGCCAAAATTTTATGAAATATCTGTAGTCAATGACTAAATTGGGCTTTTTGTATAATATCTCGTTTTGCTTTCGCGACTTTCTAAGCACTCAAAAATGATATCTGAATTTAAAATTTATTCAGCAACAACTCGGGTTTGTTAATGACAACCCGGTTTTCTGGTACCTTTATCCCGGGGTTTTAACTCGGTTTGCAGAACCAGAAGCACTCGGGCTTACAAGTCATAGTCGTGAAACAAAATCCTGATTATTGTAGTCAAATGGATAAGCAAATATTCGGCATTAGTTATGCTACCTAGATATATGATTATGTAATCAAGCAAAAAAATAAATCCGCAAAGTAAAAATTGCTAGTAATAACAATTGAGCCACAGTGAACCAAACACAACAATCTGAAACTTTAAATAATGACTTACAAGTAAGTTAGTACCATCGGATACATTAATGGTGAGCAATTTTACTACTTTCAATTAAATCTAAATATATCTACCATAATGTTCCAAATAGTGACTTAGTGACCCTGATCACTATTTAAAAAATCTTCCGTGTCCCCTGGCCACTATTGGAGCTCCAGCTACTTACGCATCACGGAACATTATACGGTATGTAACCATCCATAACATTTGCAATCACGCAAATGAAGCAAATTAATATATTTACCAACAATTTATTTTATCAATGTTGTGATACGTTGAGGGTGTATTTTATCCTTGTATTTCAATGAACTGGAAACCTGATTGTAGGTTACTCGAAAATACCTGTTTGGACTACCCACTTCAAATTAAATTGCATGTAATAGATTGTAATTATGGGAATACCAGCTTTCTGTGATTGCAGTCATTTTGTGTAACAGTTGTTCAGTTCAAAATTATAGGAAACGATACTTCGTAAATTCAATAATTTTCAGATCTTATTGACAAATCTAGGGAACATTTACCTCGACAGTTGTTTTAATGGTTCGTGACGTTTCATCGTAGAGAAAACTGTCTCGGACTTCATAGGAAGTGACATTTCCTAATTTTTGTAGAGGGGTAACTCACTTGAAATAGAAAAATATTATAGAAAATGTAACTGCAAGGATAATTCGGTTAACTCAGGCAACCTTTCTAACATTTGGATTTCCTTTGGGAAATACATACTAGTGGGTATTTCGGTTTCTGATTGACACTAGATTGTCTAGCTAGGAAATGGAAAAACTACGCAATTTAGAGGTAAATTGAGTGTTTACATATCTACATCAAACAAATAAATATGACTTGTAAGGAAATTGTGTATTTAGGTACTGGGCTCTCTATATTTAGCTACTTTAATTGCACATTGGCTAGCTATTCTCATTCTGCATTACATGGCTTGGAGCCTATCACCAGAAGTCCGTTATTACGATAGATAACATTTCCTGAAAAACATATTGACTGCTACATTCCATGTAAATTGAATGAGGAAGACGACGTTTTTAATTTGCATACGGGACAGTTATATAAAGAAGCCAGATATTACATTTGAATGAGTCAGTGTACTTGAATCGGCGACCGGCGGATAACCAAAGTGCTTTTAGTTTGACTTTGACAAACATAAATAAAATACACGACAATTTTATGCAAACAAGTTACCATTAGCATTTGCAATTTGATTATTAATAAAATAAAATGATTACAAAAGAAATACACGAAGGACTCGTTAGTTATTTTATTCTCAGCAATTTTTTAAAATCTGGTTTTTTTGACTATGACAACCAAAGGAGAATTGTAGCTCTCACAATTAATAAACAAAAATTTATTTCTTCGTGTATCGCAATTGCACTCTTCAGCATAGTAAACATTTACACATTCTCAATTCTATTTCTTCAAATTTTTATAATGGAGTCATTTTTGAGCCTAATGGATGTATATTTAATTATATGGACTACATGTGCGGCAACAATTTGTCTTCCCGTCTACGCAGCGTCCTACCATTATGAGAGAGATATAGCGTATTTGTTAACAACCATCCTGCATTACGACAAAATCTACAAACGTGAGTTTTGTATACATCTATTCTAATACAGTAATCAGTGTGGCATAATTATTAGCTCGTTTCATCGGGCTAAGTAAAATTTCTTTTAGTACTTCGTTCGATTGCAGTTTTCAGTTTGAAAAACAGTTGCTCAACAATACGTTATTTTAAGTTATTGAAATATAAATATAACTTAATTAATTTTTTATTTATTTTTGATTCACAGAAATGTTTCCTAAAGATGCAACCGAAATGCAAAATAACTTGGTCGTGACACTGGTTGCTAAAAGTTTCAAACTTAGTCTTTCAAACCTTTTCTTTCTGGCGGTTATTTTATCATTGGTATCAAGTCTTACTGACTAAATATATTTTCCTGCGTCATGCTAAAGCTAGGACTACAAAGACATTGGCTTCTGAATTTATTATTTTTCGTAGGACACATGTTTTTCCTATGTCATGCAATAATTGCTCTAGTTTTTGTTCAGATTCTAGTCATTGGCTATAATCACACTACATTTCACTGGCTTAAAAGTATTTCTTCTAAAAGAGTTGGATATGGTAAGAAACGTTTGCGACTCTTTAGATTGAAAATATCTGAGGCAATCGATATGTTTACAAATTTGATATTACTTAACCAAAATTTCAATAGAGTGTGTGGGTGGATGACTCTATTTTATGTAAGTGTAACCACGTTAGTAATTATCTTAAGTAATTATGCAGTGACTGCACTGTACACAGAACTAGGAGTAGCGTTGCACTTTGTAGCCATTTACACATCGGTAGTTATTTATTCCCTTAATACATTTATGATTAATAAATGCGAACAAGTAAATGTACTGTCGACTAACTTGGCCAAAGATTGGATGGCTTTTACTCGAAATTTAGAAATAAGGAAAAAAATAAAATCTTTTCGACATTTAAGAGTGACCATGGGACCATACTTTTACTTAACCAGAGGAGCTATGCTAACCACTTCTTACGAAATACTTAATTACACCATAAATGCCCTACTTTCCATCCATATACTGGATCCGATGCAAATACTGTAAACTTTGTACTCTATTTTTGTTATTCTGGTTAGTTGTTTGGTTAATGTTTCTGAATCTGAAACACCGCGATTTTAGAATAAGTAATAAATGCAATTTTGTAAACAGAATACAGGCAGTTGTAATTTTTTCTGTAACCCGCTTTAGGGACTAAATCAAGAATAAGTAATGAAAATAATATAAGCACTGAATAGATTTGTTTAACTTTCTTCCGTACTTTTTAATAATTAATCAATTATGTGTACAATCACGCTTAATAGTAGTTATAATTTTTTATGTAGTCTGAATTCCCCATCATGTACCTAAATCATATTATTTTATTAACGGCTGCGCTTACGTAAGCATTAGCAATATAAGTACCAAACTACTATCATTTATAGTTACACGAAAATATTTCTACAACAACTTACTTAGACTTCATGGAGAAACATTCGCACAATTTTTACTTTACATTTTTAATATTTTTCATCTGTATTACAAGAATCTCTTTTGGAAACTATAGATGCTTTGAACTAGTTATATAACTTTGCCAATCAATAATTTACCATTAAGACTTCATCTACGACACGCTTCATAGACTGTAAATATATACATTAATTTTAATTTAATAAATTTTTCAAAGTTTCAAATAGATTTTATATCATTTTTAATTGGCCTTACCTGACAACAATAATTTATCCTAACCCAATAAGAATGTTAAATAATTTGAACATGTATTTTAATTCTGTGGTTATATATAATATTTATTTATAATATTTTGAGTTTAGCATCGGCGTCTTATTAGCGAACAACAAATAGGACAGGAATGTATATAAATAATTAACATAAATTTTTTTGAAAAACGAAAATACAGAATGTGTAAAATATTGTTATATTGAGCATTGGATTAAATAGTTTTAAGTTAAGTTTGACTGATATTGAACTAAAATTGGAAAATGAGTAATGAGGTACCTACCTAAGCTTAGAAGGCAATCTTGTCAATAGGTCAATCGCCATATGGTGTGTTTTCTTTAGTATCTCTTTTTATTGTTCAAGAGTTGGTGAACGACAAGACGAAATTATATACTATTTGCAGCTGGCATTTATTACTTGGATGTATTTACTGATATAAATATGTAGATTTTAGTAAAATATGCTTTTTTATTTTTACTGGATTGTCATCAGCACGGTGACTAAGCAATTGATAAGGACAGAATAAAAGTCAAATATCCGATCGTATCTTACGGCTTTAATTGGCGTGACACGAATGCCATACGCTCGAGTAGCAATAAATAACTTTTTTTGGTATCTGGTATTGCTTATTGATGATAAAGTTGACGTGAAAAATGAACTCTCTAAATGTGTGAGCAGAATCAAAGAATCTTTCCAGCAGATTGCAAACCCGACTAGCAAGGCAGTTACTCCAGTTAGCCATACAAAAAGAAGTTATGGATAAGGAGCGTAAGCTTGCCAGGTAACAGCATTGAAAAACCGAATCGAACAGAAAGCACCAACTAACACGGAAAATGAATACAAAACTATGGAATATAAATTGGAATAAAACTGTCGTTAAAGAGAAGGTTTAAAATCCGCAGTCTGTTGTAGTCCGAAATTTTCCTGTCAAATTCAGCGGTGCTTAACCTGTAATTAACCAGAAAAACCGAGTCGGCGTTTAAATATTTTTCTATCACAAAATGGATCTTTACGCTATGATTGCGCTTTTAAAAAATACTTGTAGTAATAATAACTAATAATTAAGTTTATAATAATTCTTTGTCATACAAGAAATGTTTTAAAAACTGAACTTGCCTTATGCGGTTGACAAAATTGGAATTCCGAAGGATGTATGTCAAAATGCATATTAAAGTTATAAAAACTGGACAAACACTGGATAAAACAATTTCGATTTGCCATAAAAGTATAAGTAATTTTAAATAAAAACTGCTGTCTTCAAAAAATTCATGGTTTGCAATATAATGTTTACCGGGTACAATAATTGTTGTAGTTATAATAACGATAATTGCAGATACTACAAACATGGGGAACACCCATTTTGATAAAAACGTCTCTAAGGCGCTGTATCCTAGGTAGTCATTTCCTTTGCTCCCTATAAATGAAATATTATGTAGAAGTAAGGATTAATAATTATAAAATTAAGAATTTATAAAATATAAAATAATGATTAAAAAATATAAAATAAAGGAATAAGAAATACAAAACTTATGATTAAAAGATATAAAAGTAAGAATTAAAAAATATATAAGTAAGAATTAAAAATATAAATGTAAGGATTAAAAAATATAAATGTAAGGATTAAAAAATATAAATGTAAGAATTAAAAAATATAAATGTAAGGATTAAATAAAAAATGTAAAAGTAAGGATTAAAAACATAAAATTAAAGATTAAAAAAATTTAAAAAATAAAATAGCAAGGATTTAAAAATACAAAAGTAAGGATTTAATAAATAAAATAGCAAAGTAACGATTAAAAAATTTAAAAGTAAGCATTTAAAAAAATATAAAATAATTTTATGTTGGGAATTACATTTTCTTGAAGTGATGTTCAACTTCAGGCAATTTAGAACTCTGACGATTTCTTTCTGTCTTAGCTGAGCATTTAATATTGACAAGGTGAATGTCAAGTGGCCGAAAAGATAAATGAGAATAAATGTCAATTCACTCATGGCACAATTGGATTTTTTATTTCAGTAATCAACTCAAATAATTCATACACGCAAAATGCTGTGCTGAATACTGAGATTATCTTTACTGAATAGGATTTTTTTGTAACGAAGGTTTCAGTAGTATTGTCCCAAATAAAAGGTAAAGATCCAATATAATATGTAATATTGACGTACATTCCAATCCAATAAAAAATGTCATTATTTGAATTTAAAACTTCCTTACACGATTTAACTATATCTCCGGTACTTGCAAGGGAAGATTTATACTTTCTTAAACAAAACCGAAACATCGTGGACAAAATATTAAATGTTGGCATGTGTTTAAATGTTGACGAAAAATATCATGATTCCAAAAACTAATTTATGGAATTTTACAATTTCTGTTACAATTACTAACCAAATGTATTGTAAATTTGGTTTGTTAGTGTCAGGAGGCACCGGAAAGACCAATGGGCTTAATATAATCAGAATCAGGATACTGATTTCACTCAGATATATAGGACTTTACTCACATATGTATATGATTTATTCACAGTAAATAGTACAGTAACTACAGATAATAGTCGCTTATTGAAATTCCGAAGAAAATGTACTACTTGGAACATTAACCTGACGATATTATTCAAAAGAAATTGACTTGTAGGGGGCAATGCTCATGTTATATCCCTGTATGAAACAAATTCATTCTTACTGGCGGTGTAGTAATAATTGATTCAGTAAATGTATAATACATAACTACAAAATTGCGGAACCTACAATTATAGTACAATAACTGGTTCATTCTAGATAGAACCGTCACTTGATACAGGCCGAGTTTGTTCGCCATCCGGTGAAGGCTAGTGTTCTTGGCTATAAATATATTTATATAAAGACCAAGTTAAAAATTGAGACCAGCTACAGAAGTATCTACATATCGCTTCTTAGAGATGCCAAAGTCCGTTATCCAATTTTCGTTTGGCACAGCAATGCAGGCTTAATCCATATAACAAGTGGAAGGAGGACATTTACTATGCCAAACGAAAAGTGGATTAAAGCATTTTGCTTACTTAAGAGACAATATGAATATTATATCATAATATATCGTTCATATGAATTATTGTATTATATAAAACTTACTGACTTATAATTAATAATAAATGCAATTTCATTTGGCTACATATTACATTAGTAAAAGTGATCTTATATTATTTCCGAAGCAATTTTCTGGTCGTACATTTTTATGATTTATTTTATTGCTCTATAGGGACCAGACTGCAGCAAACCCCAGGATGCGGATGGGGTTTTAATATACCGAAAGTGTTGATAATAGCTAATAACACATAATCAAACACAAATACTCGTTATATTTAGTGTCAAGCGTTGTCTGCTTTTTATTGCCCCACCCTGGGGTTTGCTGCAATGTGAAGTAAACAGTGAGTGTTAAATGAAGTGCAACTATAATAACTTTTTGGCAAAATAAGAACTATTTAATTGTATTATGTCATTGACTAATGTTTAATAGTAAAAGAATTGTTTTTCTCCACTTTATCTTGATTTTGATAGTCGTTGCTAGTTTCCTTTTTTCATATTAAATGATTTGGGCATAATTATTAACACACAAGTTGAAGGTTAAACCACATTTTCGGAAATTTCAAGATAATTCTGATTCTGTAAATATGAGTATTGGTTAGAAAATGTAAATGTTGACACTCAGATCAAACATTTACATCTGTTGATTTTTTCTATGTTAACCTTATCAGAATTCTATGGAAATATTGGACTGTAAAGTGATAGTCATGATTTTCGTTGACGTTGCAAGTATAAGGATATTTATAGCTACGCACATTATCCTCGTACTCGTACGGATGGTGAATAAACGCTGCCAGTATAGTAGTAAGTATTAAACACGATTATGTGATGGTTCTATCTAGAATGAACCAGTTATCCTACTATAAGTGTAGGTTCCGCAATTGTGTAGTATTGCATTATACATTTACTGAAGCAATTTTTACAACGCCATTTAGTTTTTGTTTGATTAGTGATATAACATGAGCATTGCCCCATACAAGTCAATTATTTTTGAGTAATTATCATAACCTGACGTGGGTCAGGTTAATTAACGTTATAAATTTAGCACTTCTGTTCCAAGTAGTAGTATAGAATTTTCTTTCGAATTTCGATAAGCGACTATTATTATAACTAACGTTCTGTTTTATATGCAATTGTAAATTGTGTAAGGACCAATTAACCATCAAAAGTGTCTATTTCAGTGACTATGATATGATATAATATTGTTATACTCCAGCACAATTTATGAAAACAGATGGGCTGTGTAACATGACAGCCAAATGTATTATTCATCCAATACAATGTCACCTGTGTTTGTTCTTGTAATTAAAACGTTCGTGTTCGTTTGTAATGAGGTGACTGACTATTTTATTTTATTTTTATATTCTGAACGGCCCTGAGAAGATAACATTTTTCAGCTCATTTAAAAAATTGCATTCATAAGTAGTTCATTTTCTATTAATTCATTACCAGATTGCTAATAATATCTTCCAATATCCATAATTTAACATCATTTTACAAATGGTAAAACAGATAGTAAGTAAGTTAGGTAGTAAATTCCCCAAAACTAAACTTAATTTGTAAACATATTTTTAATGACATCTTTCGTGGAAAATAATAAAAATTGTCTTTTAAACATTTGACAAACTGGTCTCGTTCTCTGTTCCATAAAAGAAATAAGAGAAATGAGGTCACGATGTGCCATGCGGTATTTTGTATTCGTTTACAAATACTGCATTTTGAAATACGTTAAACCCAAATTAGGGTAGTCAATGTTTTAAGTTTTTCCTCTATACCTTACTTTGAGGTTGCATCTAAGATAAATTGTCAATTATTACTGCTGGGAGAAAGTAAGCTAATTTATTAATTCTGTTACATTCTACTTTATCATCAAGCATCCAGGATATAGTATAATAACTCAGTGCTAAAAGTTACTAAGCATACTAAGCAACAGCAGTATCGTTGAGGCAACCTTAAAGGCCCTAAAATTCAAAGAAATAAACTATTCCCACCTGTATTTTACCTATACTTTTATACACAATGGTTTTTGTTACTGTAGATTTATTTTCACATTTTATTTACAATTATTAATTTTGCATTTTAAAATTGCAATAATAAATTGACTACTGCTAACTAAATCACACATGTAAAAGATCCCAGTAAATGATAATTAAATTTTGTTAAATAAAAGAGAGGGCGTTTTATCTCCGCATTAATTTATGAGAACCAAGATGTCCTATTAAAATTTATTAGGATACAAGGAGCTTAAGACAATTTTCCCAACCGATCTTGATAAGATAGTAATAATAATTATTATTCCATACTTGTCCATTTTAGACATTAGCTGCTTAATACCAAGTAAAAATTACAATACAATAATCTTTCTCAGTAACGCATTTGTTGGATACATAAATGCAACAATATAATCGCTTGAAACAAAATCAGTATTTCAAGTAGCCACCGCGTTTAAATTGAATACAATTAACTCATGGCTTATTGTCAAAAGGTAATGGCAGGATGAATGGAAGCCAACTAGTCAACAATTCCAAGAACGAGAGAGAAAATGTATGCATATAATTACCTAGCTTAATAGTTTACATAATTAGCATTTATTTCCTTATTTTCAGTAAGCATAATATGAATGAGTAATATGAATGTCCGTCACTTCTCCTGCACTGTGGACGAAGCCATAGAGGATTGTGATATTTATTATGCTTATATCAAATATCACTGAATACAGTCCCAAAGGACTCAAGAAACAAGTACCTAATACATTTTTTGTGGAAAAAATTTTCTATGGGGGTGTACTCCCCATTAGGGGTATCTCCGCCCCCTTTTGAGATAAGACCTTCAAAGTAATGTAGCATCTGTCTCAAAGGTAGGTGAGGTTAACTACTGAGTTTCATTGCGAAATTCGTAATACTTTTGGAAATATTTAATTTTAAAGCCGAAATTTTGCCGTTTTGGGACCTAGTTTGACCGCATATATCTTCCAAAAGGGGATCGACATAGGTCATTTTATATTTTTAAGACACGAACACCATATAGGTGCATCCATTTTAATTAGATTTAGAAATAGGACAAGCCTGCATTCGGAGATATAGTGCTTCAAAGTTAAGGTAGTAATGGGTACTAAAATTGTAGCGAAACAGTAGTAAAATTACTATACTTTGGCCAATTTGCTACTGCTTCGCTACAATTTTGGTACCCTTTACTACCCTAACTTTGAGACACTATATCTCCTAATGCAGGCTTGTCCTATTTCTAAATCCAATTAAAATGGATGCACCTATATGGTGTTCGTGTCTTAAAAATGTAAAATGACCTATATCGATCCCCTTTTGGAAGATATATACGGTCAAACTAGGTCCCAAAACGGCAAAATTTCGGCTTTAAAATTAAATATTTCCAAAAGTATTACGTATTTCGCAATAAAACTTAGTAGTTAACCTCACCTGCCTTAGAGACAGGTGCTATGTTGTTTTGAGGGCCTTACCTCAAAAGGGGGAGGAGGTAGCCCCAAATGGGGGTTAAACCCCCATAAAAAATTTTTTCCACAAAAGTGTATTAGATACATGTTTTTTGAGTCCTTTGGGACTGTATTCAGTGATATTTGATATAAGCATAATAAATATCACAATCCTCTATGGCTTCGTCCACAGTGTCCTGCCTACGTAATAGATATACAACAGTTTCATATTTCTTAGTATTCATACATATTCGTGTTTCGTCATCCTTAGATAATGATTCAATTTGTAGACATTTGGTCTTACAGTCAGAATTGAATTCAGCAATTACGAGGCCCTAATATTAATCATCTCCTGGTTTAACAGAAAGAAATATCCATTGGTGTCAAGAAAGAAAAACTATGAAAGGACTGTTTATTGGGATTCTGGAATTGGTAGGTTCATAAAAATATTCGACTTCATTTTAGTTTAAGACTTTGTGTTGATTTCCATGATATTTTTTTACCAAACTAAAACCCTTTTTCAGAATATTTAATAGTATTAATACCAACTTATCTGAATACTATATAGTTTGGCGGTATTACCGGGACGATAATATGTGCAGTATACCTGGCAAAAACGAAAACATTTTTAAACACAAATTTGGATTTCAACGAAATTAAGATCGATGTTGCTAACAATACTATTCTCGAGGAATCTTTTCAAGACAGTTTCCATGATTTCAATGAATTGCAAAACCGCATGGCGGGTACCTTTTCCTTAGTAACATTTTTTTTATTCATTTTAACTTATAAAAATAGAAAAATTTATTTTGATACATATTTTTCCAGTTCAATATGTGATCACATCAGTGGAAATAATTACTGTGATATATTTGATAATCTCCATTGTACAAACGTTGGTCTCCATATTTCTAATATACGCCATTGTAGAGGTAACGATATATATAGTCATTTTGCTAAATGTTCACACTTACCATATTCAATCTAACAATTATTTCCTACAACGGCACGTATTTTTGCCTTTCTTGGAAATGCATAAAGCCGAGCTATACAATTTAAAAAAGTTAATGTTCAATTAGTTGTGGTAGTATAAATTTAATAGTTTTAATCATTTGTAACTTTTTTGTTTTTAGAAATCCTCTAAAATGATATTATTCTGGATACTTTTAAAATTCATGTTGATTGTTTTTCTTCTACTCACACTACTTCATCATCTTCTTGCAGCTGATTTTAAAGCGGCTGTGCTCGTCGGAATTTTAATTTTTATCAATTTAGTTTATGTAAAAGTTATTTGTTCCCTAAGACAGTCATTTCTCGCGGAGCCCATCTCTTTACCAAATAATTTCAAAGTATCTATGTAATATAATTTATAATAAATAATTCGATTCCTCTACCCATTTAACGGACTCACTTAGAAGCTTTTATCAACTTAATAAAAAACATTGCAAGCCTATTATTTTGTTGTCATCTTGTCAACTATATGTAATAAAACACATTTGGCACAGCAAATTTATTCATAAATATTCTCAGTAAATATTTTTCAGTTTAAGCTGACCATTGAAATCATCGCCCTTTGGCCTTACACTCCGTATCCACTACGGATCATTCCTTTAGCATAATCAAGCACCTCTTTTCTATCACGAGGCACAATAACTTCTCCTGTTAAGTATTTCTACTCGTAAAGCGATGCGATGACAACTGCCAGTAATAGGAAACTACAATGTTAAAATATCTTTTCTATATAAATAGAAGCAGATTGGCGAAATTGAACTGCAATTGTAGACATAATTGTTGCTTCAATATTAGGTTTAGAAATAGATATGAAGCAGCAGAATTAAATTAATGCTTTTAATTAGCCAAAGAAAACAAGACGGAGATCAACAGCCAACTGATTTCGTTAAAAGTATTTTGTGCCAAGACAATATTATCAGCATTATATTTTGCACCGGTTCAGAAGTTGCGATTCCTATAGAGTTCAGATATTGATTTTCAAAAGTCAATATCTGAACGTCAAAGTCAAATACTTTTTATTTAGCCCAATAGCATACATTTAGAACCTAGTGGGTTCTTTCGCTGTGCTGTATATAATATTTAGAGTGTTTGTTGTATATAACTAGGTGAACAGCAGAAGCAAATATGTATATAGTTATGACAGCTTTCTCAAGTGCTCTAAATATACAACAACACATTTATGACTTGTCCAATGTCCTATAGGACTTTGTTTAACTGGCTTTATATCTATACTTATTACTACATAAAATTTTTGTAATTTGAATTCCCCGACTAAATAAGTTAACCTGAGCCACTGTTATAATGTTTAGGTTTCGAAGTTTAGGTAACTCTTGGACAAAGGCTAGATGAATTATTTAGTAAAGAAGCTAGGATATGAAGGAGGTCGGGGCAATGGTCTGGACAAAATGTCGCAGGTATCTATTTACAACAGTTAGTATTTAGAGGGGTGCAGTAGCCGTCCAACTTAACAAAACAATATAGTAAAAAAAAACAACTCTAAATTAAAATGTTTTAAAAATCGAAGAACACTTAAAAAAACTTAAAACAATATTATTTCTGATTCTGACTAATTAAGGGTGAAAATAGAAAAAATTCTTAAAAATGCATTTTGTAATTATATTTTTTGGTTGATCACAATTCGGGTAATCCATACTTTTCAGACTATAAATAATATTCATAATACTAATTCATAATGCTGCAATATAATTAGCAATAATTTTCTATTCTAACCGAAAAGTAAGTTTTATTAATATGTTTATACACAGTTGTAACACAATTATGAAGTGTTTTGTGACAGTGGCTACTTTAAAAAATTATTATGTCGACCTCTGGATTTATATAACGAAATTATCAACAAAATATTACAAAATTAAAATTTAAGACAGAGACTACCGTCACACGGAAATATCTTCAAAATGATTATCAGGAAGCAAATCAATTGTAGTTTGTTTTTGTGTTTCTTGCAAAATTGTTTACTCGTTTCTACCAAACAAACAATTTCTGCCTGGGATAAATACATGGACCCTTTAAATCTGTCTTCGTTTAAAAACTGTGACTTTCATTTTGTAAAATTTTCCGAATCATATCAGGACTGGTTCCATTGGTTCTTAATGTTCAATCAAAACTTTCAACCCTGGACAATCGCCACCGCCAATTCCAGGGACATTTACAAAAGTGAATCATCGTTTCCCCAAACCCACATACTTAAACCCTTTAAGAGACAATTGGATAATCCGACGGATTTGACAAATAGTCGGTGCAGTATCAACATAATTTGGGATCTGGAACCAAGCTTTTTTGGAATTACTCGGTTGTCTGACTTCTTCGGATCAGAAATAAATCGTCATTCAGCTCAGTTCATTGTTATACACAGTTATTCCCCAGATGACACGGGAGAGTTATTTGGTGGTGGTATGATATTTGAATCTGTGTCTGGCTTATACTTCATTAATTATTTATGTCCTTCATGTAGGCCACCGAAGACTTTGTCAATGTACCATACTGAAAAACGGGAGTCAAATTTCATCGATATTGATGACAATATTCCTAAAGACAATTGGATAAGGATATGGAACAATGTCAATGGTCATGCTCATGGAAGAACTCTTGCTGTGATTGATGTCAATCATGTCAGTGATTACATGACAACAAAAAAGGAATGTATTCAGTCCACATATTTATTGACCAAACAATCTGTAGACTGCCGACCAGCCCATAGAGCAATTGAAGTACTTGCTGCTAGGTTGAATTTTTCTGCGGTTTATATGAAGTCTTTTACAAAAGCAAATTTAAAAGCCAATGGAATTGAACCTACTGCGAATATTTATTTGGGAGGATGGAAGACATTATCGCTTACCTTTAAATACACAGGGGACACTAAACAGTTTCATTACATAAACCTTGAATTCCTTGCTGTTTATTGCGAGGGCGAGGAAACATTTCTTAGCATTCCATTGTCTGTCTTGGCACAAAATACTTTTGACGAAATCAGTTGGCCGTTCATATTCTTCTTTTTTTCTTTGGCTAACGCACTCTTAATATTTACTTCTGCTGCTTCATCTAAATTTCTAAGCCGAGTTGTATTATCAATATTGTCTACATTTGCGGTTCTATTTCGTCAATCAGCTTCTATTTATAGAAAACACATTTTGACTTGTGCTGTTCTATTAATGGCAATCGTCATCACAGCGCTTTACGAGACATATATAACAGGAGAAGTTATTGTTCCACCTGAAAGGAAAGTATTTGAAAATTTTAAAGAATTGATTAATAATGGATACAGAGTAGTGAGTCAAAAAGACCATTATTTCAACGAGGATGACTGGATGAGAAATCTATTCCGGCAAAATGGGATTTACCAAAGACAGGACATAAGTAGGTATATGACTATCTATATGACTGGACAAATGAAGATACAGCCGAGGAGTACAAAGATGAGGGCTATAATTATGGAAATATATCCCTCAATCTTCTTGGAAATACCACTCTAAAACTGTCAACAGTGGTGCAAAAGGAAGAGAAACCTTTTACTATACATGCGCTTCATGAAAAACATTTAAAGGCCAAATGCAGTGCAGCCAAACAGCCGACAGCAACTCAAAGTGATCTCTGGGTACTCCAGAATGCATTCAGACATCAGCAACAGTCACTATTGTATAAAATGCTGGAAATTGGACTTTTAAACATGTGGGAAGATCATCGACTATTGCATTACTATGCACGAACATTAGATCAAAAATCCAAATACGATGAATCAAGACCTAAATCCGTCACATTGGAAATGAAGATTCATACAATATTCTTAGTACTTGGATATTCACTTCTCGGCACTGTGCTAACTTTTGTAATTGAAATTTTTTGGTACCTTAAATGTGCAATTTATACTACGGTTTATACATCATTAAACAATTTATACACTAAATCAAAATCGTCCAGTTCATACCATATTAACAAGTGAATATTATGTGTGTTTTCTATAAGAAGATTTTAATGATTCAAGAGAATTCATCTAATTTTTAAAGCATCGGTTTCCAATAGATTTATCATTTTACCTCTGCACTCTGTGAGTGGGTGAGTGAATGTATTATGTATTATATGTATGGTCACAATAACTTTCGATTGGATTGATGATGTAACTCAGACTGAGTTACTCAGTGAAACTTTCATCATAATATGATCTATATAAGAACAATGACAAACTACGAGTTCGAGAATGATGTGGCTATTGAAATAGTGAATTGTTGATTGTCGTCGCGAGTATTAGAAGCCTACGTCTAACACAATTTATTTTTTAAATAATAACAAAAAAATACAAAGATTTTTATATTGAAGCTCACTGAACCAATATATTTGTACTTAAACAATGTTTATTTAAACTTTAAGTCATCGTTTGTTTGTAATTGCTGTTGCAAAGACGTGAATACTAATGAATACTAAAGTTTTTAAACTAGAGCAAGATACTTGTTAAATGTTTTGTCACACGACTATGAACTACAATCCAAAATAATAACTTGTTGCATTTACATCGTAATAAAATATTGAAGTGCAAATAGCTACAAAGCTACATAGCAGTTTATAATTTGAATTTAGGTTTCCGCCACGTTAATAGCAGAGAATTTTATTTACCAGGATTACTAGCAATTGTTTTCGTGCATTTTAACTATTTTGACATTATTGAGAAGCTTTGATAGTAAAAACAGTCCTAGCATGAAATACATATAATCATTGAAAGTTAAACTAAAATAATATACACATTATATGTAGACATTAAATACAAACGAAGATAGTTGGGGTTTGGGATAAAATCGATTTCTGCTTGTTCCTTTCAATAATTTAGATCTTAAAACCCAATGTCGCATAGTACAAGCGCCATCCAATGTTCTTTTTCTATGCTAACTCCAAGGAAGGTGTCTCGAGGTTTTTTATCAGAGCATGAAAAACCCAAAAATCCGGGATTTTGGGTAGCAAACAGCAAAAACCCTGGATTTAGGGTTGGGGTTTAACTTACGAAAAGCAAAAACATATGGGTTTTTCATGCCCTGTTTTTTAACTATTGCATTAGATTTGGCGGTTTTAATTATATCTCTTTGTCCATGACTGATTATGGTATTGACAGATATTATTTGATAACGGAAAGTCAAAGAATTTGTGACACGGTGGGGAAAAAATAAATGTGTATTTTGGTAGCTAATAACATTAGGAAAAAACAACTTTCAGGAAAAAAATCATTTTTGCCCCTGTCAGGGGTAGGGGTGTCTCAAAGTGCAAAATCGGAATATTTTATAGAAAGAGAACCAATCAACCGATTTGCCTGAAACCTTTTTTAAAAATTATGTCCTGGTATACTCTAGAGAAAGTTTTTTTTTAAATGTTGAAATTCGAAAAATTCGAATTTTGAAAAATAAATAAAATTTTGAAAATGTCCATTTTTGATGAAAAAACGTTTTTTTGAAATTTCTGCAGGAACCAAAAGAAAGAGCATCTCAAAAAACCTAAAATCCAGGCTTTTTCATAATTGGTACTTTAAAACCGTATTTTATATTTATTGCCAAACACGCTAGATTTTGCAGTATATACCCCCGAAATACAACTTAATGAAACAAAAAATGAATAATTGCACCAATACTCTGTGAACACTGCAGGAAATCTGCTTTTTAAAAGAAATGGTATTTAAATATTTCAAAATCGAATTTTAGAAATATTAAATATGGAACTGAAGATGGGAAAGCATATGATATAAAACAAGTCATGAAAATTACAGCGTTATGTACTGCTACAAAATCCCTTTTGAAATATATCATAATTTTTTTCCGAAAACGTTTTCCACAATTATAGATAACATAGTTAGGACAGGAATTTCAATGTTTGATTCCTATGCATGTTATTTTAGGGGAAAACCTTAGTCATATTGTAGGGGAGAATAGTTAACTAAATATTGTCCGTATCATATATAACACATATCAATATAACAGCCAGTGTAATTAAAGATTTCCTTTCCAAAAAGCAATAATACCGCGAAATTAATTAGTTTGTGAAGCATATAAAGTAAAATATGTACGAAGTTTCTTGCTTTGCTTTAATTTTTAGTTAGGATTTTAAAAACCGTTTTGAAGTAAACTTTTGCACAATGGGAAAAGGAAAACAGAAATGCAAAAATTTATCCAATCATGCATCAACATACCGAAAATGTTTCCCTGTTAATTCTGGCTTTGTAGAGGAGTGTAGATTGCTATTACCTTTTTTCAATTTGGAGTACAATGATTTATTGTGTTTGTCATGTCGATTGTATGCAAATGGACAGTTAAGAAACGTAAAGGCTAAAATACAACGTAAAACTATCAGAGATAGAGTGAAAAGATTCTCCGGAAAGAAACAATTATTACAGAGAAACAGACTTTGTAATGAAGAAACAGGAATATTACGAGGTAATAATGTAAAAATTGTTTTATGACGCATATCCTTAATTTTATTGTAATATCGTGTAGTAATGAATAGCTAGCTAGGAAATTCTAGTTTTCAGCAATTTTGTTTTTTATTGATATTCCTCATTGTAGGAGAAAGGAATCATTGTCCATTAAACGCAACACACAACTCAAGCCCTGGTGAATTGCGGTTGGTAGATTTGAATTCATTACTTCCATCTTCATCCGCAGATATTGACAATAATTCTCCATCCAAGAAATCTGAAAGTCTGTCGTCATTTAGTGAAAAACAAACAAACATTTCAAGTCCTGAATCCATTGATGTCAAAATTGCCTCCGTGAATCACACATTAAGCGGATTTCAACAAAATATAAGCAAATCGGATACTCATAATACGAGAAAGTTACAAAAAGTTTTATCAACTGTAAGAAAAGCTGCAAAGACTAAGCTGAATTCGGTTTGTAAATCTGGCATATTGGAAACTCCAAAGAAAGAAAGAAAATGTCGCGACTGTAAATGGTTGATGAAGCACTTAGTTCTAAAATTTAAAATTGCAACATCACGGAAAGAAAAAATGCAAATCCTTACTTCGTCGCCTTTTAAAATGACAATTTCAGAAATGCAAGATCAATTTGGATGTTCACTATACGACGCAAAACAAGCTTCAAACTTAAAGAAAACTAAAGGTGCTTTCAGTCATGGTGAGTGTTACAAGGGAAGACAAGGTATTTCTGAAGATTTGAAAAAACGTGTTGAAGAATATTATCTATCAGATAATATAAGTAGGGTGAATCCTACTACGCAAAGAACCAGAATTCTTAAGAACACAAATACCGGAAAATCAGAAATTGTACCAAGACGTGAAATTCTTTTCCCGTTGAAAGATGTTTACAGTAAATATTTGTCCATTCATGATAGTGACGAAGACATATTATCAATTTCATCTTTTCGCTTATTACGGCCCAAGCAATGTGTTTGGCCAAATCATAGTGGCTTTCACAACACATGTACATGTATATACCACCAAAATTTTGAATTATTGCTAAAAGCCACTGGTTCTGCTGAAAAAGTCGGTGACTTTATTAAGTCAGCTTTGTGTAAAGATAACACTAGTAATTGTTATTTAGGTTTTTGTGATGCGTGTCCAAAAACAGCCCTACTGGAAAAGGTTCTAGAAAATATGGAAGGTGAAATAGAATTTTATCAATGGGCGCAGGTGGATAGGACCAGCTTTGATAAAATTACAGAGGATATAACTAGTTTCTCACAGCGTTTCAAAGCTTGCTTTCCAATTATTGCCAGGCATCATTTCATTATGAAAAAACAAATGGATTTTATATCCCGCTTAAAGACTACAACCATAAAAGAAGAAATTGGCAGTGCAGTAGTTCAAGTAGACTTTGGCCAAAATTACACATTCCTAATTCAAGACGCTGTTGCCGGCTTTCACTGGTCTCATCAGCAGGCTACCATTCATCCGTTTGTAGTGCATTGGAATAACAAAGATACAGAAACTGTAAACTACAGAACATATTTTGTAATCAGCAATTGCCTTACTCACGATGCAAACACATTTCACGTTTTTCATATGGAGGTAATGTTGGCAATTAAACATGACTTTCCTAATTTTGAAAAATGTTATTATGTGTCAGACGGAACATCTGCCCAATATAAAAATCGATACAACATATATAATTTAATGAAACATCAAGAGGATTTTGGCAAAATTGCTAAGTGGCATTTTACAGCTACTTGCCATGGGAAGTCAACCTGCGAAGCCATGTCGGCGGTGGTGAAATGTAGCACTCGACGGGAAAGCTTACTACCAAACACAGTAATTCAAACTGCCTCAGAAATGTTTGAATTTTGTAATACAAAAATACAAACTGAAAATCTTAAATTTGTATTTGTCTCGGAGGAAAAAGTAAAACTATTCGCTATTCAAAATCCTGAACGGAGAAAAAGCGCTAAACCTTTGCCAGGTTATTACAGGAAATCTTATATTACTATTTGCCTGTAACTAACGCTAACCTGCAACACAACCTTCGTATTACTAAGCTAGAGAGTCGTCTCAAAAAAAATACTCGAAGGACCAACCTTAAGTAGATACAACTACTACTTAAGGATTTTTCTTTCTCAATGCTTTTCTACTCAATAATAAAAAGTGCACTAATTCCGTGATCTTCATTCACACAAAAACCAGTTACACTTTATTTCACACAAAAAACACAATTAATTAATTCACAAAAGAACCAAAAACACTTTTCTTCCTGGGTCTCACTTCCCAATTAGAATGTCTCTTATTCTAATTCTTATTGTCAACTAATAAGCTTCCTGGCCATCGAACAATACAAACGCTATTTTTCTAATAGACCCTTTGTTCGTTCTCGAAAATGGCTTGAGAAGAAAGAAGCAAACTTACACTACCCCAGAGAAGCCTTTCACAAAATAGCAAGTCACTCTGCTAAACCTCCAATCAATCATTTATTCAAAACGTACGAAGAACTTCCCACTTAACAAGTCACTCTGCTAAGCCATTTCTTCAAAACGTATGAAAAACTTCACAAACACTTTTAGCCGAAACTTTAGCTAGCTTTTAGTTAGCCATTTCAAAACGGCTAAACGTACCAAAGCTTCCACAGAAAAATTTAGTCAAATTTTTAGTTAGCTTTTAGTTAGTCGTTTTCAAAATGACTAAATGTACCCAAGCCTCCACCAGAAACTTCTGAGAACGAGACTTCACGAGCAACCTTCAGAAAGAGACTTGGAACTTCCCAGGAGAGACTACCACAGCAACTTCCCGAACGAAACTGAGCTCCGTTTCACAAGGAGCTCATACTTATACCCCAGTGCGGACGTTCAAGCACAGGGGTCAACTACTCCAGTTACACACACTCAACACATTCAATTATACATAAGGGGTCGGTGCCGACGTACTAGCAACCTCCCTACTACCCCACTTTTCCAATATCATAACATAGCATACACAATTCAATCGCATTCAATTATACATAAGGGGTCGGTGCCGACGTACTAGCAACCGCCCTACTACCCTACAATCTAACAATATGACATACACAAATCAATCATATGGCATTTTAACAATTCAATTTTTCCTCAAACTTAATCACATGACATTTACAACTTACACTTAATCATGACATTTTAACAATTTAATATTACTTAAGGAGAAGAAAATCACATGACATCTTTCTTAAGATCAATCACATGACATCTTTCTTAAGATTAATCACATGACATCTTTCTTAAGATTAATCACATGACATCTTTTTACCCTATCTTCTAAGACACATATTCTAAGACATTAGTTCAGACAAATATTTTTAACCTTTTTCTCCTAATGGCTAAGTGTACCCCAGCCTCCATCGGAGAATTCTCAGACAAATATTCTCAGACAAAACTTTAGTTAGTCATTTTTACTAATGGCTAAGTTTGCCCAAGCCTCCATCGGAGAATTCTCCAACGGACAATTCTCAGACAAAATATTAGTTAGTAAATAGTAAAAATGGCTAAGTTGGCTAAAGTGCCCAAGCCTCCGTCGGAGGAAATATTACAGATATTTAAACCTACCGCACACTACACATGCTATACTTGCCGCTCACATTCAAATTTATTTACATTTCTCTCTTGTTTGCATGTGATCGGCAATATACTTCTATATCTTAGTGTAATCGACAACATACTTCCCCCCGTAGATGCTTCTAGGGGAACATCTACTAATTATTTTTACGTCGATTACACAGACCTTCACCATCGGGCGCCGAAAAATTCCTTGGTTCGTCCGGACTTCCACAACTCGTACGATACCATCTTTTCCCGGAAATACTTTCTCCACTACGCCTCGAGGCCACCAGTCTCGTCTTAAGTCTCCATCGGATCCCGGCGTCGTCACCATCGGGTTTTCTTGAGCAAATTTGATGCTCGTCCATTTCCTTAGAGCAAATGTGATGCTCATCCACATCACCAGAACAAATGTGATGCTCATCCACATCTTCCTGAGCAAATGTGATGCTCACTCCAGAGGTCATCACATTCATTTTCTGCACGTTCCTATGCAGTTGGCGCTCGTCAACAATATCCATAACAGAATTCCAATCTGTCAATGCATTCCCTTCCTGACCAAGTCGTCACAGAAATTCATAATTCCTGTTCTTGTAACACCATGTACAAGATGCGAACGGCAGTCAGGTTCGTCTTCGGCGGGAGGAGCTTCTTCAGGACAACTGCTCTCCATCCCCCGTCGATCACTATCACCACTAGTCTCTGCAGTGTAATACCACGGTACACGTCTTTCTATTAACAGAGACTTCTCCTTGGGCCGACTCCAGTGCATCTGCTTCTGGCTGCCACCCGTTTTCAAAGTCAAACATCTTTGTCCCTGTTTCAATTGCTGGGAAAATCGTCCAGCTCTCCACTTAGTCTGATGCTGGGAAAGTCGTCCAGTCTTCATCTTACTTCCTGGATGCTGGGAAAGTCGTCCAGCTTTCACCTTACGTCCTGGATGCTGGGAAGGTCGTCCAGCCATCCTTCTGTTTTGGTACTTAGAAGATCTTCGAGTCTTCTTCATGCGACCGGTCACGTCTTGACTAATGGGTCGCGTAACATCCGCAGCATTGTCATCCACTTCTTCCAAATGCTGGGCTTCCAATGCCAACTGTTGGCCCGAAGGCTGCTCGGCTTCAACAGCGTCTCCATTTACATCAGAACACGGCTGGAACAATCCGCCTAACTGTTGACTCGATGGCTGCTCGGCCTCAACAGCATCTTCCAATCGTGTCTTCTCTCGACAACCTCCTGGCAAAGTATCACATGATATCTTTGGTTCATCTAACGGCAGAGGTTGGAAAACATCCTCCACACCGGGGTTCTTCGTCTCAAATCCCGTTATCACACATATGGAATTAGTGAACACATCACCAAACTCACGTCGCTGCAACTTGCACGAAATTTCTTCACTCCGACAGGTACAGCTATGTGGTTCACTCTCATCCTTCAGGTTCAATAGATCTGCTCCAGTTTCATCTTCGAATTCTCCGGAGTCCCCTTCATCCAGAAGAGTTGACAAATCCTTATCACTTACATTCTCAGTTAGCAACTGAGATGCTTCTTCAACTTGATCAGTCTCGATCTCATCATCCGAGATGGTAACTTCATTGTTATCCATCTGACCACATGGGGAATCCTCTTCAATCTCAGATACAGCAATCTCTTCTTCTGAGCAGGAAATCCTCATCTCATCTGTGGCACAGGAAACAGTGTCTTCCATTCCGAGTTCATTTGTCAATGCCTGGGAATTCCTGTCGTCCAGACATGTCTCCCTGTCATCCTTCTTTGAATCTATGGAAACTTTGTCACTATCCTGGTAACGCTGAAATTGCTCATAAACCAGGTCCTGACCCTCCTTCCAAGCTTCGGCTAACTCCCACATCACTTTGGGGTTTTTGCTCAGAATCTTGAATTCCTCCTGTTCCGCCGAAGTAAAGGTACAAGGTTGAGCCTTCCGCATCATCCTTTTCAATTTTTCAATTAGACGTCGTCTGCTCTTCTGCTTGGCGAGTCTTCTTTCTTCTTCAGCTATAGCTTCAAGGAGTTTCGATCTCTCCTGTTCTAGAAGCCTACGTCTTTCACGTTCCTTGGCATCTAATTCAGCAATTCTAGCCATAGCTGCCTTCTCTTCAAGCTTACGTCTTTCCTCTAGTTTAGCCATCCTGTCAAGATACTCTTCCTTCAATTTAGTCATCCTTTCAAGATGTTCTTTCTTTGCTTGCAATAATCGCTGCGTCTTTACAGTCTCCCTCGAGGAATCGGTTTTCTTAGACACAACAGATTTCTTACTTGAAGTCACGCTGCGATCTCCGTCTTCATCAGTACAGCATCGCTCACGCTGACTTCTTTCTTCAATTTTCATCGACTGGATCGCCTCAGTCTCATCCAGTTTCTCAGTTCCAATAATAGTTTCTTCGTGCAACTTATTTTGTGTTAATGACACGACATGAGTACTTACAGTTTCCTTGGATAATGCAGACATCCTGCTCCCAGAGATACGTCGACCATTCTTCGTTTCCTTCACTATTGCGGCGTCAGTTCTTTCCCTTACTACTGGAGATTCTCGAACTCCTTCACCAAGACTATCTGGAACACGTTGGCTTCTCCGACTTCTCACTGCAATACTTTTAGCACTCATTGTCAACACCTTTTAAAGTTCACTTACTTTCCACTATTTTGAAACATCCAATCTGCACTCACTATGTGAGCCGACTCAGGATCTAAATGGTTACAACTACCATTTCATACATTTCACTATCGATGTCCAACCAATAGCTAGGTCACTTGTTACAATCCAACCCGCACTCACCATGTGAGCCGATTAAGGATATCACTGTAACAATTAGATTCCACTTTTACACAAAGCACAGATCGCCGATCACTTCGATCCGGCTCGAAGGACCATATATTACAGGAAATCTTATATTACTATTTGCCTGTAACTAACGCTAACCTGCAACACAACTTTCGTATTACTAAGCTAGAGAGTCGTCTCAAAAAATACTCGAAGGACCAACCTTAAGTAGATACAACTACTACTTAAGGATTTTTCTTTCTCAATGCTTTTCTACTCAATAATAAAAAGTGCACTAATTCCGTGATCTTCATTCACACAAAAACCAGTTACACTTTATTTCACACAAAAAACACAATTAATTAATTCACAAAAGAACCAAAAACACTTTTCTTCCTGGGTCTCACTTCCCAATTAGAATGTCTCTTATTCTAATTCTTATTGTCAACTAATAAGCTTCCTGGCCATCGAACAATACAAACGCTATTTTTCTAATAGACCCTTTGTTCGTTCTCGAAAATGGCTTGAGAAGAAAGAAGCAAACTTACACTACCCCAGAGAAGCCTTTCACAAAATAGCAAGTCACTCTGCTAAACCTCCAATCAATCATTTATTCAAAACGTACGAAGAACTTCCCACTTAACAAGTCACTCTGCTAAGCCATTTCTTCAAAACGTATGAAAAACTTCACAAACACTTTTAGCCGAAACTTTAGCTAGCTTTTAGTTAGCCATTTCAAAACGGCTAAACGTACCAAAGCTTCCACAGAAAAATTTAGTCAAATTTTTAGTTAGCTTTTTAGTTAGTCGTTTTCAAAATGACTAAATGTACCCAAGCCTCCACCAGAAACTTCTGAGAACGAGACTTCACGAGCAACCTTCAGAAAGAGACTTGGAACTTCCCAGGAGAGACTACCACAGCAACTTCCCGAACGAAACTGAGCTCCGTTTCACAAGGAGCTCATACTTATACCCCAGTGCGGACGTTCAAGCACAGGGGTCAACTACTCCAGTTACACACACTCAACACATTCAATTATACATAAGGGGTCGGTGCCGACGTACTAGCAACCTCCCTACTACCCCACTTTTCCAATATCATAACATAGCATACACAATTCAATCGCATTCAATTATACATAAGGGGTCGGTGCCGACGTACTAGCAACCGCCCTACTACCCTACAATCTAACAATATGACATACACAAATCAATCATATGGCATTTTAACAATTCAATTTTTCCTCAAACTTAATCACATGACATTTACAACTTACACTTAATCATGACATTTTAACAATTTAATATTACTTAAGGAGAAGAAAATCACATGACATCTTTCTTAAGATCAATCACATGACATCTTTCTTAAGATTAATCACATGACATCTTTCTTAAGATTAATCACATGACATCTTTTTACCCTATCTTCTAAGACACATATTCTAAGACATTAGTTCAGACAAATATTTTTAACCTTTTTCTCCTAATGGCTAAGTGTACCCCAGCCTCCATCGGAGAATTCTCAGACAAATATTCTCAGACAAAACTTTAGTTAGTCATTTTTACTAATGGCTAAGTTTGCCCAAGCCTCCATCGGAGAATTCTCCAACGGACAATTCTCAGACAAAATATTAGTTAGTAAATAGTAAAAATGGCTAAGTTGGCTAAAGTGCCCAAGCCTCCGTCGGAGGAAATATTACAGATATTTAAACCTACCGCACACTACACATGCTATACTTGCCGCTCACATTCAAATTTATTTACATTTCTCTCTTGTTTGCATGTGATCGGCAATATACTTCTATATCTTAGTGTAATCGACAACATACTTCCCCCCGTAGATGCTTCTAGGGGAACATCTACTAATTATTTTTACGTCGATTACACAGACCTTCACCATCGGGCGCCGAAAGATTCCTTGGTTCGTCCGGACTTCCACAACTCGTACGATACCATCTTTTCCCGGAAATACTTTCTCCACTACGCCTCGAGGCCACCAGTCTCGTCTTAAGTCTCCATCGGATCCCGGCGTCGTCACCATCGGGTTTTCTTGAGCAAATTTGATGCTCGTCCATTTCCTTAGAGCAAATGTGATGCTCATCCACATCACCAGAACAAATGTGATGCTCATCCACATCTTCCTGAGCAAATGTGATGCTCACTCCAGAGGTCATCACATTCATTTTCTGCACGTTCCTATGCAGTTGGCGCTCGTCAACAATATCCATAACAGAATTCCAATCTGTCAATGCATTCCCTTCCTGACCAAGTCGTCACAGAAATTCATAATTCCTGTTCTTGTAACACCATGTACAAGATGCGAACGGCAGTCAGGTTCGTCTTCGGCGGGAGGAGCTTCTTCAGGACAACTGCTCTCCATCCCCCGTCGATCACTATCACCACTAGTCTCTGCAGTGTAATACCACGGTACACGTCTTTCTATTAACAGAGACTTCTCCTTGGGCCGACTCCAGTGCATCTGCTTCTGGCTGCCACCCGTTTTCAAAGTCAAACATCTTTGTCCCTGTTTCAATTGCTGGGAAAATCGTCCAGCTCTCCACTTAGTCTGATGCTGGGAAAGTCGTCCAGTCTTCATCTTACTTCCTGGATGCTGGGAAAGTCGTCCAGCTTTCACCTTACGTCCTGGATGCTGGGAAGGTCGTCCAGCCATCCTTCTGTTTTGGTACTTAGAAGATCTTCGAGTCTTCTTCATGCGACCGGTCACGTCTTGACTAATGGGTCGCGTAACATCCGCAGCATTGTCATCCACTTCTTCCAAATGCTGGGCTTCCAATGCCAACTGTTGGCCCGAAGGCTGCTCGGCTTCAACAGCGTCTCCATTTACATCAGAACACGGCTGGAACAATCCGCCTAACTGTTGACTCGATGGCTGCTCGGCCTCAACAGCATCTTCCAATCGTGTCTTCTCTCGACAACCTCCTGGCAAAGTATCACATGATATCTTTGGTTCATCTAACGGCAGAGGCTGGAAAACATCCTCCACACCGGGGTTCTTCGTCTCAAATCCCGTTATCACACATATGGAATTAGTGAACACATCACCAAACTCACGTCGCTGCAACTTGCACGAAATTTCTTCACTCCGACAGGTACAGCTATGTGGTTCACTCTCATCCTTCAGGTTCAATAGATCTGCTCCAGTTTCATCTTCGAATTCTCCGGAGTCCCCTTCATCCAGAAGAGTTGACAAATCCTTATCACTTACATTCTCAGTTAGCAACTGAGATGCTTCTTCAACTTGATCAGTCTCGATCTCATCATCCGAGATGGTAACTTCATTGTTATCCATCTGACCACATGGGGAATCCTCTTCAATCTCAGATACAGCAATCTCTTCTTCTGAGCAGGAAATCCTCATCTCATCTGTGGCACAGGAAACAGTGTCTTCCATTCCGAGTTCATTTGTCAATGCCTGGGAATTCCTGTCGTCCAGACATGTCTCCCTGTCATCCTTCTTTGAATCTATGGAAACTTTGTCACTATCCTGGTAACGCTGAAATTGCTCATAAACCAGGTCCTGACCCTCCTTCCAAGCTTCGGCTAACTCCCACATCACTTTGGGGTTTTTGCTCAGAATCTTGAATTCCTCCTGTTCCGCCGAAGTAAAGGTACAAGGTTGAGCCTTCCGCATCATCCTTTTCAATTTTTCAATTAGACGTCGTCTGCTCTTCTGCTTGGCGAGTCTTCTTTCTTCTTCAGCTATAGCTTCAAGGAGTTTCGATCTCTCCTGTTCTAGAAGCCTACGTCTTTCACGTTCCTTGGCATCTAATTCAGCAATTCTAGCCATAGCTGCCTTCTCTTCAAGCTTACGTCTTTCCTCTAGTTTAGCCATCCTGTCAAGATACTCTTCCTTCAATTTAGTCATCCTTTCAAGATGTTCTTTCTTTGCTTGCAATAATCGCTGCGTCTTTACAGTCTCCCTCGAGGAATCGGTTTTCTTAGACACAACAGATTTCTTACTTGAAGTCACGCTGCGATCTCCGTCTTCATCAGTACAGCATCGCTCACGCTGACTTCTTTCTTCAATTTTCATCGACTGGATCGCCTCAGTCTCATCCAGTTTCTCAGTTCCAATAATAGTTTCTTCGTGCAACTTATTTTGTGTTAATGACACGACATGAGTACTTACAGTTTCCTTGGATAATGCAGACATCCTGCTCCCAGAGATACGTCGACCATTCTTCGTTTCCTTCACTATTGCGGCGTCAGTTCTTTCCCTTACTACTGGAGATTCTCGAACTCCTTCACCAAGACTATCTGGAACACGTTGGCTTCTCCGACTTCTCACTGCAATACTTTTAGCACTCATTGTCAACACCTTTTAAAGTTCACTTACTTTCCACTATTTTGAAACATCCAATCTGCACTCACTATGTGAGCCGACTCAGGATCTAAATGGTTACAACTACCATTTCATACATTTCACTATCGATGTCCAACCAATAGCTAGGTCACTTGTTACAATCCAACCCGCACTCACCATGTGAGCCGATTAAGGATATCACTGTAACAATTAGATTCCACTTTTACACAAAGCACAGATCGCCGATCACTTCGATCCGGCTCGAAGGACCATATATTACAGGAAATCTTATATTACTATTTGCCTGTAACTAACGCTAACCTGCAACACAACTTTCGTATTACTAAGCTAGAGAGTCGTCTCAAAAAAAATGCTCGAAGGACCAACCTTAAGTAGATACAACTACTACTTAAGGATTTTTCTTTCTCAATGCTTTTCTACTCAATAATAAAAAGTGCACTAATTCCGTGATCTTCATTCACACAAAAACCAGTTACACTTTATTTCACACAAAAAACACAATTAATTAATTCACAAAAGAACCAAAAACACTTTTCTTCCTGGGTCTCACTTCCCAATTAGAATGTCTCTTATTCTAATTCTTATTGTCAACTAATAAGCTTCCTGGCCATCGAACAATACAAACGCTATTTTTCTAATAGACCCTTTGTTCGTTCTCGAAAATGGCTTGAGAAGAAAGAAGCAAACTTACACTACCCCAGAGAAGCCTTTCACAAAATAGCAAGTCACTCTGCTAAACCTCCAATCAATCATTTATTCAAAACGTACGAAGAACTTCCCACTTAACAAGTCACTCTGCTAAGCCATTTCTTCAAAACGTATGAAAAACTTCACAAACACTTTTAGCCGAAACTTTAGCTAGCTTTTAGTTAGCCATTTCAAAACGGCTAAACGTACCAAAGCTTCCACAGAAAAATTTAGTCAAATTTTTAGTTAGCTTTTAGTTAGTCGTTTTCAAAATGACTAAATGTACCCAAGCCTCCACCAGAAACTTCTGAGAACGAGACTTCACGAGCAACCTTCAGAAAGAGACTTGGAACTTCCCAGGAGAGACTACCACAGCAACTTCCCGAACGAAACTGAGCTCCGTTTCACAAGGAGCTCATACTTATACCCCAGTGCGGACGTTCAAGCACAGGGGTCAACTACTCCAGTTACACACACTCAACACATTCAATTATACATAAGGGGTCGGTGCCGACGTACTAGCAACCTCCCTACTACCCCACTTTTCCAATATCATAACATAGCATACACAATTCAATCGCATTCAATTATACATAAGGGGTCGGTGCCGACGTACTAGCAACCGCCCTACTACCCTACAATCTAACAATATGACATACACAAATCAATCATATGGCATTTTAACAATTCAATTTTTCCTCAAACTTAATCACATGACATTTACAACTTACACTTAATCATGACATTTTAACAATTTAATATTACTTAAGGAGAAGAAAATCACATGACATCTTTCTTAAGATCAATCACATGACATCTTTCTTAAGATTAATCACATGACATCTTTCTTAAGATTAATCACATGACATCTTTTTACCCTATCTTCTAAGACACATATTCTAAGACATTAGTTCAGACAAATATTTTTAACCTTTTTCTCCTAATGGCTAAGTGTACCCCAGCCTCCATCGGAGAATTCTCAGACAAATATTCTCAGACAAAACTTTAGTTAGTCATTTTTACTAATGGCTAAGTTTGCCCAAGCCTCCATCGGAGAATTCTCCAACGGACAATTCTCAGACAAAATATTAGTTAGTAAATAGTAAAAATGGCTAAGTTGGCTAAAGTGCCCAAGCCTCCGTCGGAGGAAATATTACAGATATTTAAACCTACCGCACACTACACATGCTATACTTGCCGCTCACATTCAAATTTATTTACATTTCTCTCTTGTTTGCATGTGATCGGCAATATACTTCTATATCTTAGTGTAATCGACAACACAGGTATTCGTCAATACCACAGCTTTTATCCTAAAGCAAATAGTGAATTGACAATGAAATTGCACGCTACAGCAATTGATAAAAAAATTTTCTACTACAACCTTAACCATTCCACTGATGTGCATATCGAAGAGCAAATTGGGGATAACGAGACTGTGGATATTCTAATAAGGGAAGGTAATTACGTTGCGGTAAAAGGAAACCAGTCCTGTGAAATTGGAATTGTGCTATTTGTCCGTGGTGAAGAATTTTCCATTAAATACATGAAAAGGTATCGGAAATCCAATAAATTTTATTGGCCCACTATTGACAATATTGACATTATACATAAATGTAACTTTCTCTGTGCATTAAATGCTCCAGCAGAAAGTCCTGTATCTGTAAGAGGAAGGTTTTACACTTTGTCAGCCATAGATTACAATAAAATGCTTTTAGCATTCAATACAAAATAGGTGATCGAAATTTATCAAATACAGCATGAAGTATCCGCAACCCTGAATATTTCACACAATACATATAAGTCAGCTAATCAAACTGACGGTTTGTCACTCATTATATATTCAATTGAATGTTCTTCGTTTGAATTGAGTGCATTGAATATGAGTTTCACTAGTTATGTTATATGCAGCAATATTGTTCCCCATAATTCAGCAAATTTTTAAATATACTTTTTACCATGCAGTAATAATTAAGTAAAATTATAATGTTTTTGGTGTAAATAAAATTTTATAGCTCGATTTTGAGTAATTTTCTCTAGAAAGCAGATTTCCTGCAGTGTTCACAGAGTATTGGTGCAATTATTCATTTTTTGTTTCATTAAGTTGTATTTCGGGGGTATATACTGCAAAATCTAGCGTGTTTGGCAATAAATATAAAATACGGTTTTAAAGTACCAATTATGAAAAAGCCTGGATTTTAGGTTTTTTGAGATGCTCTTTCTTTTGGTTCCTGCAGAAATTTCAAAAAAACGTTTTTTCATCAAAAATGGACATTTTCAAAATTTTATTTATTTTTCAAAATTCGAATTTTTCGAATTTCAACATTTAAAAAAAACCTTTTCTAGAGTATACCAGGACATAATTTTTAAAAAAGGTTTCAGGCAAATCGGTTGATTGGTTCTCTTTCTATAAAAAAATTCCGATTTTGCACTTTGAGACACCCCTACCCCTGACAGGGGCAAAAATGATTTTTTTCCTGAAAGTTGTTTTTTCCTAATGTTATTAGCTACCAAAATACACATTTATTTTTTCCCCACCGTGTCACAAATTCTTTGACTTTCCGTTATCAAATAATATCTGTCTATTTTATTATTTTATAACTTTTTGAAGGATTAATTAGATTTTGATTTTCATTAAAAACAAATAGACTACTTTTTGTAATTGGGTTTAAAATGCTTTATTACACAAGCGCTCATATTAATTGAATTCAGTCGCTTGTGAATAACATTTGGATTTCTGTATTTAGAAGGTAGACCCTATCGGCAAAAGCATAATAACATTTGCTAGGTTCACTGGTAATCAAATAAATTCTATAGACGACTGTGCACAATGAACTTGGGCCATACCATTACCTACTTTTCCTTATACACTACGAGGCATCCAAAAAGTTTGATATGTATTTTGTAAAGCTGTATTGGAAAAAGGTAAAGGTTTTTTATTTATTTGTCCCAGATGCGTATAAATACGCACCTGTGACAAATGTTCCTCATTGCTGGAAAATAATCAAAGTGTATATCTAGCAAAAACAACTGTTATTTATGGTATTTTCGTCCAAGGAGTAGTAGCATTGTGGTTACTTAGTTGAAGGTTGTATTACTTTTAACGTAAAATATGTGTTAAATCCAGACTATTTCACTTCCTTTATTAATGAAATGCACCTGTGCATGTTCGCGCTAACAATGCATTAATATTTCTAATTAGTAACAGTGATACAATTTATATAGAAGTATGACTTTTATGCATTTTAATTTTATGTCAGGTAAGTAGTCATCATAATATTTATGAAAGTTTTTACAATCTACTATCATTAGCTTTAATAATAACGTTATAGAAAGAAAATCGTTATTTGTTTCACGAATTGGCAGCACCATACCATGTTTTAGCGAAATAGCAGAGTTGCAATTTTTTGATGAAATTCTTAAGACGTCTAACTATTTCACTAATTAGGACATCTTTTGAATTTTGAATGTTGAAATCTTGAAATGAATGCAATTCTAGGGTAAAATACTTTTCCATTAAAATCGCTCAAGTGAAAAATTAAATATGCAAGTTAGAAACTCCAATGTAGCTATTTACAAAAACTACTGGTAATTTTAATACGACGTGACAAGTTAATAACAATTTTTTTTGCGTATTCCAAGCTTGGGTGAAAATATAAATATATTAAAAATGTTCTATATTAAAATCAGATAAAAATGGTAATTATGGTTATTTAAGTCCAGGGTTTGAAAGGTTTCTATTTTTATTTATTTAGATTCAACCCCGTTATGATGTAAAAACTTTTCTAAGACAAATAAGGCTTTAAGAATTGCTTTTTATTATGATTCTTTCGTCTACAATTCGATGATCCTGACAGACCAGTTTTAGGTGGAACGCACCAGTGGCCACATCCATTTGAACAACACTTCTGCGTTCCGGCTAGAAATCATGAAGTATTCTCATTTCAGTAAAAAATATCATGAAAGTATAAAAGAGGAATAAATATTAACGCAAACGATTATCTGTAATTATGTTCTTACAACAGTCAGAATCATTTTTGCACAATTCGGCACACTCTGCAACGTCAGTGGACAGAGGACATAGACCGGGCTTTGATAACTTGCTAAGCTTGCTTGATTCTGTAAAAATGAAAACCACTTAAGAATTCAATAGTTTTTCTAGCTTTTTTGTTAAAATTGAAAGAGTGAGACTCACAAACCTGGAATTGCATTTGCATTCAAATCCAGCACACAACAGACGAAAACAATCCCAACTGCACATTTATATTTAAAATTCATTGGTGGATGAAATATTTTCCGAAATTCTTGGCTGAATGTAATGTTTATTTCCCGAAATTTGAGAATGGGATTTGGTAGATACAGGCTGTTGAGATTAAGTTGTGGTCAATAACACTAACTAAACCATCTAAGCTGATCTGGGCTTTATTCGTGTGGCCTAATTGCACCTACTTATATATTCATACGCACATTACATTTTGCTGCTAATAATTATTCTATTACAATCCAGAACATGGCAAAACGAATTATTTAGTGGGAATATATGGCAAAAGTTGTTTATGAGATTATGTCTCAAACTATACGACTTGAGTGAAATCATTCAAATAAATCGATAAATCCAAGATGTCAAAATAGACATGGAAAACGCTTTTACTACATAATGTATAAAGTAAAAGATAGACAAACTCAAAATGACGACTAAACATTATAGAAAATGCACTGAATTGATACAATATGTAATATTTCCAAAGAGAATTCATTGACTCAATTACAAACCTTTCAATTTTTAAACATGTCAAGAGATGTGGAAATGACTCCAACAGGTTTGATTATCTTTGGAGCGGTAACCTTTTTAATGCAAATTCCATAAGGACGCACATCCGCTTCTTTTGGGGAAATCCAATACTCACCTAGCCCGGTTTGGGTTTTTGGAATTCTGACCAAAGTGTTGGGGTTAACTCGGTTTTGCAAGACGACTTGGTATAGATCTCCATCATGTTGAAATTGTGTAGCATAGAGAGCGGCCACGTTGATATCAGGCGTCGAGTAAATGCCATGGCCGAATAGAAATCGCTGACTTCGGCTGAACCTGTACCCGTCTTCGGCAATGGATTTCAAATTGCATCTGTCTGTCCCATGGTAGCTCACTGATAAAAAAATTAAAATTAAAAAGGTAAATTAATTACTAATTTATTAAATCCATTTCTTCAAAAAATAATTAACTATTATTACCTGGCCATTCGTTGTCGTCAGAAAATTGCCTGCACCCAGCAGAGCCGAGCCAGATATTGTTTTCGTACTTGTCGATAACCTTGAGAGCAAATCTATGCCAACCGTAAGGACGTTTGTACCAATATCCTCCTCGCATGTAAGCCTCTTCATTGTCTCTTACGTTTTGAAAGTCGTAGTCATATTTTGGAGCACGAAGATTCGGTTCAAGATAAAATGCTGTTGGGGCAATTATAGCGCCGCCTCTGTGTTTCAGCACTAAGAAAATGATAACATTCGCCTTCACAGAATAGTGAGATAGCAAATGCTCATCTCGGAGATGATGACCATTGAATATTAGTCTTTGGTCATCTTTCGGTATTCCCTCTTCGCACAAAATCTTCTCTTTCAAACTGCCAACCGTTTCATCCGGGTTGTATTCGAATTTCAGTTTTTTAGTAGTTGTCATTACATAAAATACTTCTTGCAGTGTACGATTATTTGCGACTTTTCCATGAGCTAAATTGGTATTATGAATCCGATCTTGTTCCAATGGGAGATAAAAGAAGGAATTTCCCAAAGTGTTGGCCACGTAGTCATCGTAAGTGATAACTATGTCATTATTAAAAGCACCTATTGCAGCTGCAAGGAGTCTTTCGGCTTTGTCTGACATTTTTGACCACAAGAAAAACGGACAATCTGTGAAGATACGGGACCATATTAATTAATGATGGAAATACTGATAATTTATACTTTTTAATTAAATTTGATATTCCGATGCATGGAATTTTAATTTAAAGGAATATTTAACTGATTATTTAGAAGATTATATTTTATGGAGTATATGCCGGCATGTCATAACATGTATGCCTTGGTATAAATGCCAGGGAAAAAAAATCACTCCTTTTTTTTAAAAAAAGTAAAAATGTAATACATTTTTAAAGCTGTCCAGTCCTTTTTACCTTATTTACACGTAAAGTGGAAGTAAATGGGGCACACTGATACATCAAAATGGTAAGTAAGCAAAAAAGGACTGCTTTAAAAAACTTACTCCTGCTTTTTATAAAAAAGGCAAAAAATGTAAATGGTAAAAAAGGTCCTTTTTGTTCCCTGATAAATGCCTATCCCATAGTTTTAATTACATGAAGACTGTATTAGTATTATAACATTGAACATTGGTATTATGACTACCGTCAAGGATCTTTTCCACCTCATTTTTAATTCTATTAATTGGTCTTTCTTTTGTTTGTGGCTTTCGAAGCATTAAAACGTTGAAGAATTGTGATTGAAAACTAATAGACCGACCCACCAAAATTTGGTGGCCGATTTTTCTCCAGTCACGTTTTCTTCCCACTTAAATGCTTCACAAGACACAAATAAAAGACCAATTAATAGAATTAAAAATGGGCTTTGAAAATTTTAATCATCGCTGATGATTGTAATATAGTATAACGAGATGGCTCTACTTTAAATGGCATAAATTATATTATCTCATCATAAATTGAAGTTGGACTATAAAATCTAACAAAACGAAAATATGATGACCAAAGCTATGCACTCGCAGACAGATATAAAATACTGTATTTTCAAAATTATAAATTGAACGGTAACATTAATTGTATAAAGTATAAAACATTTATATTCCTTGATATAATTTCTAACATTTTTCACTCTTAGTTTGTAAAAGATTTCAATTTTTAGAAAATAATGTAATTTGAAATGCTGAAAATTTATTTGTCTGCCATATTAAAATGTAAATCTAAAGTTGTAATTCATGAAAAAATCAGTAAAATAGTATAAGGTTCAAATAAATAGCAACTTACTTTATATTTTATTCCTTTTCTATCGCTGGTAACTGCACAAAATGGTATACGAAAACAGCCTGGAACACTGTGATGATATCAGCATAAAATAAACAGGTGCCCGCATTTTCGAATGGCGTATCAGGAAATAATTGTAGGGAGGGTTGCCTCTATAGTAATCTTTAGTTACATGAAAAATTCATAGCAACTTTACGAACTATAAGTTAGTTAGATTGGAGTCGAGGAAATGGGGTAAGGTGGTAACTTTTCTCCTAGCTAATAAAGACTTTTATTTCTAATGATATATATTACAAATCCAAGAAAAATTTTTAGCCAATGTTTCCTTGAAATAAAAATAAAAGAAAACCATAATTATTTTGTTATTGCACTCTTTCTCATAATAATGTACTGCATTTAAACTGAAAACAGAGGGAAAATGTTTCAAAATTTTCAAACTGAAAATATTGACATATTTTGTTGGTAACTTACCTAGGTATGTATTTTCCTAAAAATAATTATGCAATATTGGATAAGTATGATAGTAGGCAAGAGGGCAAAATACCGAACCTCCCTCAGTGTCAATTGGCGCCACTTGAATGAGTTTCACTTACTCAGAAGACGCTACGAAAGGAGATGACTCATATCAGTAATAAAATGCCGATGACCTTGTCTGATAAATCAGACTCAATTCTGTCGCGTCATGTTTAAGCAGAGAAGTCAGGTCCGGTAGTTATACAATATGCATTGATTTTACGAGTATATTTTATAGGCACATTACAATCAATCCGATACGATACATTTCCAGTGTTTGACTAGCTAAGGAATGGAGAGTAAAATGGCATTGGTAAAAGTGGCTTGGTATAGATAGATGACAAAAACCATTGTTGGCAATTTGGCAAATATCTAAAAGGGTTTAATTCAATGAAAGTCTAAGAATTAAAACCCGGTTAAAGTATTTTTAGCAAATAAAATTGAAACCGTTCAATATTAATTTTACGAACCCATTTATTTTCCACGCCCATGAAACAACATACAAATAAAATTGGCAATTTAAATTTGAAATTAATGTTCCAGTAGTGGTTGTGTTTTTGTTTAATTTAGTCTGTAGTAAGGAGCTTTATAGTTTTAATTTGAATATGAAAACTCTAAAAATCTGAAAAGATTTCTGTAGCTATTTGTATTCAATGATGCAAATGAAGAGCTGAAAATATTAAGGTTGGGATTTGTCTCAATCCATTAGCTACGTTAAGATCAGAAGCCACGTTGAATTTACTGATTACAATATCCGTCCCCCAGATTGAAATTTCTTTTGTCACCTCCTGAACTGTATCTGGGCAAATATATGTATTTCCCCCCTAAGATAAAACGAATTTATATTACTGAATTGTAGTCGATCGAATATTAATAAAATTAAGGAAAAATTTAAATTTATTAACCGTAATTGTAAACTTAATGGTGATGGGCACGCCTGCCTTAATCATAATGCGAGGTTTAACGTCGACAGAAATAGTATTGATTTTATCATTTATCTTGATGAAATGTTTCACTTTTTTCCGAAATATTTTGTTCTGGATTTCTACTTCATAGGTGTAGTTTTTGCAAGTACTTGGTCCACCATAAAATGTCAAACCAATAAGGTATATATCTTTGGATAAAGTTACACTGGGTAACAAAAATTAAAACATTACTATTTATTATTCATTAACATTACTAATGATTATTAAACAAGTAAAAGAAACGTACTCAAACCCGTGCGGAGAGGAAAAATCAGCAAGTTTGGCAGGCACAAATTGTTTTAGGAGGCGATTTATATTCCGACATCGACATCTTGGTTTACAATTAAACCTAAATAAGCAACAATGATATTATTTTCCTACCACGTAAAATTTTAAAACTAAATTATTATTATCACAATTTATAGAGTTTACTTAGTTAAATTTTCGTTTTCAGGTACGAAACCTTTGTTAACAAAATATGTCAACAGTTGGGTCATTTCCTTACAAGGGAGAATTTTTGAGGGAAGCACTACTTTAGTTATCATCGAATTGCCAAGCAAAGGGAATCTTATGGAGTTTATTATTTTACTTCCAAGAACAGATCTTAAGTTTTTCCCTGACGTAGACAATCCTTTTAACTTACACTGTTCTTGTCCCCACCTAATTTGAAAAGCAGAATTTTAAATGTTTGAACCAAAACATTTAAAACATGTTTTATAAAAACGACACAGTTAGACAAACTTGAAGCATCCATTGTAAATCCCTTCTTCAGAGCATTGTACGTTTCGTTTTAGAATTTTCTTCAGGTCAGATTGGTCCAACAAAAGAATGGCATCGGAAGAAAAAATGTTATCAGCACATCTAATGTAAAAAACAACTTTTTAAAATGCCTGAGACTAAGAAAAAAATTAAAATTTTACATACCCTAAGATACAATTTTCAACTGTCCGTAGTAGGCTCCTTGCTCTGCCATCAAGGTTGCATTTTTCATCATTGGCTTTTAATATTTTGTAGCATTTTACTATCTCCACCGGTGATCGGTTATGCAGAAAACAAAAGATCAAGTGCTCAGCTTGGAGAAAGACATAATTCGCCAAATATTTGTGTGCCAATAACAAAATGCCCATTGCATTTTCGGGATTTATACCAGGAATTGGAATATTATCATAATTGTCACGTATTACTTTGCTCCAGTCCATGTACATCATCTAAAAAATTTTGGCAATCGTGATTAATCAATTCTTGCCTGGTAATGTAGTCATTAATTTTAACAACTTATAATGATTGATTAGGATGAATTTCTTACATCCAAAAAATATTTGAAGTGGTCAGGATCATCATGTTCCAAAGTAATTTTCCGTTCGCTTGTGTCTTCACTCCATCTTGGACTCAACATGGTGTTCAGGACAGGGGAATGAGCCTTCAAAAGCAGAGAGTGACATTCAAACACTTTACTATTTATTCCAGATCCGACTTTTAAAGTGACATCAGTGCAGGCCTTTTCTTTCAACATGGTACGTAACAGTTGAACTAAATCGGGAGATGACGTTCTCCACGGCTCGTCTCCGTTGTCTACTTTTCGTATTTTTGAAGGAACTCCACTCATATCTGATATAAAAAAACAATGATTTGATTATATGCTCTAGGTCAAAGTAGTTGACTGTTGACGGTGGGTTCTCAAATGATGTAATAGACCTTATTCATATTAGCATCAGCGCCACTGCTGTTAGGTATAACGAGAACGGCGAAGGTTACTCAAACGGGTAAATGAATGAATAGTAACCGTTCGCACACCGGTGGTATACCGCCACACCACGTGACACACCCAAACAAATACATACAATACAGATTCATTCTAAGTGAAGTTATACGGCTTAGCTATACGGTTTCTTCTATTTCAACTTCACAGAATGAATCTGTATTGTATGTATTTGTTTGGGTGTGTCACGTGGTGTGGCGGTATACCACCGGTGTGCGAACGGTTACTATTCATTCATTTACCCGTTTGAGTAACCTTCGCCGTTCTCGTTATACCTAACAGCAGTGGCGCTGATGCTAATATGAATAAGGTCTATTAGTAGACTGTTGAAAATAAAAATATTTTTTATAAAGTCAATAAATAATTAACTGATGTGAATGATGAAGATTCTGCCAACTCTTGCCACGTCCGTCACCGTGTGCGTTTCTTCGTGAAGCCGATCAATTCAACAAGAGAAGAAAAAGGACAGAGTTACTAGTCACTGGTCAAAAGATGGTTCCAAGTCCCAACACCCAAGTAGTATCTCCAAAGAATTTGAATTTCCTGGTCTGTTCGCCCAAAAATGTCTTTCGCAGTATTCATATTCTCTGCATCACATCTAACTAATTTACTCGGAGAGTTGGGAAGCCGGTAGAATTTCTGAAAATTTTCAACTTCTTATTTCCAAAGATTTTTTACTCAGTTTTTCTTAACCGATTTGCATAGTGTTAGCTGAAATTCGCAAAAAGATTTCTACAAAATGGTGTATAGGCCATCTTGACATCTAGTGTGTGTTGGGCCGTGGTGGGAATTATATAAACACTTGATGACCCTGTATATGATGCCACCCTTGACATAGCAATTTTATCTATAGATCTACTTACACCAAACCCATCATCATTTATGTTTGTGCTGTGTAAGGCAGGGTTAACCAAAATGCGTATTTATACGCTTATGAAATGGATTTTGCAGAAAACAATGAACAACGCTATGGTTTAATACAGTGGCATATTTAATGGCCGGTAAAATTAGTGACGACCTTTGCCGTCAACTCTTAAAAATGTTATTTTACTCTTCCATTCCAGTCTCATTTACATATGTATGAATTTTACACAATTTGCTTCTAGGTGTAAGGTAAGGTACTCAAGAAGATTTATTTGGCTACAGCCAAATAGAGTATGGGTAAATAAGGGTATGATGGTAAATTTTCTCCAAGTTAATATAGACTTTTATTTCTATTGTTATGTATTACAAATCAAAGAAAGAAAGAACAGTAGTTAAAATTTTAGATTGTTAAAGATGTGGGAGATAATATTTAAATTGGTAATTATGTCACTTCTCGCTGACAAAATGGTATTGGCTCAGTGTGTGTCTGTGTGTGTTAGGAAGAGAGCACGGCTACTACTATTGATTAGTAGAGCTATGCTACCGCTCAAGCCGCGAGGGCTTACTTGCAATGACTCCCGGAACAACTTTACTAAGTGTACGGACTTAACCGAAGAGACTTAATGAAGAGTACTGAACCGTGAGACGGAACGACTCAACACTGTCCCGCAACTCGATCTGGTGAGCAGGCAGAGAGGGACCGGGACATGTAAGCCGACCGCCAGGGACCATCCTTATGGTAGTCTACTTCAACCCATGCTACTCCCCTCATGCGCATCCCATTGTCGAGACTTGTGCTAGGTAGAACTCGTAGCACGTATACAGACCAACAGAACAATCCATCCACTACAGACAGGGCATTGATAGATAATCATATTGTCACTAAGATAGGCAAATCTGTGCTAATAACGAATATACGGCAATGACAGCTTCCCCCAGCTCCAGACTAACTACCTTTTAGACCTGAGGCGCTCCAGAGATTCGAATTCCATACCTCAGCCTGAGAAGCGGTTGGTTAGACCACTTGACAGACGCAAGTGTTGGCTCAGAGTACAATTAAACAGTCTTTTCTGTCTAATTGTAAAACATTTTTAATTCAAATGTACTATAAGGACACATTTTTAAATATCAGCATTGTTATTGTTGGGGAAAGCCAAAGAAATAAGACACCGGGCATTGCATAAGTTTGGTGTATAGAAATGGCAATGGGATTTTATAATAATGTACACACTACACACACTGTAATTTAATTAAACAGACATTGAAATGAAAAACCAAAAGTTAGTGGGCTGGATAACTCAGTTTATGACCGATATTTAATTTTATGGTATTGAATGTCAGTAGTCAATACAGTAGTAAGATTTGTGTAATATAATGATTGGCAATGCACATTTATTGTTTTAATTTTTAACATCTACACACGTGTGTGAATTTATGAAGAAAATTTTGTATTAAGCAACGTTAATATCGGGGTTATAATTATCTAGCTTATAATCCATAATAATATAGTATCTTATATCTTATATAGGCCTCATTCCTTACTTAAAAGGTCTTTCCCTTCTTCTTACAGCTGCAATTATTAGCAGGGCCGCAGCCAGAAAACAATTTCGGGGGGGGGGGCACCGAGAGAGAATATGCTAATTTTCGCTTTTTCAGCGATTTTTTTCGATTTTAGACAAAAATTTCTTTATTTCTCTCGATTCCCGGTGCCCCCTCTCTGCGGCCTTGATTACTAGAATGAACCAGTGATTTTTTTGTCTGTAAACATGTCCTATAATTTATACTTAGTGGCTATACTTTCCATTGAATGTTATAATATGTCCTTGCATGTGCAATTGTTTTTGACTGCTTATGACCTTTCCGAAAATAAAACCAATGCCAATACCAATCTAGTAAAGTATAGTTTTATTTCACAATAAATCAGAATTAAAATGCATAATATCCTATACTTATTTATAGTTGCCCGTATAAGACGGTGATAAATCCTTATAATGTCTATGAGGACAATGGACAAAGGCCTATTTGTTTGTTTAGGATAACTTATCCCCAGCTTGCTTAAATACAAAAATAATATTTGTAAATTCTACGAAAAATAATGAGGTGATATATTTTAAAGGAAATTATAGAAGCATATTGGTTTTCTATACTGATATTTTTATTTCCTTTTTACTTAATGCAGTGCAGTAACGATTGTGTTACTTCCTCAACTAGCGAGTGACTATTTGTATATTATACACACATTCTTTCATTTACTAGAAGTAGTTCCAAGAAGTTTGCGAAATGGGCATATTGAGTCTAGTACACATTGGAATATAATAAGTTTAAGCTTTCTGCACTACTGGGATGGAGACACTCATAGAGGAATCGCAGGTGCATTTTTATAAAGTATTTAATTAGGTATTAGAGGCTTTCCACAGCAAATCGACCACTAGACTTCAAGAATTTTACTTGCGCGCCTAGCACTGCAGCCTATATTCTGGTAGGAAAAGATACAGATGCAGGGTTTCGTTTTCGTTACGGTGTGATGGCAAGCGACGGAGCACGGCATAAAAGAAAAATGCAGTAAAACAAGCACCCTTAGCATGTAGCTCTATATGTGTAATATACAGCCATATATATTTAGTATATTACCCATATATGCCTAATACATACCCATTTATGGCTAATATGTACCCATATATGCCTAATATGTACCCATATATGCCTAATATGTACCCATATATGCCCAATATGTACCCATATATGCCTAATATGTACCCATATATGCCTAATATGTACCCATATATGCCTAATATGTACCAATATATGCCTAATATGTACCCATATATGCCTAATATGTACCCATATATGCCTAATATGTACCCATATATGCCTAATATGTACCCATATATGCCTAATATGTACCCATATATGCCTAATATGTACCCATATATGCCTAATATGTACCCATATATGCCTAATATGTACCCATATATGCCTAATATGTACCCATATATGCCTAATATGTACCCATATATGCCTAATATGTACCCATATATGCCTAATATGTACCCATATATGCCTAATATGTACCCATATATGCCTAATATGTACCCATATATGCCTAATATGTACCCATATATGCCTAATATGTACCCATATATGCCTAATATGTACCCATATATGCCTAATATGTACCCATATATGCCTAATATGTACCCATATATGCCTAATATGTACCCATATATGCCTAATATGTACCCATATATGCCTAATATGTACCCATATATGCCTAATATGTACCCATATATGCCTAATATGTACCCATATATGCCTAATATGTACCCATATATGCCTAATATGTACCCATATATGCCTAATATGTACCCATATATGCCTAATATGTACCCATATATGCCTAATATGTACCCATATATGCCTAATATGTACCCATATATGCCTAATATGTACCCATATATGCCTAATATGTACCCATATATGCCTAATATGTACCCATATATGCCTAATATGTACCCATATATGCCTAATATGTACCCATATATGCCTAATATGTACCCATATATGCCTAATATGTACCCATATTTGACTAATATGTACCCATATATGCCTAATATGTACCCATATATGCCTAATATGTACCCATATATGCCTAATATGTACCCATATATGCCTAATATGTACCCATATTTGACTAATATATAGCCATGTATGTATCTGGTATTTATCTAAAAATTATAAGTATTAGGGTTGGAAGAAAAATTTAATGTTTTATTTAACCAGTTTCACTATTATGCCTCATTATGAAACCCTAGACATATTTCCATTAAAATGTGTCATTATTTCACAAACTTTAAACGTCAATAACTCAAGTTTGCCAAAATCGCCCACGATGAAACAAATTGCACCTGTTGCGTCAGCTTTCTGTGCATGAGATAGATGCCATACTTACGTGGGCGATTTTGGCAAACTTTTATTATTCTTGATTGAAAAAAATTTAAAATTTTTGAATTATTTCGAAAAACACTAAAATTACACAACAAAATTTGTTACTATGCTGTTCTATAATATCCCCTTGATCTATGAAAAAATATTTCACACTGATAAAATATACTGTTACTGAGATATAATCATCTCATTATTTAGTCCCACATAGTTTTTTGCATTTTCTATAAACTTTAACCCCCCTGGCCAGGGGCACATGAGGAGTTAAAAAATTTGGGAAGGACTTTATCGCATAGTTTTTAACATTTCTGATTTTCTGAGACTAATTTCATGCTAATATAAAATGTCGATTTTATTGACTGGTCGATTTGGTATGGAAAGCCTCATTAATTAAACAATGTCCTATGACTGGACCTAAAAACATAGCTACTAATAATAATAAATAATAACTCAAGCTTACCTCAACAGAATGTTTCGGATTTGTACAACCCAATAATCATTACCAATTCTAATATTGGTACTTTTAAATACATATTTCTGTTTCCCGAGTAGAAATGTCAGAAATAACACCTAACCCGACCGAAAATGTTCAACAGAATGCTGTTGGTGTTAATTCCTATCAACAGACTGCTGTTGAACTATTGACATAGTTAATGTCTGCTGAACAGCTACCAACTAAATACCGCAGAATTCGGCAGGGAGTGTTCCCGTGAAAATGTCTGCTAACATTTTCACGCTGAAAACTCAGAATGAATCCTTCTGCTGACATTTCGCCGGTCAAACATCCGCTGGCAACCGGTGAAAATGTCTGCTCAGAAATTACGAACAGAAACCTCACAGGATTCAGCAGAACAGTGGACTTATGATAAAAATAACGATTCTGTTAACTATCTTTAAGTCATTTCTCTCGCTAGCACTGAACACGAGTAATCTTGAATCCTAGCTATTTAGTATTTACTACTATTTAGTATTTTACTATATATATATATATATATATATATATATATATATATATATATATATATATTTAGTATTTACTATATATTTTACTCTATCAACTATTTAGTATTTTTCACGACATTGTTAAGGTCATTTTTGCCATCCTTTTTAGTTAAATTGGGTGTCAAATCAGGTCAACCGAGAAAAATTTCAATGAAAATCTTTAATAGAAATCTTTCAAATCTATTTCTGCTAATCCTAGTTAGCCCGTTCCTTGTAATGCTGACGTCCTGATGACTGATGACAAATGATAAAATCAACCTTCAAATGTTTGCATGGCATTATTAGAAGTTGACCTCATTTGACATGGAAAAAGCTTGACTTATATATTAATAGTACGTATGTAGAACAGTTAAATCGTTAGAATATGTATAGCTACATTCTACATTTAGTAATAATACGTTGAAATAAAAGGCATGTTTAGTTTTCTAATCCTAACAGTCCTAAGTAGGGTCTGCATCTTCAGGTATACTGTATTTATGCAACCAAAATGTCCACTTCTTTCAGAAATGGTGAGGTGGCATAATGGTATAATCACAGGTTAGTAAAACAAGAACAGAAGCAGCAGTAGCAGCACACAGGAGTTCGAGTCCTGTCAGTGATATGTTTTTGCTTCTGCTGACACTTTTCTGGTGAAAAATTCAGCAGAGCGAACCTTTTTGTTTTGCGAGCCGGAAAATGGCTGCTGCACTTTGTCTGCTGAGTTTTGGCTGCTGAGCCCTGGTCCGAATTTTCTTGTTGAATCTTTCTGCCGAACTTCTCTGTGTGTTTCTGTTGACACATTTTCGGTGGGGAAGGTAATTAAAAATTTTTTATTATATCTTTTATAAACTTGTTCTAACTTATTGCTAGGTGAATCCAGATTGATGTTGATACGGGCTGTATTGTATTGTATTCGTTATAAGTTGTTATTTGTGTTAAGATAACGGATTTGTTAAAGTCACAAGGAACATGATCATGACCTCATTTTAATATCCAAATTCACTGTTATCCTGTAACACGCATTTAAGATTTAAGGTTGTGCACACTACTGCAGGAAAGTCATTTCATAATTCCACAAGCTTAAGCCACTCAGCAGAAACTACAAAACCTTGTCAGAATATAATCAAAAGGAAAGCCTGAAAACCCCAATTTATCTTCAAATTTCACCAAAAAGTGAAAGTTTGGGCTAATGGAGTATTTAACATTGCGCTAGTAGCATTGCTAAAAATATCATTAAATCATTATGAAATGATTTTCCTGCCTGTTGTGATGATCTTTTTTATATTGAAATGTCTGTACAAGAATCTCGAGTAAGACTAACTGGAAGTGGAAACTTTTAATGGATATTTTAAGTATGGATGTAGACCACAGACCAAACTGATCAATGCATCTTGGATTTTCAAAATGTGTCTTGGTGACATTTTCAGACGGTTTTTATTAAAACATTAAAAGCACCCCCGATGTCTGTCTGTTGGTTTGTGGGTCACAATAATTTTCTAATAAATTGAGGTACTTCAATAAAACTTTTAGCATGTGTTCTAGGCGCAATTCAAAATTTTGAGTTTGAAAAGGGCGTGGATATAACCTTTGACCTCAGAGTAATTAATTTTTTTCTTCACTGTCACATGTATTAAAAGCACAAATATTTTATACGAATGGGGCACACTGAAATCAAGTTGGTCATTAGCAACACCGGTTCAGGAAATACCAAAACCACAGACAGATAGAATTTTTTACAAAACCATTAGACAGTTGATAGTTTTACCAAAGCATTAGACAGTTGACAGTTTTACAAAAGCATTAGACAACTAACAGTTTTAAAAAAGCATTAGACAGTTGACAGTTTTACAAAACCATAGATAGTTTGACAGTTTTGCAACCATAGAAAGTATAAAAACAATTTTTACTGCTGCTTTACTACAACGTTTATCATGGTTTTAATTTTTATTCAAGATAATACCTACAAAGTAAATATAATTTCAAATTTGTATATTTTAAAGGTTGAAAAGTATTTGGAGGAGCCTTGAAATGGAGTTAAATGCCACTCTACCAAGTTTTTTGAACAATGGCACTGTAGAAAATGAAGAGTGTGGATCAAGTGAAAATGTGACCCATTTAAACATAACTACACGATATCCAATTGAATACGTAGGACCACTATATGGGTACTTGTTACCAGTTTTGGTTGTCGTGGCGGTATTTGTGAATGGGGTTGTCATAACTGTACTCTCAAGGCCCACCATGAGAACAACCACCAATCTGGTTTTGTTGACCCTAGCCATCGCAGATACTTTGACTATTTTAATTGGATTCCCCTGGGGCTTTTACAGCTACACATTGGGGAATCATTACAAACCACTTTATCCAATTGAAGCGTGTTACGCTTATATTGTGATGACCGAAACTTTGCCATATTTTATTCATATGGCGTCATCATGGCTTACTGTTCTTTTGGCCCTTCAACGATTTATTTGCGTCAAGTACCCCCTTAAAGCAAAAAGGTGGGTGACTTTTTCTCGTGTGGTCAAGTCGATTATATTTATCTTTATTTTCGCAGCAGTATCTTACCTTCCGCGACTTTTAGATAGAGTTTTCTCAACTGTGGAAATTGAATGGGAGGGAAAGTGTCACCAGATGTGTAGTGAATCATATTCGTATTGGGTAATGAATATTGTCACCTTCAAAGTTTACGCCAGTATTCAATTATGGTTCAGGATATTTTTCGACAGTGTAATTCCATGCGCATTGTTAATATATTTGACTTGTGCTTTGGCACTTTCTGTCTATGAGTCTCAACGAGTAGGTTCACAATTTCTGTTCCGAGACAGACCAAATTGCCTTCAAAATGATTCTGCACAAAATTTTAATTTAACAACGATTATGCTCATTTTGGATGTTTCACTTTTCCTTTCTGCCGAATTTCCTTATATTGTAGTTAAAATTTTGTGGCTCGTTTCTATTTTTAAATTAATAGATTTTAAAGTTGTTGAAATTTGCGCGGTCGTTGCAAATCTTTTGATTTCTTTCTCATTCCCATTTAATTTCGTTATCTATTATAAAATGTCTCAGAACTTTAGAAAAACTTTGAAAGAACTGATAAAAGGCAAAAATAATATCGTCAAAACTCATAGAAATGTTGGCAAATTACAAATTACAATACAAAATTCAAATTCAAAACCTAAGATACTCACAGCCAGTGAAGGAAGAATGTGATGTTCCTTCTATAGTTAACCTTGGAATTAATACTTATTATTTTATTAAAATTAATCTAGCGTTTGGAAAGCATTTTTGTGTTATTTTGTTGTTGTGAATGATTAAATGTATTTTAGCGAAAAAATCCTTAATTTTCTGTTTACAGTTGAAGGGTATTTCTTCTGTTTGAATAATCAAATAAAATTTCATTTGCAAACTAATAATAAATCAACCTTTTGAGCAATAATTTTGGGGACATTTGTAACAGTTTATAGTATAATGTGATTCAGAGTCCCCCCTAGCTTCAGTTTTTGTATTGCTAAAGTTATTTTTGAATGCCGAACTGTTTAAAATGCCTGAGACTAGGAAAATAATTAAATTTTGACATGACATACCATAGCATGCAATTTTCAACTGTCTATATAGTAGTCTCCATGCTCTGTCATCATCTTTATATTTCATCATTGGCTTTTAATATATTGTAGAATTTTACTATATCTACCGGTGATCGGTTAGGTTAAGTTAATACCGTTTTCAGAATTTTCAGAATACAACAGAATTCTTGAAATAAGTGGAATTAAAGTCGACTCAACGTTCAAACAAAATTACCCTCTTCTATCCCTATATCTAATCTTACTGCTGGAATCAATTTTGATGCTAATTCTATCAATAAATAATGCAGATGTTAATGATCTTAATGACAATATCAGATGCTAAGCATTTAATTAACATTCTTATATTGATGAACTTTTGTGATAAAGTTTACTGCGTTGTATTCATGTATTAATTTTATAAGTAAATTTTGTTTTAACTTATTCCTTTCCAGTTTTATTCTACTCCTTCCTTTGTTTAGCACTAATAATCGATGATGGTCAAGGTGAGAGTTGGAGAAATTGGTGGAATTGGTTTGACGTCAGCAAAGACCTTCGCTTCTCAGAGACACATTATTCGAGCTGGGCCAGAAAACCAATAAATATTTGATGGAACTTAAATACAAAGGAATATTTCAGGCCAAAACAATCCCAAGAATTCCTAATGCTACAGGAAAGTGTGGTTTGGTTTAAGATAAAAAAGGTTTCTTTATTGAGTCAAGAACTCATTTATGCATAATTTCATTAATGTTAAAAACTTAAAAAATAATTTGTCGGTGATAAAGTTTAAAGGTAAAAGTAAAACCTTTTTCAACATTTTTAGTTTAACATAACTTTCCCCACCACTGCAAATATTAAAATTTCAAACTTCGTTGGCCAACAAATGTCTATAAAATTTCTTCCTCCGATATTTTAAATGTGCAAATTAAAAACCATTTTTTGCTATTTCTGCCATAGTTATAATAATAAATAAAGCCTGCAAGAGGTACGAACTTATGTTAAATTGGTTCATGCTAATTTCACAGTCAACTTATTTGTACAATCGACCGGGTGTGCTAGTGGATGCTATGCTTAATATCTCTTCTCTACGAAAATACATTGAATAGTTATAATACTTGTGATTCTAATACAGAAATATCAGTGATATATTATGTTATTTTATATCGTACTGTATTCACCTCAGGAATTATCCTTATAATGTTAGAAAGTGGAAAGCCAAGAAAACCCGATTGACGTCAGCAAAGCCCATCGTCTCTCAGTGACAAAATGTTTTGGCCAAAACACGCTTAAATATTTGATATGACTATAGCTTATAGATTAGAGAATTATGATAGCTAAAAATATCACAAGAATTTTCTAATGCCGATAAAGAAGGCTTGCTTGTGTCACAAGCAAGCCTTGTGAAGAGATAGCCTGCAGATTATTGAGTCGAGACATTATTATGAAGATTATATTGGTATTTCCACATTAAATCATTGATCAGGTAATTTAATGCTTTCATCTTAAACTAATTTCATTATACTGTTACAACATATCATTTAATAACAGAAATATAATCTATTTCTTGAGGGTTTAATTTTAACATTTTATGGATCTGGATCCTCCTGTTCTGATTTTTAATAGTGGATACAAAGCTATAATCATTTAGGACCAAAACATCAGACATCTTCCAAACCTTAATAAAAATGAAAGAACACCTGCTTGATTTTATTTCAGAAAAGTTGAGAGCTAAAGTGAAAGAAGTTTTGAATAGATGATTTGTTATTAAATATCTTGGCTACAGTCAAAGTTTTAAGACACTAACTAAATCCAAGCCAAGAATGGTCCAAGTCATTGCTAATTAATGTGGCATTTGTACTGGGAATTTCCGCTAAAAAAGGAGACGTTTGTCTGTGCCATCATCTGACGTGTACTGCAATGCAATTTAATAACGATTCCAATAAAATAATTTTTACAATGAACTAAGCTATAATAACATCGATTTTTGTTTTCTCAACCAATTTTCTAGACAAAGGTGTATTATACTTATTTAATTGCGTCAATACATCGCAATTGATTTTGACGTACTTACGCGACAAATTTAAGGTGACTTTAAATTAAGTCCAATTCAGTAACAAGATCAGTGTTGCCATTTACCTCTATATTGTTCCCAAAGATTACATTCAAAGTCAACAGAACCGAAGCAAAGTGAAACTTATTGAAAACAAAATCTTATAGGTTTGTATGTTCCTTCATCTTTGATTAAATTCACAGTTATTGTTTACACTTAACTGAAATGTACAAATATTTGAATTTTATGTAAGCATGGACTGTCAATTTAGTGGGCCAATTGGGATATGGAAATCATTCTGAATTTAAGTATACAATGCGGTATAATATTTCTAGAGGTTGGGAATCTCCGTGCTTTTAACACTACTTACACGCTTAGTGACATAACTAAAGTACTCTTCCACATTTGATGAAATAATATTGTTACATTTTCTTCAATTTGAATTATTAAATAATTTTGTAGCTTTAAATTTAACTAAATGTATTTTATTATCCGTTTTATCCTATTTCTATTAATTGCCATTGTGTTTACCAATGTCCAATGTTTCTCAAGTTTGTCATTTTATAGTAATTTTGATTTTAACATGGTCACCTTTTACCAATCCGAGTGGCAGACAGCTTTTATATTGTCCAACCAAAATGGCCAACCCTGGACCTTGGCAACACCCAATTACGACATAACTCTTTTCGGTCGTCATTGGGACTATCCGCGGGATCTGTCAAAGAATTTGTGCAATGTAAATATTCTAATGGATCCATACTCTACTTTGACTGATCTGGTTCAATACTTCGGACAAGAAATAAATCGTCGGAACTCCAGATTTATAATTGTCACCAAAGATGCATTGAAATGGATAAATTCAGATAGGTATTCAAGACTTATTTATAATTTGATGGTTCCTCTCTTCATATTTGCAATGAGAGAATACAACAAATATTCAGTGTACACTCCAATTCTCTACAATCCAGAAAGTGAGGGTTTATCCCTTTATCGGATTAAAAATAGATTACCCGAGGAAGAATGGGAAAAGATTTGGATTACTTTAAATAGCAATCTTCATGGCATTGATATTGGTGGTTATAATGGTCAATATTTTTTCAATGGTCCTATTAAAGATCCAACATGCCGGGGAACAATCTACTCAACAATGAAAATGGGATATATTTGTGAAAATTCAATGAGAGCTGTTGAGTTGATGGCTGAGAGATTAAACTTCACTGCAGTATATGCAAGGGGATATCAACATACAAAAGATCATAAAATATATGGAGAAATTGGCATGCTTCTACATAGAGTGAACACTTATAATCTAAATTGGCATGAAACTCTTTTCATTGAATACTTTCTAGAGATCATTCCGTACTACTGTGAAGCAAATCCTCATTTCCTCGACACTCCTTTGACAGTTCTGATTCAAAATACTTTTGATGATTATTGCTGGTGGCTGCTATTCTCGCTAATCCCGATTTCATTTTATGTTTTGAGCTTCAAAATTACTTCTTTATACCAGAAATTACAAATAATTCTCGTATTCACAATAGCCGTTCTTCTAAATCAGGAAGTTTCCAATAGAGGAAGAAACATTTTGTATTTGGTAATTGTGTCGATGGGATTTGTAATTGCTACTCAATATGAAACGTGGATAACAAGCGAGATTATTGCACCACCAGACAGAAAACAATTTGTGGATTTTAAAGATCTCGTGGAAAATGGGTACAAGTTGTTGCAACAGAAAGATACTATTCGAAATGTGGACGAAAGGCAAATTGAATTCTTTGAAAAATATAAAATTCGGGATAAATATGACAAAAGTGTATACAGATTCGATTGGGAAACCGATGCATCACCTAATGACAGAAGTATGGGATACACGGGATTAACATACAAGTTGTTGACCAACTTTTTAGTGAAAATATTTGCCCCAATAGTTAAAGAGAGAAGTAAATACCTCGCGCCCTTAATTCCATCCAAAATATCTTCAGATGGTGTCTGCATGACTGTGAAGGAAACAGATCTTACTGAGCCTTATTCTTACAAATTCCAAAATTGCTACCGTTACAAATTCCTTTCATATTTTCAGACCATGCAAGAAAGAGGCTTCTTAAGATATTTTAAACAACAATACTATTTTGAATATGATTGGAAGTATATAGTATCGTATTCAAATCTGAAACATGAAGAGTCTCAGCCAATGGCAATAAGTCTTTCGATGAAGATTCACACCATTTTCTTCGTTTGTGGATACATCTTTATTGGATCGTTCTTTACACTCTTCCTAGAAAGGATTTGGCATTATACTTTGGAAGTACATGTCTTGGCGTTTTTAAAAAAACTAAAGATGGTAACTACGAAAATTCCAAATCGTGTATTTCCAGTTGCAATGGATGATGTCTCTGAATTGGGTATATGTTTTAACAATTAATTCACTAATTTTTTAAATGACCTTACGATGACAATCAGATTGTCCGAGATTACATTTGAAATATTTCGAAAAAATAAATAGGTAAAATAAAATTAGATATTTTAAATAAATGATAAATATAGGGCACGTGATATTTATTACTAATACAAACGCATGTAGTATTTATTTTAAACATTTCAGGATGTACTTAATTTATTTGTAGAGTGAATAGACAGGCAATAATATTTCTAAATGAGGTAGTAATCGGATTCCGAATAATCTACTTTCGAAATATGAAAGCTCAAGATGGAGCTTCTTTGCTGAAAAACTTCTTTATTAGTTTCTAGTGATGCTGATTTTAAGCCAACAATATATCATTTGCTTTAGCCTTACTGCTAAACCTATGCATCTTGTATAGTCAGAGTATAAAAGTCGACATGGTGTAAACTATTTGAAGTTTCCGGGATACACTGGTAACCACTGTATCCTGAGATGTGGCTTTTTACTTTGTCGCAGTCATGATAAAATGGATTGTTACTTTGTAGCAGCCATGATAAAATGGCTTGTTACATTGTAACATTAAGCAGACGATATGTATTTTATAATTTTTTTAAAAATGAAAAATGTTTTCCACAACTAATTACAATTAATAGAAAATAGAACTTTAAAATATTATTTCTGTTGTGTTTTTATTATTGGGAGAAATGTCAAATACTGCAATAATTAGTGAATACTTTTGAATTTAATTGCTTCTTGTAGCTAAATAATAGTTTGCGGCATTTACGGTAAGCCGTAAACTTAAAGCTAAATGCCGTAAATTTTATTTTATGGGAATGGACAATAAAACTAATTTTCATTATTGCTTAAAGCCTCTTTGGATATGGCCAGACCAACGTCGGGAACAGAAGAACAAACATCTAATGCGAGTGAACCTGAATATGGAAAAAAAGAAATCCAGACTTGGTCTTCTTCACTCTCTGATGAAGAACTACCTTTACCTCAAAAAATTAAAACTAACGAAACTACATTCCTAACATCATCCTTTGCTCAAACCAATTTGGTAAGTAATTTTAACTTGAACAATTAGATAGATAACGAAATCTATGAAACGATTTAAATGCCACCTTAAAATTGCTATACATAGACATCTATCGACCAACTTTCCATGCATAAAACATGCACATCAATTTCTGATGGGGCGTCAATTTGTGATTTAAACCTGTCCCATCCTGTGAAAACAGTTGCAACACCGTCGGTGGACAGTCTTCCACTCCAACCTCTAACACCTTCATCTACGCTTTTAAAACCGGCGATAAGCTCTAAAACTTTTAAGCAGATGAATGGTGAAGCCGAATTAAAGAAATATCCAACATTGGTAAATTGTAAATATTTATGGTAATTACTTTGAAATTATTGAGGAGAGCAGGCACGTATCAAGAAATTTGGTCTAGGGGGACGCAACCAAAAATTATGTCAAAAATGGGACATTTTCTCGCGAAGCGCAAAAAAATATTTTCCTTTTTCGGCCTTTTTTGGGAAAATTTGTTTTTCCCTCAGATTTAGGTGTAGGTGTGCGCCCCCCGCCTCCCTACTGGATACGAGCTTGTAGAAGAGTCTAGTTACCAAGTGTGTGGTAAATTTCACATAGTCATGGTTTCGGCACTGGCGTGCGACATTCGTAACACCCGTTGGGAACTAGAATGCGTATGGAATAATTATCTTACTTTTCCGGACAAAGTGGTATAAAATATTTGCTTTTTACATGACATTTTTTGAATAAAAAACATTTAAAGGTTTTATTTGACGCTGTCGCTATATTGTGATATGTAGGATAAAAAATAAATAATATGGACTGTAACGCCCGGCTGCCCACCGAAAATACACAAAACATGTGCATTTCTGTTACATTGTCACATGATTCGCCGTGGCTATCAGTGGCTTCTCATATTGTTGCAGTCATGATAAAAAGTTTGGTTACGTTGGTAGCGGCCTTGATAGTTTTTTATGTCACCTTCTAATGTTAAGCAGACGACATTATGTATTTTCGGTGTCATCTCTATAAGATGGGTTTTGTGCATATGATTTTTCAGGGTCAATCTATAATTTAATTACCGAATATTTCGTAAATTTGCAACAGATAATAAAAATCACATTTTTGTTTTCCGAAATGGTTTTCGGCTAAAAAATGACTACAATCATTTCGACGTAGACTAGCCACAACTAGTTTACAAAATTCTTTACCACTTACCAGTGATAAGTGGTTTTTAATGGTATACCACCCCTAACAAGTAGAGAGGTATGTGGTATAAATTGTAAAAATATTTTCATTTAAATTACATGTTTAAATTTTAAATAAAATTTGGTGCCAAAGTATGAAAGCTAAGCAGCTTATGATTTTTGTCATAAATTAACAAATTAAACAATTGATCATCAATCAGAGTTGGATTCAGCCATTGGGGGCACTAATCGCTCTTATTGGCTGATAGAAAAATTAATTCTTTTTGAATTAATACATTTATGTTATTTTTAAATCGGCGATACAAAATTAATTAATTTTGGTCTTTATCTTTTAAATTACTTTCTGTGAATCTAACAAATAAATATAGGGATACTTTGACTAATATTCCAACCCAACAGCTATTACATTTTAAAATTAATTTACTCATTAGGCTCCTAACTATAAATATTTTACATTCTAACGCCCGTATTTTCAAAGAGATTACCTCTCTCTATCTGTGTTCTACAATCTTCTAATGAAATATTTGTATATAGTTTTATATTTGATAAACATTTAACTTCTAATGATTAATAAATTGTTGACAAATCACAGGCTTCAGTTGCAGTTAAAAATATCAAGAAAACTGGAGATTGCAAAAAGTGCACAGAAGTCGGAAGTATTTCGTTACAAGTAGCAGCGATAGTCCGCGCTCAGAAACTACACTTATTTAATCCATTGGACCACGATGCAAATAATGAAGCCACAGAAAGTCCCTCTAATTCTTTTGTTCCGTTGGGTGAATAACATTTCTAAACAATAAATGTTTTATTCACGTTGTGCTATAAAATGCAGATTCATTTTTATACTACTTACAATATGCTTGACTGTAAGTTACAATAGATTAAAACCTGAATATTATTCCTTTCATAGATCCTAACACAGTTGGATTTCAAAAAGGAAGGAATCATATCAAGAAAATCAATGAAAGTGCTGATACAGTGGCTATCAACCGTACGTTATTGAAATTATTTTAATATGGATAAAACAACACTAATAAAATAATCGGAAGGATGCTTTATTTATTTATAGCTCCAGATAAGCAAAAATTATCAGTGAGGCAAGAGTTAATAATCTCACTTGAAGAGGATTTTCATCGTCTAAAAAATGATTTGCTGCAAGTACAAATCGAATCAGAGAAAAAACGATTGAGGATGGAAGAAGAAGAGCATGAACTGCGACTAAAAGCTCTATCACTTCAAGTTCAACAACTACAAAATTCCTTCATAGCTGATGAAATATCCGTTTCTCATCTGGATTAATACATACAATATCGTATAGGTATAGTATTGTATAATAGGTATAATATCGTATAGGTTAATCCACTGTTCCAATCTTTTAAGTACAGTTTTAATTAAATTTTTTAGCGTAGTTTGAATTAGATTTTATTGTGTTGTCGCTTTGGCATAGGGTAACAATAAGGGAACGGTAGTTGATTCTTATTTTTCACCGTTTCTGCAAAATTAGATTACTTTTTAATTACCGACAATTGTAATGGGATTTAAAAATTATTCCAGCAAAGATGCTATTATGAAATACTTTATTTATTATGTAGCTATATTCAGTAGTTTAATTACAATTTCCACATTGAATTTTTATCTCTTTGGGTGCACTTTTAATTCATTGTAGCCACAATTGGCCGCGATCTAATATAACTCGGAGTGTCTACCTTTAGTTACAATCATATAGTGAACTAGACCGAAAAGTTGACGCACAATTACCGGAGAGTATAAACTATATAATTGACATTTTTCAAAAGAAATATTACCGAAAACCAAAATGTAAATCAAATGCCTTCAAATGTTAATAATGACAGTCCTTTGCCTTGGCAAGCTAGCTAGGTTGGTAACAGGTCTCGCACTGGGCCGCCTAGCTTGAATTTGAACTCTAGCAAGATGGGTTCGATTCCCGGTAACGGCTATGGCTTTTTCCGAGGTCTGCCAAAGGCTGATAAGGGGTATTCTTGGCTCGGTGCACAGTACGGGGAATATTCCATGAGGTAAATGGTGATAGAGGAGCCTGTCCCTTATAAGGCCGGGAATATAATAAGGCTTGTCTCTTCGTATTCCGATATTGCCAAATCCTCAAAAGAGTCAGTGGCTGAAAAGTAGAGATAAAAATCTCTAATTCAGGTCTGATCTGAATGACCTAGTCGATTTGACGACCTGATGCTGCCATGAAAGACTATAAAACACAACTTTTAACTTTTTAACTTTTTTAAAAGCAATCAACGACCGTCTGAAACAACTTGAAAAACGGCAAATAGGTAATACGCTTTTAATGAAATACAACATATAATTGACACAATGAAAAAGTATAATTACTACCGCTTTTCCATTAGAAAATTATTTCGTAATTTCATTAAAATAATTTTTATCAAAACTGACTTCTAGTGTAAAACATTTGATATTCTTGTCCTGTCAATGTAGGTTAGCCACAACAGAAACTGTATTTTAGAATTAATTTAGCAGTTAGTTAGGTTTCTAACTTGTTACGTTCATACGTACGTTACGTGTATTTTAAATTTTTTGAATTTTAATTCAATTCATTGCAAAACGAGGATTCGGCACAAAATTCATTGATAATCTGCGAAAATTGGCCTTTGATTTGCTTACCCTTCACCCTTGCCTCGCCGCCAAATTAGGAGAAGCTTAGGTTTGTCATAGCCAATAAAATGCCACTCCGCGGTCAGGAACGTGGCATTTTATCGAAATGGGTGGGCAATGCTACACGTTACACTGGAAATTCGAATCTTCTCGATAGCTAATGTAGGTTTAAGTGTTGTGCATTGTAAAGAAGAAAATAGAAAATTATAGGACTCCTTAGTAATAATATCACTTTGAAATCACCTGACCTTTCTAAGATCCATCCTGATCCACCTAATAACCTGATTATAACTTTCGCAGATTTTCAGCATAATTGCGGTGAGAATTTAGCAGAAATCCAAGAGAAACTGAATTTAATCTTATCCTTGATTGATGATTTGAAGAGAGAGGAAATTTAAATCGTCACAGACACCGAAAATACGTTTGATACACGTAAAATGCGGATGCATTTTACTCAGCTGACAAATTATTGTTTTTGATCCAACATTTCCATCTATAATTGTAGGTATTTGACATTTATTGTTAAATTTATATTAAAATCTACATATTCAATTTGTAATTACTATAGTTTCTTGATATTTTTGGTGCTACAGTTGTGATTTTTGACAATCTAGGAGAATTCATCGTTAGATTATACCCATTCATTTCTATCTATGTTACTATTGCCATATACAAAAAAAGTTGTATAAGTTATATTTATTATATGTGAACCTAATTAATGTAATAATGTTAAAGATTCTCCTTAGTGAACTACCATCTACCCATAATTCAATAAATCCATTGGTCAGATGACGAACCTGATGTGAATCATGAGTTTATTTAAATCCTGCCAGTCAATTAATTGACTAAGTAGATAGTTATAGACTATAGACTTGAACACACCACACAACTATAAATATCTAAACAATTGGGAATAAAGTTAAAGATAATAAAAATCTTGTTAACCTGTTACAATAATACAATTTTGAAATCCTGTCTTACTTTTTCAAATTGTGATCTAGAAAATTGTTTACCCTTTTCTGAACGAGTTAAGGTAACTATTTCATTTTAGTATTTTAAATAAGCTTTACTATAAAATAAAACATACAAAATGAAAACAGAATGTCTTACATAATACGTCAAATACGTCAGTTGAATGTTGTTGCTGAAAATTTGGTATGATATATTGTCACAAAAAATTAAACATAATTAAATGATTTACTGACAAAAACTTTTTAATGCTGCAAATTTCAGAAATTTAGGTAAGGATTTTTACGTATCCGAAATGAAAACGAAATTAAAATTGGTGCTTTGGTTGATATATATACTCAGTGACATCAGCGTAATTTCAAGCTCCAATCTGGATGGTAGTATTGAGGATTCAGACAAAATTTCAAACGGGTAACATATTGGTAGCTATTGATCTTCATTATTGTAAATTGGTTATAAATTTGCATTTTTATTCCAAATCCGCTGGTTTTATCGTTTTAAAATTGAAATTCGAATTGTATTTATAGTTTATTTTTGAATGGGAACCACATTCATAATGCCATTGGCCAATTACGTCAACAAATATACGATGTGGTCGATATGATAAACAACATACAAACAAAACTAGAAAGTGCCGATTCAAATATCCAAAGAATAGAGTCCAAAATGATAGAAGTTTATGCAAAGACTGATAATACCGAAGAAAAGATCTTAAATATGCACTCCAAAATAGTAAAAATAGATATTAAAACAAGTGATGCCCAAGATAAGATACAAAGAATGACTCAAAAAATAGAGGAAATAAATAACAAGACGAGTGGTGTCCAAGAAAAGATAGAAAAAATGGAATCCAAAATAGTAGAAACAAATACTCTGACAAATAGTACTGAAGAGAAATTGAAAGAAATGGCACCGATTCTTAAAAATTGGGAAAGAAAAGTGGAAAACAATATTGAAAACTTGAAGGTATATATTAGCAGCATTATTGGGGAGAAACTAGGAAAATTAGAAACAGATATCAACAACATTAAATCTAAAGAAGAAAAAATTGAGATGGGAGTCAAAAATATTACAACTAGTATTAAAGTCATACAGGAAAGCATCTTAAGCTGGGAGCCAAAAAATACGACCATAAAATCGGAAACCGAAGGCATTAATACTACGGTAGGTTGTAGTCAATCCAAAATATTAATGAAAATTATTTTTATTCTTCATATAACGTTTTTTACACATTGCAGATGAATGTATCGATGCCCGTTTCGAATTCTTTAGAGATACATTTGCAGAGACATGGAATATCTGGAAGGAAATTAAATAATTCCAGCAATTCAGAAAATTTATATGCAATGTTTTTGCAGGTTTATTATATTTTTATTACCTTATTTTTTAGTTATTATTAATTAACAACTAAACATTAAATCGTTCAGTAGAAAATAATTTTAAGAAAGCTCTACAAGTAAAATAACAGGTCTTAAATTGGGTGAAAAATATATTATACTAGGCGGTCACAGGGCCCAGGCCCTGTTAGAAATAAAGCTAGTGTGTATTCCGGGGCAGTATTGTACGATTTAAGAAGAATTTGATTCAGATGCATAGATGTTTTACATTAATTCCAATTGAACGTCTCACGGTTTCTAATTTAGTGGGCCAAAGGTAGAGATTAACGTTGATAGAGAGTCAAAAATTATTCCAAAACTACGCCTTACTAAGACCGAATCAACTTTATGGGTTGAACGTTGAAGTAAGAAAGTGACTGTGATAGGTATTTGTGCAACTACTGTCGTACTTCAACCAACTTTTGTTTTCAAATTGAAATGTGGGCATGATTTGTTCTCCGGTCACCCATCATGATCACTTGGCTAAGGGTCTACGTCACTCTGAACCACCATTATACATACTGCCATTAATTGACAATGGGCGGTCACAGGACCCAAGTCCTGTAGTACATGGGGCTAGTGCATCTACAAACAATTTTGTAAAAATTATGGTTTCTAGTAGACCAATTACACCGGCATTCAATTGGGTTCATCACTAATATAATGTACCGGTCACAGGACCCAAGTTCTGTTATAAATAAAGCTAGTGTGTATTCCAATTCCGGGGAATATTGTACGATGGGTAGAATGTATTTGATACAGTCAAAAAATATTCCAAAACTTCGCCTTGGTACGTTCTAGGGTCAACCTTTTGTTTAGAAAGAGAATTTGGCTATTGGCAAATCACTCCGGTTACCTACCACATGTTTGACTCGGATACTTTTAATCACCATTATACATATTGCCATCACTGGACAATGGACCATTTTAAGGCCGAGTTAGCCTTAATTAGCAATGTAGCGTCAAGCGATTAATTACAAAATTATGTGTTTTTTATTGTAATTTTAGCTCATCGCTTGAGGAAGCGAGCTTATAGAATCGCACAGTCTGTCCGTACGTCCGTCCTTCTGTCCCCACGATAACTTTCGAATTCAAAGACGGATATTGACCAAACTTTGCAAAAACGATGCCTATATGGACCACACTGACGATCCCTATTGATTTTGGGACAAATCGGTCCATTGGTTGCTGAGATACCGCGCGCTCACTTTGTTTCATTTTGATAGTCAAAGTAGAAAATGGGTATTAAAAAGTTCAATTGCGTTTGAATTGTTTGCGGAAAATATTTCACTCCGCTCCTACCAAATTTAAGATTTATTTTGATAGTCAAATATAACTAATTTTAAAACTTTTTGATTTTGATATTCCATTATGATCCATATTGATCTAATTTGAACTACTGTAGAATTTAGTAATCAACAAATACGTGTCTAGAAGCTTGGTCAAGGGGGGGCACAACCAAAAATGATGTTAAAAATAAATCCTCTTTTTCTCAGATTTAGGGGGCGCTGCGCCCCCCTCAACCCTCTACTGGATACGTGCTTGGTAATCGATCCTATTTCTACTATCATTTCTCACATCATATTTCTACTATCTTTCTACTAAAAATGTGCATATGGTCGCCTTTACTCAGGCGAGCTTCTGTTACGGCTTGCTGTAGGTTTACTTTTCGTTTACTTCTGTACTCGAAAAAGAGTAAAATTTGAACGTGAGTGTGTGCTTGGACGTGTCCAGTGGGGGAGGGGGTGCAGCGCCCCTCTCAAAGCAACGTTACCTTATACCCCAGGTTAAAAATGTGACCCTATTGGGTGGCCAGTGAGTTACCGATGGCCAATATGCTATTTTAATACAAACATATTGACTCAGGCACCGAAAATCTCTTGCAACCTGCATGGTTGCTGTGGAAATCAGCCCTCGCCCCGCCCCCCAAAGTTGTAGGAGCTACTTGTTCTCAGCCAACAGAATGTGAAGATCCATTCGGGAGCGTGGCTAATTGGCGGAGCTAAAGAGTGAAAATTAGCCAATGGGCGGGGCCTGTTACACTGGAAATTATAATTTTTTCGATGCCTATTGACCCTAGGTAGTAGTAAGATTAAATTTAGAATATTTTTTGACTGTTGGAGTAATTCATTGAGCAATGAGCATACTATTATACCATTAATGTAGATCATATATTTTATACATTGTGATAGTCGACATTATATTCAGGATTCCAAAAATGAACCTCACAAGAAAATCGGGTAAAAACTATTCCAAGAGTTGTAAAGCAATTTTTACATGTATTTGTATTTTGATGATCATCAGAGATTTCTAAATCTGAGGTACCGCGAGCTTAAAGTCCTGGTGCATACAAACGTAAATGATCTCCTGACTTATCATATTCCTCATTAACTTTTTTTGGGAAAGTGCTAAAGGATCCGAGATTACTGATCCAACACCCATAAAGTAAATTCAATTAAGATTCATCGGAACTTATTCTAGAGGTTATATTTTGAAAATTTCACAATTTTGTCTTTGATTGGAAGATACACGGATCACAAAATGCAAATACAAAAATATGTATCAATTTCAAGTATCAAACGATGATATCTTCAAGTCAGAGACAAAAATGTGAAGTTTTCAAAGTATAACCTCTAGAATAAGTTTTGAAGAATCTTTTTTACACTTACTACATGGGTGTAGGACCAGTAATCTCAGATCCTTTAGGACTTTCCCAAAGAAAGTACGAATTTTCGCGATTCCCATTCACCCTCTATGATAATTTTTGCTGGTTACCTAACAGTGTCCCCATTTGTGGCAAAATCAGTCTTTTGGGAATCTAACTTTTATTAAACCAATTCAAAATTCAATACATTAATGTTAATGGCCAAATTGAATTTTCCCGCACATGAAGTAATAGAAACCTTGAGCGCACTGAAAGCTGGAAAAATTTTCATACAGAATGCATGCATTGTTCCTGTTATGAAATTGTTTATGTCTTGTAAGTCGTAGGAGACTAAAGACCGCGCAGTGCATAATTGTGTAGTGCCACCAATTGTTCTGCTTTGGACGTGTTGGAATTTGCCTCATTATGTGCGTTATTATGTGCCTAGCTGCGTTTTAGAATTACGGCAAATCAACACACGGAAGTACAAACATACAAACGGAATTTTCACGTGACTGACTTTTGCCGTTTATCTAATAGTAGTGATGTAAAACCAAAGATATGCAGATTGTTTTTCAAGACAAAATATGCAGACTACTACATCATGTGATTTTTTAATTTTACTTCACAGTCCACAGAAAATGGGGTTAGTGCATCGTTCTTTCTTTCTATAATATCTAATGAAAATTATGTTTTTGTTTCAATTTAGCAGCTTTCAAAGGAACAGTTGACTGGTGAGTTGTTATCAAATTAAATAATTTGGGGAATTTCTGGTTTCGATATCAGTTATTACGTATTCATTCAATTAGCAACAGTAAAGCATATTTTCTACCTTTATATGAATATAAACGACCATTTTTATTTACTGATACTATTTGTAATAAATATATAATATTTAACAAATATCTTGCATGAAAGCCATTTGTGTCCTTTTAGTTTTAGTAATGAAGACTCTTAATTATTTAATAATAGTTACTTTTTTATCGACTTTAATGTCTTACTAATAATATGTATACACCAGAAAAATCTATTTCAATGAGCAATATCTATTTTTTGCTTAATTACAATCTCTGAAAATTGTTATTTAACCTAGGCCTCAATTAATGAAATTAGTACCTTCAACTATGATTACATATTATACTGTGAAAGCCTGCATAAATTATAATAATTGAAACTACAAATAAATTACATTCATAAAAGTTTGTATGTTTAATAATTCACAAATGGAATTTTGGTTTTTAGCATTAACTTCATGTGCAAAGTGTGATAAGTGTGACTTGCTATGAGCTTAATCATGTTTTAAGTAATAACAAGAGTGGAGTCTATGAACTTTATTTATTCAGGATTTAGAAAACGTCACAGTAAATGCTTACTGCGATATGGAGTTAGATGGTGGAGGCTGGACGGTATTCCAACGACGGGGAATACCCTGGGAATTAACCGAGACTGAACGATCAGACTTGTTCAATAAAACATGGAATGGATACAAAAACGGATTTGGCGACCCGAATTACGATTACTGGCTGGGTAAGTAAATAAGTAAATATAATTCTAGTAATAGGGTGCAAAATTTAATTATAGCAGAAAAGTAAGAAGATTCTAAATTAAATGAAACTTTTCGAATAGACCTACATAGTGTTTGAATTAAATGAAATGTTTGAAACACATGCAATAATTTTTGAAATGAGTAAAATATGTGAATAAATGAAGAAGGTATTTAAAATAAATGAAATATTTAAAAACCAATATAACATCATAAATATGGGCATATTCATTTATATGTAAATTTGTTTCAAGTAAATCTTTGAACTCTGCAACGATATTAATAATAAGACGAATCCTGGATTTTATTTTATGTATCAATATGTAAATTTATTGTATCGCCCAATTCCCTTTAGGTCTGGATTTGGTCCATGAAATGACCAAAGATTGCAATCATGAACTATTCATAACAGCCACACATGTCAATGGTTCACTTTTTCAAGCCCATTACTCCAGCTTTGAAGTGTCTTCAGAAGAAGATAAATACAAGTTGACAGTTGGTGGTTACCTCAGTAAAAATTCCAGTCAGTTCCTTACAAATCATTTGCTAAACCTTATAAATCTTTACATTTACTTATCAATACACTTTGACAACTATGCTTTTTTAATTTTATATTGTTTTGATTTCAGCGTTGCCAGATATGTTGATTAAACACAACCGATGGAGTTTCTCTACAATCGATAGAGATAATGATGGATGGAAGGGAATGAGTTGCTCAATATATGAAAAGGCCAATGGATTTTGGTTCAAAAATCCCTGCATTTATGTAATAAGAGATAATGCCTAAATAGTTTTATTTTCCGAAGGGAATATATGAACAACTTAAAATTCGATAAAATGTTTTGTAGGTCAATCTTAATGGAATGTATCCAAGTAGCCTCCATCCTGAGACAATGTCAGAAGGATCGGATTTGGGAATAGTTTGGTATGTTGGAAGTGGAGAAGAATTGAAATTTAAAAGAACGGAAATGAAGATTCGTGCTTCTTGTTGAAGAGTGATGTGGAGTTGAATAAATGAAATAAACTGATAATAATTAAGTTCTAATTCTGTAATTCCAATTCACTTCATTTCTTTGCAAAAATACTCTAGAATTGTGTATTCAGTCTACAAGATCCCATTTTCGAAACATATTGTCATTTGCTATCAAGTAATAGATATTAAAATTACATTTCAACTAAAAGTTCTTTGGGAAGGTGATTTCAGTTCACTACAAAAATCTCTTTAACATTTTATTTGCAAGAATAACTGACTTCTCTGTGGAGATAATTCAATTTAATTGGGCCATATAAGTCAATAGTTATAAAATAAAATGTAAGTACACCTCCCACCATTTATTAATGATATCCACCAGATTTAAGTTTTAATCTGACTCTGATGAGTCTGAATCAATCTCCGTCGTGTTGTCTGTAGAGAAAAAGAGAGTTGGAATTTGATGAAGTCCATTTGCAACATCGGAAGAAACATTAAATTTACTGATTATAGTTTCCTTTCGCCGGTACGTGATTTCCTTAGTCGCTTCGTCAACTGTTTGTTCATAATATGTAGAACTCCCCTATAAAGAAACCAAGTGAAAAACCCATGCAAAATTGAATTGTCACAGAATAAGAATAATTGCGAAAAAAGTGAAAATAATTAGTGGTCACTAACCTTAATTGTAAATTTGATAGTTATAGGAATGTGAGCTTTAATCAGAACGTTAGGTACAACGTCGATATAAATATTTTTCCCGTCCAAGAAATCTTTCACTTCCTTACAGAAGACTTGGTTTTGGATTTCTACTTGATAGCTGACATCCCTAGCAGACAATGGTCCATGGTAAAATACCAAACCACAAAGTTTTGCCGTTTTGGATAGAGTCATTCTTTTGATTTAAAATATTATTAAACAAAATATAATATAAAAATTGTTTGATATTAGATAATGTCAGATTGATCTTACTAGCACATAAAGTTAACAAAGAGCTAAGTGAAAAACGTCATTTGAAATGATATGACATATTATATCAATATCACTTAAATAATAAAGCTTAAATGATATTATTGTTGATAGATAAATAATTATTTTTTGATGTTGATATTTTATAAAATATACTTAAAAATAGGCTTATCCATGTATTAAATTTTGAAATGTAATTTTGCAAAAATTAGCAATTCGTTTTAAATCCTTGAAAACCTGAAAATTTTATTAAAAACGAAGCAGAGCAGTATTACAATTTTATTATTTATTTTATTATTTCTGCAACTCATTTTAATTAACGTCTTAGAATTTCCAAGTATACTTTATAAAAAACCCAACAAAAAGGAGGTCTAGCTATACGGTTTCTTCTATTTCAACTTCACTTAGAATGAATCTGTATTGTATGTATTTGTATGGGTGTGTCACGTGGTGTGGCGGTATACCACCGGTGTGCGAACGGTTACTATTCATTCATTTACCCGTTTGAGTAACCTTCGCCGTTCTCGTTATACCTAACAGCAGTGGCGCTGATGCTAATATGAATAAGGTCTATTCGGGATTTTTTACTTTATGGCGACGAGATGGAGCTGGTAAGTTTATTTTCTGTTAAGGGGATATGAAGGAAATAGGAGGGGTATGAAAAAGTTGTTTTTGCTAGTGTGAAGTGGAGATATTGAAAAATATTATTGGTTTTTATTCCTATGTTGTGCACATTTTATACTGTATTCTTATTTTTGCAAGACCTGATTTTATGATATTCTCAACATGACGTAGTCACGGGTAGCCAAGTCTCGTTGGGGATGTTTTAATTTTTATTTCTTCAAAACTGCGCCTATAATAACGCGGTAAATATTGTGTATAGCAAGAAATAGTTCATCTATCAAGTTTTGTTTAATTTTTCCCATATTTTGCAAAAAGGTCAGGGTAGTTTATTGTCCCAAATTAGTATTACGTCTAAGATGAAATTAGTTTTGATTTTGTCCACGAAAAAATTAGATTTTCAGAGGACTAAACGTACTACTACTAAGATACTAATTTGTTTGATTATAACCATTAACTGTTCTATTTGATCTACTGCAACTCTGCAGACTGTGCAGACAGTATATTTTGGAATCGTGTAGTGTTTAAAGCATTAATATCCCGAACCTAATATGAACTATTCAACTCTGTCTTGGTTACGTACAATGACATCTGAATTGAGGACTTGAGGTAGAGAATGTTTGATTGAATGAAGTTGTCAAACACCCACAACCGAACTTCAATATTAATAGTGAATATAAATATGATATAATAATATATACCATGATATAACTTAAAAATACCAGATCGCATATTGCTTATTCTAATGACTTCCATCTAAAACAAGTCCCAAAACTAACTGTCTTTTATTCGACTGATATATTGTCAATTGGTATATTGTAGAGTGAAAGTGAGAAATTATTATTACACATTTTGGAATTAGAATGTAGTCTAAGTATCACCTTCTAAATTTTCTGCCAATAAAAAAAATTGGTCACCCCTATATAAAAGAAGATATTTACATAAGGTATATAATGCCCCGGTTACTAAATAGTGGTTATACCTACCTACCCTTGTTTTAATTATATAAAAACACAAGTTTGTACAACTACAAGCTAACTGTACTGCAAGTTTATAATTTGTATTTACACCGCAATCTGCACTGGTATGACGTGGACGTGAAGGATGTTATTCTTCCTAACTCTAATCTTCGTATTATTACCTATGTATTCGGTGAATTTACTTACAAAGAAATATTTGATACATTTCAGTCATTTTCTGCGCTTTTTACAGTGCTATAGGATTGGTGTTTGAAAATTTTAAGAGCAAATTTTTATCCCAAATTGGGCCGAATAAAATGTTAAATTCTTCGAGAATTTCCCGTGCCTGGGAGCTTCAGTCTCGGGAAATAAGTCTCAACACTCCCGTGAATTCCGATGACTGGATCCCATACCTACACGATAAATCTGTTTAAAATATTTGGTAGCTTACCCTGCAAACAAGCACGTATTTAGTAGGGGGCGGGGGGGGGCACAGCGCCCCTCCTAAATCTGAGAAAAAGAGGATTTTTTCTCAAAAATGGCCTAAAATTGCAAATTTTTTTTGCGCTTTTTGCTTCCGCCCCCCTTGAACAAATTTCTAGATACGTGCCTGCCTGCAAAATATTGAAAAATTACACTCACAATAAGGAGTTGTTCATTACATGCAAATGCATTTAAAACCCAGTTAAACAGGAATAACGCTTAGGAATCTTTCAACTCATATTTAATTGCAGTAATCGTTCAAGGTCTAAAAGCCACAAAAATTATTGAAACGAATAATCGTAAGTAATAAGTAAGTAAGTAATAGTTAATAGTTAATAATAAGTAAGTAATTAATAATCACAATAAATAAAATTATTTCCAACTATGTTTCAACTATGTATGTATGTCTCTATGTAACTGTATTTTATGCCATGGACTTTGCGGCTTTTTGTTGCAATGCGCAAGAGCGAAGCGCGTATATGCATAACAATAAGTCCACCACAGGTTAACAGTAAACACTTAATAGGTTACTGTATTTCGAAATTAACTAATACACATGATTATGCTGAATGCCTACCTTATATATGATGATGTCTGTACGTGTGGTATGTGTGGTAGGTAGGGAGTAGAGTACAGAGAACCTAGGAGACCTGCATATATTACGTAACGCAAAATCCCCTCCCCCATGCACACAGGCCACTATAGTCCATTACAAGCGTCATTGACAGATATATAAGAGTAAAGTGGGACATGCGCGTAGATAATTCCGTATGTGTACCCGTGTAGGTTTGTATGTTTGTATCAAGAGATTTTAGTGCCACTGCATTACTATAATTTCGAAACGTTTAATAATCAAGATTTGGTTTCGAAAGATACAATGTTAGAGTCAATTGTTTTGTCCACCAGAATTGACTGGCACATTACACAATACACAACTATCATCACTCTATAGGATAAACGTAGACTGGTTCATGCGCGTTGAATGTAATAATGTTGATATATTACATTATTTCTAATATTCAAATATTTCATAACAGAAGTAGTGCATGCATTCTGTATACAAATTTTTCCAACTTTCAGTGCCGAGTGCTCTAAAGGTTCTCATTATTTCATGTACGGGAAAATTTATAATTGATCCATTTACATTGAATTATGATATTTCTCACTACCTCATGGGAAGAAATTTGGCAGCGTAATGAATAAAATATAGTTCTAATTTACGTTGTGTTCACTTATGCGCTCGAATATTCTATGATTAACGTTTAGTGTCAACCTACATTGAACTACATTGAATTTAAAATTTGTCTTTACATACGGTTTAATTGTTCCCAAAACTGGTATTTGATTTTTATGGGTCTTGCAATTATGGAACCGTGGAATATCTACGAACAAAATGTAGTGGTTGGGTTTTTGATATCTCTACTTTAAATGCTTTAAAAAAGTCAGATTTCCAAAAAAGTGAGCACTGAGACAGGAATGGAACTCAAAAATAATGGGATCAGCTGGAAAAGTCTTATAATATAAAAGTTTAAACTCTCTTATGGGACCAAAAAGTAACAATGAAAATTATTCAGTTTTCTATCTAACTACTTGACACTACATTGCCAATTAAGGCCAACTTGACCTCAAAATGGTCCATTATCAATTAGTGGCAGCATATAACAAAGGTTATGGTTTGAGTACCGTAAACCTCGAATCAAATATGTGATCATAAGAGGTGACCGGAGTAAGTTGCCAGTACTCACAATTATATTTCAAAACAAAAAGTTGACTCTAGGTCGTACTAAGGCGAAGTTTTGCAATACTTTTTGACTCTAATAATGCAAAATCTCTACCTACCGTCCCATCAAATGAGAAACCGTGGGAAGATCAATCGGAGTTAATAAAAAAAATATGTGTATCTGTTAGACGCATTCTAATAATCGTACAATTTATGCCCCGGAATAAACACTAGCTTTATTTATAACAGGGCCTGGGCCCTGAGACCGGCTATACATTATATTAGTGTTGAACCCATCTGAATACTGGTGTAATTGGCCTACTGCAAACCAGTCCCTACAAAATTGTTTGTAGAAGTACTAGCCCCATGTACGACAGGACCTGGGTCCTGTGACCGCCTAGTTAATAATAAGTAAGTAAGTAATAATCGAATTAATACCTCGGGGGAATTATAGTTTCATAATCAATATTTATTAGATTATCAATGCATTATTTTAAAGTTTTATTAAAATGTAATTAGTTTTCTCCGTCAGAGAACAGTAATGCTTCCATTATGGGTTCCGTGATATATAAATTCATGTCATCATCGTCAGACGGCAGCAAAATGTCATCCTCATTAATCAATGACTGTTCCATTTGTGAATATTGATAGCACTGCTTTAACCAAATTGCAATGCTTCACTGCAATCTTTGGCTGGTTTAAAGTAAACGCAGTGATTAAATGGTCTTTCATAATCCTATTTTTTCCGTTTACATTCCCTTATGCTTTTTGGTAAACTTGTAACTGTTTACTGGGCGCTGGTAATGGGAGTGTCTTTCACTTAATTTGATAGCTTTCACTTTAAAAGTTAAATTTCGAGATACATATGCACTGGGTCTTTTGGAGTCAAAAATAATCGTTCTTCTTCTTCTTCTGCCATTTCAGAGTTACCGTGGACCGCAACTATTCTAAACCTTTCAATTTAAATGTTCTTGATTCTTTTCTCTTTAGTACACATGTACTTACTGTAGGTGCACACGTACTAAATGCCCTTAGTTTTGACCGGGGAGTGATTTCGATAGGGGGAATTTCAGTATTAAAGGCTGCTATTAACGGAGGAAAATCGATGGAATTATTTCGCTACAGGGATTTACATCGATTATTACTGTAATTTTTCAAACTAGTGGATGGCGTCATTACTTTGACAACTATTTTGAATACTCTGATGGGGAAACTACGAAAATCTTTGGAACATTGTTACTTACCGATTTTTTCTGCAAATTTTGAAATATTCTTTTAATGTCATTATATATTTTGGAAATTAAGTCTATGGTTATACGAAACAAAACTTTTCTGACTTCGAAACAAAAAATCAAAAAGGACGAAATTAAACAAGCAACATAAATTATAAAATAGTAAAAATGTTTGAATTATAAAAATTCAAAGGACGTGGTTGATCTTTATCAAAGCAATGTTGACATAGAGTGAAATTAAAGTGATTGTAGACATCCATCCACTTTTCGAAGAGCCCAGATTCTCTGGAGATGGTACTCCATGAAATGGGCTAACAACTGAAATATCCAAAGATGCAATTTCTTGAAACGACTCGATCTGCCTCACAGCTCTTGGTTCCACCAAATCCGTGATGACGATCCCTGCATAGCCGTAGGTGAGTACAATGAACATCAACAAGTATGGACTTAGGACAATTTTGAACCAGAAATATTTTTTCAACTTTTTCGGAAATCCGAAATTGTTACTGACTACATAAGCACAGCAAGTGAAGATGAAATGATGGATTTCTTTATGCTTGAAATAAAAAGTGAGTTGGAAGAAGAATGTGACAAGGAATATTGTTAACAGAATCCCAATCCAAGCAGTAAGTTGAAATGGGCGGATGTAGCCATAGAACGACATATACTCGTCCTCAAAGACAACACAAGATATATAATTGTAACTATCTGTAATACTAAATGGAATTAAAGTGACTGTGGGGTCTGCGTCTACGCCTACCTACTCTACCAAGTGAATATTCATAATCAATGAAGCTCAATGGTTCCATTCCTCTGAACGGGGCGCATTCATTATCGTCTTCTCCAAATGTTATATTAGGGAAATTAAAAAAGACAATCGAAGACAAAATGTAAATCACGTCAATATTGTGATTCTTGAAAACTGTCGAAAAGTATTCGTTCTTTATTAAGTGTCCACAATAAGGTTTGTTAAGTCCCATATAACGACGAACAATGGATTTTATATTTCCTTTGAAGTAATTGCTCCTCAAAACGATACCCGCACGAATCTTTCTCAAAAGTTTATGTTCAAGATTATTTCCTTTTGAATCGTGTGAAAAAACCAAACTATTGTCAAATTGGTTTATTACGTCTGTATAATCTCCATTTTCACAATGCCCACAAAGAAAAAATATTCTGGTATCTTCGTCTTGTAGTGACTGCATAAAATAATGTCCTAATAAGCCAAAGAAATGGTAGTTCAAGTAGTGTATATCAAAAAAATGTGATATTTGATTCATGTTCATAAAGGCATCCAGAATTTCTTTTTGAACGAGGAAATAAACATTTGTATTATCTTGGAAATTGAATTGATTATCGAAGGGGATTTGCTCCAATGACGTCAGATAAGGCTTTTTGAATTCATTAAATATTGTAAAATAAAAACCTACGTATTGAACTATATATTCTGTCAATGCCACGTCAATCCTCTTGCTTGAATTCAGATCTACAGAAAAATGAACAAGACAGTCGGGTCGGCTTTTCAAGTATGGTGAAAATAATGTTTTGGATTTTATCGCAGAATACCGTGAATGTGTAGTTATGTCGTAATAGAATTGTGATTCTACGTCTTGTACGGCGTTGTGTGCATACTTTTGAGCTAAATTCCTTTTTACCAAATTGGCATTCGTGAGGGAATACGGAATTGTTGTCTGAATCAGATCTTCTAGTATCGTTTTGTAAAATATTATATTGATGTAGCAATCTTGTTCCATTGCTAATAAATTTTCTAATTTTCCACCAAATACAACATATTGAAAACTGAAAATAGCAACCAAAATAATTGCTTTGTATCTTTTCCCCCAAACAATCATTGCGTTGAGATTATTTTGCTTAATTTGGTGTTAATTGTAATGCGATTTAGAAGAAAATTTTAATCTTGTTAATCAATTTTTTACAAGTGTTCTTAATTTTTAAAACGACCACATTTCAATCTACTTCCATACTAAATACAAGCTTATAGAATTAGTGATATATATGCGCCTCTATGTTGACATAGTCGAGGGTTTACTATTAGTACTTTTGCAATATATTCAATACAATGTAATCATTTGTCTTTACGTCTAATAATACAGAAATCTTAAGTATGCATGATAACAAATTTCGTATATGTTACATTAACAGCAAAAAATTGCATAAATAAGGCTACTAATATCATTAAGGAGTTAGCAGTTGGGTTGTAGAGGAATATCATTACAAATTGACGGTTAACGGAAGATATTACTCATTGGTTTTTATAGTCGGATGTTTAAAATCATAAAAGTTACATATTAATTTTATTTATAACTAGTAGCCCCCAGCATATGTGACTAAATTTCGAAAGGTAGGCATCCAGCGTAATCATGCGTATTGGATATTGGGGCCAAGCACGTACCCAGAAGAGGGTAGAGGGCCCCCTACCCTGCTCAGCTCAGTTTTTGGCATAACTATTTTTTGCGGCCCTCCTTACCCCAATTCCTGGATACGTGCCTGAGCACGACCTACCACACATAGTTACATACATATATAGGCAGGTAAATATATTGCTCTATCTAAAACGGTGGTTATAATATAGAGATGGATTTTTTATTGCGATATCCTAATGTTATAGTTGTCGAAGGTTTAATACCCATGCGTGGAACTTTAATTTTCATATCAGTGTTTAGTACTTCTATAAAGTGGTAAATACTCCCAAAAAGAAAATGTATTTTCATTGTAAAGAATGTACATTCAGTAGAAAATGTGATGTTTTATTATTGAAACATAAGCCCAACATTTCATATAATGTTATCGACGAAACAAAAAAATATTTTGAAAAGAACGAGAATTTCGACTATAATTTCCAAACTGCTATATGTATCAATATCAGAGAAGACAATGGCTGATGATCCAAAGTGAAAGAATGCATTTGAATTTCGATAGACTGGGTTTAAATATAACCATTAATTGCCAAAATCTTGAAAATGATAACCCGGAACAACTTTGGCTTATGATCAGCTATGTACCCTGCGAAAGATAACCATGAAAGGTAAGGTCTGATTTTGAGACAACTTTGATTCATCATAACTACTTTTTGAGATAAATTACTAATTAACCTAATTATATATAGTAGAATATGAAAACAATTCAAATTAGACCGCAGATAAACATCTACATAACTCATTGGGGAGTTTAAAATACCTGAGAATATCTACCTTGGAATATACTCGACAAATCATACACATGAGGCCTCTGCTTACAGAAACTTAATTATTTAAACGGAACATAAATCGATTATCGATAACTATATGTATAGATAGACTACTACATTAAATTCAGTACATTACTGTTCCTTAATTCTAAACTACAAAATTATAGTGTATAGTTCTTATAAGCGGTACAACGTTGCGTTGGGTGTTAGATAGCATTTTAAATTCGGAGGCCAAGTTGCTGTAAAAGTATGAATCGTTAGAGTAAGTCATTTATTATATATGGACGGTGTACTTGAAAGGAAGTATTTGTAATGTAAACTCCGACAACAGCCACCGCGGAGAATTTATATACACTTTACAAGTGCTCTGAATTATTTACAACCGCCGTTCATAGTTGCAACCTTGATAGGAGCAGTATAATTGTCATAAACAGGCAACATGTATACTTTGTTCTTATCAGCTAATTCCTGTAAGTGTTCCAAATTTTAAGAAACAATCTTTCTACTTTTGGAATACACCTTTAAACTTCCATAGCAAATTATTTCGACATCGCAGACTGATTAGGTATAATTATAAGAAATATTTTGTCGCGATATGAACCCAACGTTTAGAGTTAAGACATTGAGATTATTTAAATTTTCAATTATTTATTTAATTCACTCACGCAAAGAGAGACTGTGAAATGATAAAGCTATTTATTACAAGCCGCTGCTTATCACGGCACCTTTTAGGAATCATCAATTAAAATGTCAGCATCATTTCCACAATTCCTTTACTAACAGAAAAGATAAAAATTAATATTTTTTTCCGTTTGATGTACGAAAAATGGCCCATCGGGATTCCTATCGCCAAAGATGATGCTTTCATTTTCTTCATCAATTTCCTCTCCATTGGATATGACCCGGAAAAATATTTCCAAGAACTTATACAACTTTTCATAAGGAGAAACAGCTTGGAAGCTAGCCACAAAATAAAACACCACAGTACTAAAAGAAAAGTAGGCCACAGAGCAAAAATTATTTTTAGTACGGTATCCAAATTTTGCCATTCTCGAATTAGAATGTAATTGGCCACATATATTTCTCTTTTAAACACATGAAAGAGCAGAAAATATAATGTCGCATGAACTTCGTTGTACATCTTCATTAAAATGACTAGACTTTTATACACTTTGGCGATTTCTCTGGGGTCATTTCGTAGACGATCCAAAGATATATACTTTGATGATCGATTGCATCTGCAAAATAAATCTTTTTTATATATACGACAAAAATGATCTTAAGACAACAAACATTCTATTTTGGAATATTTAATAAATATATTTATATTTTATGGTGTTTAATCTGGTTTTCTACGTTTTACGTACTTGATTTGAGATGTTAGTAACTCCATATGTATTACGTTTACAATTATGATGAACATATGAAACCAGCAGTGGCCAAACAATCCCATTAGCATCCAGAATGTAAGCAAAGAGCAAATTATCCACGGAATCAAAGGAGGGTAGTTTGGGGCCCAGTAGTGAGTGAGGAATATTGGATATTGGGGAAGCAAGACTTGTGCAAAGGTCAACAATGTCGGCCAGAATATTGGGATGAATAAGCCCAGAATAAAAAGAAGCTCTGCTTTTACTGGTTTGTTTCGATTCTTCTTATGTACATATGTTCCTATGAAAATTTAATATGTATTACGACCTCTTCGTTTGGAAATACTGGAGCCCAATTTGACTTGATAAGAATATAATGTAGTATATAATGTATTACTTTATAATAATGTAATGTAGTAACATATTACGTGATAATAATTTGTTAAGTCCTTAATAAATTGTAGTTACCTTGAAAATGATCGTGGTATCCAAACATAGCATTCCACAAGTTCTTCATGTTTTCTGTGTCCCACAGGGTAATGTATATTGGAATGATGGCTATCAGCAGTGCAAAAGCCGTCATTAGGCATATTGCAAAGTTGAAACTTTTTTCATTTCTGCTTAGAAGACCTCTGGCTGTTGTTAGACAGAAATATAATGTGGACAATGTAACAAAAAGGTACCATTTGTATGATTTATTTTTCAATATTCTATTTTTAGATGAATTATCCCATTTATATGGGATTGAGCCAATTGAATTATGCCAATTGAAAAATATTTTTAAAATTAATACTGCAAAGGAGGAAACCATTATGGCAGCTTGATAGCAGAAAATTAATAAATAAAAAGAACTGAGAGAAACTACAAGTTTTTCTGGTTATTGCCCTTGGTGACCGATAAACTAAAAATTAGAGATTCCATCCCATACTGTAAGTGATAAATGGTAACCTTCCAGACTAATGTAGCCGTAGCAATGTTTAAAGAAAACAATAAACCATTAATTTGTAAAATTTAAAAAATTGTCCCACCGATTATAAAATAGAGCAACCTACAATTAGGCTATCAAAAATATCATCATGGTACAGTAAATTTGCTGTAAAGTAAAAATAAATGATAATATCTATATAGCGACATGAAATCCTGGAAGAGGTGTTTCTTTTCGCAATTATTGAAATTGGCGAACTGTACCATGCTGGGTTTAGTCTTAGTCGCCGATACTACTTCAATGTTGTAAATGTTTTCGCGCAAATTTGAATGTAGGCATAAAATGTTTTGTTTTCAAAGCACCTGCAGAGGATCCAAAACCTATTGCTCTATTATTATGTGGTAGACATAAGAAACATGCCACAATAATTTGCAATACTATTTTGCGTTGAGTAATGTTTCTTACATTTACTTCTGGCACCAGTGACTGCTATTTTATTTTCTTTGGACAAAATAAGCATTTCTTAGTTTTCAGGGGTGTACGCCGATTTAGGCCAATCCAATTAGGCCAAAGGGCAAAACGCATTTAGGCCAATCCAGAAACTCTGAAAACCCATTTAGGCCAAAACAAAGTGACCACTTAGGCCAAAACTTTATTTGCGCAGGAATTAGTCACATACATACAGTAAACAATAAATGAAATATAATAATACTAGCTGAATCCTAGCACACAAAGTGTGCTAGAAAATGTTGAAACCAGTAAATTTCTAGTGACTGCGCATTAGCCCGAATTTCATAGACCGTTGATTGGACTCAGTACTGATAGTCTAAGTCTAGTCCTTGCTCATTAATTGCAAAATATTACCCTTACTCATTAGTTACACAATATTACGGACAAATATACAAACCTTAATACCAAATTCCATGCGCATGTCCCACTTTTGTTTAAAAGATTATGTTTATGTAGAGTAAAGATAAATATGTAAGTTAGTAAAGATTTTGGAATATTTAAGAAAGTTTTAGATAATATAATATATGTAATAATGTAGAACCACGCACATAATTTGAGCTAAAATTCGTCGCCTATGTGCCTCAATCATCTAAGACAAAATATAGGGAGACAAATTCAGCAGCATACATGGAAAAAACTTATATCGGAAGATATTCAAAACTTTTATTTCCTCCTGAGTTTTGGTCCGTTTATTCAAAAGTTCTAAATAATCTGCCTAGAACAACAAACAATCTAGAAGGCTGGCATAATGGACTAAAGCTTGTGCCAGAATTTATATCACCAGAAGAATTAATTTAAATTGAATTTTAGCTCAAATTATGTGTGGTTATACATTATTACATTATATCGTCCCTTAAGGATGCAAAAGACCTTAATCCACTTTTCGTTGGGCAGTGAAAAGAGCCTCCCTCCACTTTTCGTTTGGCAGCGAAAATGGCCTTAATCCATTTTTCGTTTGGCAGTGAAAAGTGCCTCCCTTCACTTTTCGTTTGGCTGTGAAAAGAGCCTCAACCCACACGAATGCATTCAGCGGGGCCCAGTGGAGTTTAAGAGAGTTAATTAACTTACTTATTGTGATTGCTTTAGTGCACAGTTAGTTATTTATCATCGTCATTACTTAATTACGTAAAATAATTACTTAAATAATTAATGTTCAATTCCATCTAAGTGATCTAAACCAAGCGAGATAAATTGTACGGTGAGCAATAGTGCGGCAAAACCATCGCAGAGAGTAGAAACAGTCTGTATTCTTTCGCCCCTATTTAGACTGCAATCTGCAATGGATTCATATCAACAACAACAACTATGATTGTAAATGACACAAAATTCATTACATACAACCTACTAACAATCACATTAACCAAGTTAATTAATTCTCCTAAACTTTTTATTTGACCAATATTTATTCTTAACCATATATATAGAAACTATAATACTATATTAAACATTGAGAAAACTACAATAAAAATCATATGACATGGCTAGTCCCAAACCGCAAAAAAATTAAATGCTTCCATATGAAGATGGGGTTTTAGTCACCGGTTTTAGTCACTGTATGTAAATAAATTGCACTTCATTTTAAAAGATTGCGGAGGAGACCTCGCTCAATGACTCCCTCCAATCACAAGAATGAAAATTTTTTAACATTGAAGGTATAGACAATGCGTCATATAGAAATATCCTTATAGTATTATAGTTTCTATATATATGTTCTTAACACTGTGTCCCGCTGAGTGCATTCGTGTGGGTTGAGGCCATTTTCACTGCCAAACGAAAAGTGGAGGGAGGCTCTTTTCACTGCCAAACGAAAAATGGATTAAGGCCATTTTCGCTGCCAAACGAAAAGTGGAGGGAGGCTCTTTTCACTGCCCAACGAAAAGTGGATTAAGGTCTTTTGCATCCTTAAGGGACGATATGCTTAATATTATTTATATATTGTCTAAAACGTTCTTAAATATTGCAAAATCATGACTAATTTACATATTTTCATTTAGTATATATTATATGTGACTAATTCCTGTGCAAATAAAGTTTTGGCCTAAGTGATCACTTTTATTTGGCCTAAATGGGTTTTCAGAGTTTATGTGTTGGCCTAAATGCGTTTTGCCCTTTGGCCTAATTGGATGGCCTAAATAGGATAGAATCTTTTCAGGTATTTTTTACTACATTTCAACTAAGTTCTGCAAAAATTTGTTAATTATAGAATATATTATTGGACATTGAATTATTAGTATTACCCTATTCAGCTATCTTACCAGCTCCTTTTTACCTGTATTAATTGTTCGCTGCTGGCGAAGCAGTGAGATGCAAAGAAATCTTGATTGAAAATCAGTAGACCACTATATTGTGTGGCCTATTTCTCTCCAGTCGCGATTCTTCCACAACTAACTGCTTCACTAGCCACGAACAAAAGACCATTTAATCAGTTAAAAATAAGCTGGAAAGGATACCTGAATAGAGTAATAAAATTGACTATATTCAAAGTTGCAAAAGAACCAATTACTATATTTACGTAACATTGACGCCTAGACCCAATTAAATTAAATAGTAGCTCGGCAGTATTACAGCCACTTCGAGAATGGAATATTTCTTCCAGGATTTCGTGTCGCCATGAAGATACTATCATATTTTTTATAGGGAACTTAATTTGCAATGAGTATGTTTTATAAGCCTAATTGTACGTTGCTCTATTCTATAAACGACGGAACAATCTTTTTAATTTTACAGTATAATGACTTATTGTTTTCTTATAATGTTGCTATGGTTACAAATGTTTTCGAGTTGAGGGAAGCGTCCGTTGGCAACCGGCAAATTATTCTGACTATAATAAAGCCTCTTAATTTTTTTTGCACCAAAATAATCAACTCAAAAACCAAAAGAACTGCAAGAAAGTTTAAATAGGGAAAGAGATGGTCCACAACCCACTACATTTGGCTCCGAAAGAATATTGCAAACATATTATTCTAATCTTGAGATATAAACGTTTTCGTACGGAATTTGCAATTAATGGCAACTATTGAGAAAAGTTTAACATATTCTTTCGGAGACGAATGCTCTAGGTTATGGAGCCTCTTTTTCCCTATTTAAACTTTCTTGTAGCACTTTTGGTTTTTGAGTTGATAATTTTTTTTTAAATTAAAAAGTTAAGAGGCAATATGATAGTCAGAATAATTTGCCGGTTGCCAACGGACGCTTCCCTTAATGACTTATTTCTACATAATTTACCACATATGGGATGGAATTTCTACTTTTTTAGTAATCGTTCATCATGAGCAATAACCAGATATATTTGTGGTTTCCTCTAAATTTAATCTATTAAATATCTGCATTAGCAAATAACGAGCTATATAGGATCTGGGATTATGATTACAGAAATAGAAATGTACCAAGCAATGGCCACTACTGAAATAGGATTTTTCATTTTAAAAGGTGTAAAACGAAAATCTGGCGAAATGAGCGGGTTAAGATATCATCGATAATATCTAGTCTGTTTTCAAAATATTTAGGGGGTGCTTAAGCTCCCTAGAACCCAACCCCTATATGCGTCCTTGAATGTTATATTTAATTTAAATAATAATATTATTATCGAAAATGCATTCGCATAGTTTCGCAGTCTGGTTATATCTACAATGGCTTACCATTCGAATCGAATGCACCGTGTTTTCAATACATGTATCGAAATGGAAGCTAAAAGCTGAGTTGAACTTAATTGGACTGAATTGGACTGTATTAGACCGAATTGGACTTTATTGGTGTGTATACCCATGACATATTTTTGCATGAAAAATGGCGAAAGGTGGATTTTACTAATCATTGATTTTCTACTTTACAAAGTTGTCTGGTAAACTATAAAAAGTTCAAACTCGTCTAAATGGTTATTACTTCTTATTTTATAGCCACTTAGGGATTTTCAAAGAAATTTTTCATGCTGAGTTCAACCTAACCTAATTGACATGTATTAAATTTTATAGGAATATATGTACATAAAAGAATCGAAAGAAACCGATAAAAGCAGAGCTTCTATTCATTCTCGTCTTTCTCTTACCATTATTCTGGACGATATTCCTGACCTGCACAAGTCTTATTTCCATAATTCCCAATATTCCTCACTCATTACTGGGCTCCAAACTACCCTCCTCGGATTCCATGGATCATTTGCTCTTTGCTTTTCTTCTGAATGGTATTTTGACTCAGCTGTCTTGCATGCTTGATTACATATATTCATCGTTATTCTAAACGTAATAAAATGCAGCTAATAACCTCCCAAATCAAGTATGTACAATATATAAACTCAGTATGGGCATTATAAATCAAAAGTTATATTCATGAAATATAAAATAGAAGGTCAGTAATTAATAGTCAAGCCTTTAGATCATTTTGTGTGGTCTTTATAAAATAAATCTTTTTATTTTGTAGTGCCATCGATCAAACTATATATACAAAAGGTGCACGGAGGAGTTTTGCTCAGATGACAAAAATTTTTTCACCTCATTTATACCGTCGATGAATGTCTTTGGTATTTTCAATGTGTTTTCCACCTTTCTGGGAAACCAGACGAAGTCGCCTTTTCCATGTCTCAAACACTTTTGTCACCAAATTTATGTCGATCTTCTTCCACTCTTCATTTAGGACTTTCCAAACCCCTTCCATGCACTTTGGTTTCCTTGCAAAAAGTCTTCTCTTTAAATATCCAAAGCCAAAGAAGTCCATGGGACTGGTGTCAGGAGATTTTACCGGTATCAGGGAATTTTCTAATATAGTTATACCTGTTCTTCTTTGTAAGTCTGTCGCGTAGGCGATGGTTTTCCTCGCTGTGTGGCTAGTTGCTGCATCATGGTGAATTTTCACTTTACTTAACTCCCCAGGGTAGATTTTAGGTATTTCATTTTCAAGTAATGGCTTCAGGACCTTCTCTATGTACCATTCGGCGTTGACTTTCACTTTCTTTGGTACCCGAATTAATGGTAGGGTTCCACGGCCACTTACAGCACCAATGACCATGAAAGTGGTAAAAAAGTTGTCTTTGTCAACTACCCAATCATCGGGGATGGTTTTCCCTTTTGGAACGTAGCATATTTTTCTTTTACCATTTGTGTTGTGTAACCCGAACATAGCTTCGTCCAATGTAACAACGTATTCCCACTTTTTTGCTGAAATCCATTTTTCATAAAGCTTCCGGCAATTCGTCTTTCGATTCTGTATATGCTTTGGGGTTAACTTATGGACCCGGGTTTTTCTTCGGACTGTTTTGCCCAACTTACCAATTATGCTGCGTACGGTAGTTGCCGACACTTTTACTATACGGGCAATTTCTCTTTGGCTGGGGGGATTTTCTCTTTTTGTCAATACATCAACCTTTTTAATTATAGCACTAGTTACTACTTTGGGGGCAATTTGTTTAACTGGTGATGGCAGTCCCAATACTTTGGCCGTTCTTCGTTTACCAATATTTTTCAGTACATTGCACACAGTTCGTTGTGAAACAGTGATATTATCTTCTCTAAGTTTCTTCACAATGATTCTGGAACTGAATTTAGCGGCGGAAAGAGCTTTAATCATACCCTCTACTTCAGGGGGTATTTTTTTGGCATGTTTTAATGGTTTTTTCGATTTTTTATTTTTACTAAGTGAATTGAACTGTGGTCTTGACGTACACTTGAGGTAAAATGTTTAAAAGTACCGGTGGCGGTAAATAAATCAGTACTTTATCTGAGCAAAACTCCTCCGTGCACCTTTTGTATTTGCACCGGCTGCGATATGACTCTAGTGAAATCGCCAAAGTGTATAAAAGTTTAGTCATTATAATGACGGTGTACAACGAAGTTATTGCGACATTATTTTTTCTGCCATTATTGCAATTCTGACATTATTGTAATTTTGATCGTTTTTGATACGAGCACAATTTTCTAGTTTATTAACACTACTGTTCTACATTTTAAAAGGATATAGGCAATATACTATTAAATTACACCTTATTCATTGTAATTGGAAATTAATGACAACCAGATAAATTCTGAGCTTTAGTTTGAATCTGAAGAGTCTGAATCTGAGTCCGCATCAGCAGGTGAAAATATCATGCTAGGAATTTGTGTTAGTCCATTTGGAAATTGTCTATCCAAATGAAACTTACTAATTACGGCTTCTGTGCCCCAGTATGTAATTTCTTTGGTCAAATCCTGAACTGTGTATGGACAAATATATGTACAACCCCCCTGCAAAAATTTCACATTAAAAAAGGTTAAAAATGTGTGAAAAAATTGTTAACAAATAAATAAATACCAAAACAAATTATGGAAAATATCTGGATCTATACTAACCGTAATTGTAAATTTGATTGTAATCGGTTTGCCTGATTTAAACAAGATATTAGGTACAATTTCAACAGAAATAATTGGAACCTTTTTCTTATTGGCGTACCCTTTGACTTCTTTCCGAAATATTTGATCGCCAATTTCTACTTGAAAGGTATAGTTCCCAGAAGTACTTGGTCCACCATAGAACTTCAAAGCACAAAGGTTAAGATTTTCGGATGTAGTCATTCTATAAGAAAGTTGCTGTTTACAAATATAGTAGTAAAATAGTAAAATAATGTTTTACTACTACTGTACTGATTCTTACACAAATCCATGGGCAGTAGAAAAATCAGCAAGTTGGTTTGGTTCAAAATCCTCTTCAAGGCGATTTACTCGCAATAATTCGTTTTTAGTTCTTGGTTCAGAGGAAAATAGCCTTAACAAACATGGATTAATGAATTAAGAGTTAAATAATTTTTATTATTTTAATATTCCCTAACTTATTAACAAGAAATCGAACTAACTGTACCCAATTGGATTTTCCTTTTCGGATAAAAGATCTTTTTGAATAATGTAGGTGAAAAGTTCGTTCAATTCTTCAGAAGTAAGAATTTTTGCCGGACGAACAGTCTTTGTTATCGTTAGTCTATCCAGCAAAGGAAATCTTATGGATTTTATTATTTTATCCCCAAGAACGGATCTCACGTTTTCTCCAGTAAGAGGCAATTGATTCAATTTGCATTGTTCCTGACCCCACCTAATAAGACAAACGCCACTTGTTTATGTTTATTTGTAAATTAAATATTATAATGAGCAATAATTAAACAGATTCTACAAACTTGATGCATCCATTATAAACTGAAAGTTCAGAGCATTGTAGATAGTGTTTTCCGACAATAGTCATTAAGTCAGACTGGTTGAATAGAAGAATGGCATCAGAAAAAAAAAGTTCTCTGCATCACTAATTTATAAAATAAATTATGCATCATAGCTTGGAAGCAATAATAGAAATTTTAAATTTCTTACTTACGCCAAGACCCAGTTTTCAACAGTTCGTAATAAACTTCTTGCTTTATCTTCAACTTGGCAAATTTGAAGTGATTTTAACTTAGTGTAGATTTCTACTGCATCTGCTGGTGATCCATTATTCAAACAACAAAATAACCAATATTCCACTTGGAGAATGACATTACTCGCCAAATATTTGTGTGCCAAAGATAAAACGCCAACTGCAGTTTTTGTAAATGAGCCAATATATGGAATACAATCATAATATTTGTGGTCTTCCTCTCTCCAGTCCGAGTACATCAACTATAATAAACAAAATTTAATCTATAGTGTGTATTTTCTATATTATGATACATTGTTGGATGTCATACCCACAGTAAAGTTTAATGAATTTAACAACCATTGGTAATTGATATATGATCTTCTAATTCTTACAAAGCATTAAAATATAATTATTATTATGTTATAGGTTACATTCGACAGTAAATAAGTTAATTAATTTGCAATTATAATTTCTTACATCCACAAAATATAAGAAGTGTTCAGCATCATCATCTTCTAAAGTGATTATTCGTTCATTTCCCCCTTCATTCCATCTTGAGTTTAACATTGCACTCAGAACAGGAGAATGGGCTATCAAAATAAGAGAGTGACATTCAATCTCTTCACTTTTTATTCCAGATCCGACTTTTATAGTGACGTCAGTATATTTCTTATTCTTCAACATAGTACGCAAGAGATGGAAAAAATCTGGAGAAGATTCTCTGCACAATCCGTCCCCATTGTCCATTTTTCTCTTTTTTGATGAAACTTTAGCTCCACTCATATTCTGAATATTATAATAATGAATTGATTATCAAATTCGTAGATATATTTCAGCAATATTGTAGGATATAAAATCACAAAATAAACAGCTACTGTTGTGATTGAAAATTGCCTACAAGTTATCAGCTCCAAATATTAGTTAAAAATTTAAAATTCTAGGAAGCACAACTACTGGTTATACACTATACCTAAAATTGATCAGGTTAAAGTAATTCACAATTATTACCTCGTTATGGCCACGTTATAGGCACACGGTAAAAATGAAATTAACCTTCTTAAAATAAATAGCAAACAAAAATTCAAATTTAGATCAGGATTGCAATCTTTGTATGTTTATTTCTTAGTTTAGCAGTCTAACTTTGAAATGTGAATGTACACTTATAAATTTTAGTGAGTAAAACTATTCTGAATACCCAAAATAGTTCCGATGGCCTTGGTCTGGAATTGTGTTGTGTTTGTGTTGAGAGAATGGTTTGTACGTCTGGTGGGGGAATGATTTCTAAGCACATTAGTTTATTACATTACGGGTAGGCAATAAAATTTGTGCTGAGTTTAGATTTAAAATGTTTTAGAACAATAACATCCTGTGTTAGTATTTATGTTATTCGTATATCGGCAATGTTTAGAGAATAAAATCGTACTTAACCTTCTTCTGGATAAGGAACGTAGTATAATACTCATTTGGGAAGGACAGAGTATTAAACTGCCCCTTTCCCATGAAAATTTTGTAATATTAGAAACATTAATAGAAAGTTGACCATTTTGGGTGCCAAGGACGTATTTAGGGGGTGCTAGGGTGCTTAACCACCCCCAAAATATTTTGAAAACCCACGAGATATTGTGTTTTTACTGAACAGAAATATTTACTTTCGAATTGCGCGAAGCATATTTTTATTTTCATATGACATCATATTTTTGAGAAGTTTCGAATCTGTTCTTGCATTGTCGAATACTTTATTGTTTTTTCCCTTCATTGAACATATAATTTGAGATTATTTTATGGTTACAGAAATGGAAATGTCCCTAGCAATTTGTCACCACAACGCTTATAACGTATCAGCCGAATGAGTGGGTGATGACAGATTATAAAGAACATATTTTGAAGAGGTACGGTGGGACGGGGGGAGGTCCCCTAAATCTCGAGATAAAGCGATTTTTTTGTCCAAGAAGATTAAAAATCACTAAATATTTCGCTTATTTTTGCAAGTATATTTTCTTGGGGCAATTCCAGGACACTTGCCTGTGACAAATTGATCAGATTAGTATTTGCAAATGGCAATAGGATAATTGATATAAGGAAACAAGAATTTGCATTGCAAAAATTTCAACAGAGATCAGTAATTTGTAAATTTTAAAAATCCTAAACCTGCAGTTCCAAATACCAGATGCAAAGACAGATGTCGATTTCTATAGAGATTTTACCCCCAAAAGATTCAAAATAATTCGAATAAAATCGAATAAATTCAAACAAAACTATCGAAAATTATGTCGAAAATAGTACATATTAGCGCGAGGCGTGAAAATTTTGTGCTTATTTTTGCCTTTGGGATAAACCTGTTTTCTGAGATTAAGGGGGGCGCTGCGGTCTTCCCCTCCCCCCGCACCCTACTGGATACGTGCTTGCCTAAAAGAGATAAGATGCTTATTCTATTATTTCTTAGAATCTTATACTATCGTAGCTTTCAATGTCCCATTAACTACTTTTTGTTATGCCTCTTTGGAATATTGTCGACAATACTTTTTTACCGACCAAATGACTTTTCCTGCAACCAAAACTATGCCCATAACAAACCCAGGGGATTATTTATAGCATAAAATTAAACATTTTGCAATTAAAATCAATTCGAAATAATTTATTTGATTTGAAAGTACTTACTTGAAAGTAAGATACTGAAATTTTAATTACACATTCTATTTTGTTAACACAACTTCCGTACAATATGAAATAATCGAAACATATTTAACACGGATTAAGCAATAATATATACTTTAAACTTAGCTTCAGAACAGATGATAGCACTAAATTCAAAATAAAATCAAGGCTTTAATTTGAATCTGAATAGTCTGATTCAGCATCAGCAGCAGAAAACATCATGCTTGGAATTTGTCTCAGTCCATTTTCACAGGAGGAGGCGGGAGCCAAACTAAACTTGCTGATTATCCTTTCCTTTTCCCAGTAAGTAATTTCCTTAGTTACCTCCTGGACTGTATGTGGACAAATATAGGCACAACCCCCCTAAGAAAAATGCAAACCAAATTACAACATGCAAGCAAATTTACCTAGTTGTGAACAGTGTACAAAATTTACCACTTTTTGGATTTTTTATCACCACATGAGAAGAATGATTGAATTTTGATTATTAAAGGTATACAAAAGACGTATTAAAGTTTTTCAATGCTTTATTTTCTTTAAATTATTTCAGACTAATCAGATTTATAATTGAATTGTCACTAAAAACTGTAATATAGATGTTATTTAAACGACATTTTTACATTTAGTGTCAGTCAACTTATGTCAATTTAATCATTGCGTCGGTTAAAAATGCAATTATTCCTGGTGGGTATTAATTGACTGTATTCCTGGTTGATGAACACACCAAATTTAGCATTTAAGTTTTAAAAACACTATCCATCTGCTAAGGAATTGCATAACTTTACATCATATTTTACTCCAAATTCTGTATGAAAAAATAAAACTAATTTACACCATTTTCAACCAATTATGCGATTTAATTTAGTTTTTATAAGGTGGAATTTAACGTTAAATACCATTAAAATCTACTTTCCTTAAATTGGTAAATGATATTTTGTACACTGTTTGTGGGTTAATAAATAAAATAAAAACTTGTATCTACCAACCGTGATTGTGAACTTGATAGTGACTGAAACGCCTGCTTCAATCACAACATTAGGTTCAAGATTAACAGAAATAATTGGGACTTTCCTTTTTGCCATTTTCACTTCTTTACGAAATATTTTATCTTGAATTTCCACTTTATAGATATAGTTTATAGAAGTACTTGGTCCACCATAAAATCTCAAACCAGTAAGGTGTAGAGTGTCGGATGTAGTTATCCTTTTAAATTTTAAATTTTTTTTATAAATTAAAACAAGTATTAATTTAAAATTACCGATGCTTACACAAAACCATGAGGAGCAGAAAAATCTACAAGATAGTTCGGCTCAAAATCCTCTTCAAGGCGATTTACTCGCAAAAATTCGTTATCGTCTCTTGATTCACAGGAAAATAACCTTAAATAATAATTTTATAGCGCAGAAGTTATCTTGTTTTAGTTGTCTTAATTGTTGCTCAAACATATATTATGAAAATTAAATACACTTTACGTAATTGGATTTTCTTATTTTGGTAACACATCTTTCTGGATAATACAGGTGAAAAGGTCGTTCAGTTCGTCAGCAGTAAGAATTTTTGACGGGCGCACAGTTTTTGTTACTGTCAATTTGTCCATCAAAGGAAATCTTATGGATTTTACTATTTTATCTCCAAGCAGAATTCTTACGTTTAGCCCATTAAGAGGTAATTTTTCCAACTTGCATTGTTGCTGTCCCCACCTAATTTGTCAAATGCCATTTGTTTATGTTTATTTGTAAAATAAATATTATTAATTAAATATTATGCGCAATAATTAAATAAATTCTACAAACTTGATGCATCCATTATAAACTGAAAGTTCAGAGCATTGTAGATAATGCTTTCCTACAATAGTCATTAAGTCGGATTGGTTGAAAAGGAGAATGGCGTCAGAAGAAAATATGTTCTCTGCATCACTAATGTATAAAATTAAATATGCATAATTGCTTGGAAGCAATAATAGGAATTTTAAAATTTCTTACGCCAAAACGCAGTTTTCAACAGTTCGTAATAAACTCCTTGCTCTATCTTCAACTTGACAAATTTGTAATACTCTTAATTTTGTGTAGATTTCTACTGCATCTGCCGGTGATCCGTTATTCAAATAACAGAAGAACCAATATTCTACTTGGAGAATGACATTACTCGCCAAATATTTGTGTGCCAAAGATAAAACGCCAACTGCAGTTTTTGCATTTAAACCAACATCGAGAATTTCATCATATTGTTCACGCTCTTCTTCTCTCCAGTCCATGTACATCATCTAGAACAAACAAAATACCGCCAAGTGACCGGTCGGTTAGCAGCTATACAATGGGTAGTAGGGGTCATTCCATAAATTCTTAGTTCAAGTCAACTACATTGCAGTTAATTTATCAATGAGTCTCAATTATTTAATTTCAAATTCTTACATCAACAAAACATTCGAAATTTTCAGGATCATCATCTTCGAAAGTGATTCTTCGTCCATTTTCCCCTTCGTTCCATCTGGAGCTTAACATTGCGCTCAGAACTGGAGAATGGGCTATCAAAATAAGAGAGTGGCATTCAATCTCTTTACTTTGCATTCCAGATCCAACTTTTATAGTGACGTCAGTATATTTCTTATTCTTCAACATAGTACGCAAGAGATGGAAAAAATCTGGAGACGATTCTCTGCACAGTCCGTCTCCATAGTCCATTTTTCTCTTTTTTGAAGGTAAATCAGCTCCACTCATCTTAAGATGTTATGAATTGATGACACAAATCTGTAGATACTTTACCCTAGGTTATTTGAATTATCTTACTGCAAAACGTTCACTATTCAATTCCTCTGGCCTTATAACCTTGGAATTATTACATTTTGACTAGAAACTGTCATGAAATGGAACATTTCAAAAGCTGAAGAAAATTAAAAAATGTATTTTACCTTAAGCGATGACTGGCGTACAGTTCAAATCTGGACTACATTATCTCATAAGCAAGGACGTATTTAGGGGGGGTGCTAGGGTGCTTAAGCACCCCCTAAATAGTTTGAAAACACACTAGATATTATCGTGTTTTCACCATTTATTTAAGTTAATTAATTATTTAATTCCAATTTGGAAGAAACATTTTTGTTTTCAAATGACACAATTGCATTTGCATGTATCTTATTTTTGAGCATTTTCGAATCCTTATTTTCCTATATTAAAACTTTTAGTATCTGAAGGATTATCGTATAATATATGGTTAAAAAATAAAAAGGTACGTAGCAATGGGTCAATTTTGAAATTTTTTTCTGGTTAAAGCACCTAAAATTAAATGCGCCAAATTAAGTGGGTGATGACAGGACACATATTTAGAAGGGGTAATGAATCCTACTGAAACCTATCGATTGAATCTCGATATATAGGGGATTTTATGAAAAACAAAAAAGAATATAAATCGCAAATTTTTTCGCGCTTCGCGCAAAAATGTACTCTTTTTATCAATATACTGTGGCGTTTTAATTTTTTTGATTTATGCATTACTCATTTTTAAAAATTAGCACCCCCTAGATCCAATTTCTAGATACGCCCTTGCTCATAAGTATAGAAATTAAATAAAAGGGACTTTTGGCAATTCTCAATGCAATAAATTACTATTCTATAGTACTTACAACAACAGATAATTTGGTTCTCCTCGAACGCGGCGTCGACCGGTCACGCTGATATGATATCTATACGCCACGATGATATCAATGTTCTTTCTGATAAATGCCAACTTAGATTGAATCTCACAACGATAAAAACTGGCGGTTCAGAGGGAAATTTTACTTCCCTTAATTGTACCGACCCCAGAAACCAAGAAATGTATTTTTTTCGAATGCAAAAAACAATAGAGATAACATATCGTCCTTTAAGGAACGAAAAAGTCACTACCCATTTTTTTGTTTGGTAGACGAATAAGCCTATATCCATTTTTCGTTTGGTGCAGGGAATAGCTTAACTCCACTAACAAGCATGTGGATATTGGCTTTTTCCGCCCCCAAACAAAAAATGGAGTTTGGCTTGTTCGTGCACCAAACAAAAAATGGATTTTGGCTTTTTCGTTCCTTAAAGGACGATATTACATTTATAAGCTATTTTTGATTCAGTTTTACAATAAAAGCCAAAGGTCTAATGACGAGCGTAGCTTATAAATTTAGCTTTACAATTATGTCTCTACCGTGCCAGAAACGGAATTCTACATACACTGCTATGATAAAAGACAGTAAATGTTAGCATTTCTCCGCCGTAGTTTCATGCACGCAAAAAGGAGACCCAATGTTGGTGATCTGCCGTTTCAAAATTTTTACTGTAGTTGATATCATCTTTTATCTCCCGATCCTGTCATTCATAGTCACCTAATGTCAAAAATTTTGTAGCAACGTTAAGTACATTTTTGTTTGTAGAGATTTTCGATTTTTAAAGAACTTTTTATAGGAATTTAATGTGCCCCGGTAACCCTGTGACAGATACATGCCTGTACCTAACAAATCTGAGGATGAGTTAATTCCTTTTATTAAATTACGGCTATGGCATGTGTGATAAATACGCATACGTATTTGCACTACATGACATATCACGTGTTTACTTATCAAGTAAACTGTATGTGTATCTGTGTATGTAATACTTTTGAGAGATAAGAAAAGTTTCATTCGGTTTATTGCAACGGTTATGGAAATTCCAAAGTACTGTCAAGCAAACAATTCTAGTCAGCTTTTATGTTGAATTCATAATGGCACATTATTTTTCATGGAAAACTTAGTACAGGGAATGTAAATGTTTATTTGTATGCTAAAATCTCAATCAGCAATTCGGCCAGTGATTTATGTAGTAAAGGAAAGATTGACCAACAAATTATCTATCCATCCATTGAAATCTTGAGGCTATCTAGTGATGGGCAAAATATTGATGACGCAACCACCATCGGGAATAAAAACTTTGAAAATTATTTGAATATGATATGTTATATTGTTTGAATTTTGTTTTAAGATACTTTTTACGTAAATACGCTATTTAAAGAAGTTTCACTATGATAACTAGACCTTTCATAACATAGAGATGAAAAAAGTAACAGAAACCCGCCTGAATGAAAGAGACCGTGTACGCACATCTAATGATTATAACAAAGTCAACCAATTTTTAACTATTTTAACCGTGTTATGCTCATTGACGTACATTCAAATTACAATGCAACTTAAGGAGGTGTGAGGACTTTCAGCCAATATTGGTCAGTGAAATTGGCAGAATGTACATCAGTAACTCCGCTATCAGTTTCAGACAAAATCTATCAAGATTTTTAAAACGAACATGAAAACATGATAATCATTTAAATCACCAGAAATTCAATTTGAAAATTTTGATTTTGAGTAGGAAAATGCATGCAAGTTAAAAATAGGAGCACTCATAGTCACCCCATTTTCTTTCCTCTTTTTTATGACATTTTTATTCTATATTTTACATCTAACTAAAATCCCGGAATAATTTTTTCTGATTTTAAATGGAAACATTTTAGTAACGATGGTAACAAATGAAATTCTACTAGGGGATATAAAACAAAATTGATACCACTTAACTTACCATGCAAGAACTCAATGGTGTGCATTTTATTTTGGTGATCCACGTAGAAAATTACCCGTAGACACAAAACAAAGTCCCCACATGTCATTAAATATTATTTATTTTCGTACAGTAAATGTACAAATCGTATTTTTGTGTTCAATCAGTGTTTAACTTTTCTTTTGATTTGTTTAAAGGCGTTGAATGCAGGTAAATAGGCTATCTGCACGAAACTTCACTAAATTACTGCTGCTACTATATTTCAAAATTGAGATGATGATGAGGCATAAAATCTAGGGCCAATGATTAATACTAATTATTTAATCAATGTTAAGTGTTGGGATATGGTTCATTGAGTACATTTTATTTCCACTTTATTCCCAAATACATTTTGTTTCTTTTAAAAATACATTTTATTTAGTTACTAGTTGGAATATAGAACATATCTAAACATATTTTGAATTTCATTTTAAAGCTTAACGTTTGTAATTCTAAATGTTTGGGTAAAAAAACTTGAAAATAATTCAATTAATTAATTAATTCGAAAAAAGATTATACCATATTCTATGAAAACAGGTTGACAAAAAAGTAATGTTAATAATTGTGTTGAAAAATTTTGATCACCCATTGTCAACTTAGCTAAAGATTTATAATGCAAGTTCGTATTTTATTTACACCAAATTACCCCACATTGAGTAGTTATGTATAACAAATGAAAACGATATAAACAACATATTATTACAAACATTAAGCATATTTGTAGAACAAATGACAACCAACTAATATGTGAGCTTTAATTTGAATCAGAGTCTGAATCTTATTCCGCATCAATCTTTAAAAACATAAGGCTTGAAATTTGTCTCATTCCATTAGCACATTCGGATCCTTTAGCAACATGGAACTTACTAACGAAAGAGTCGTCATCATCGCCGCCTTTAATGAATGTGACCTCTTTGGTCATCTTCTGAACTGTATATGGACAAATATATGTACAACCCCCCTAAAAAATTAAAACAGTTGAGATGCCTGTTGACGAATTGTAATGTCAAATAGATCAATTAATATCAAAAATATTAATGAAAATTGGGCCTATACTAACCGTAATTGTAAATTTGACAGTAATCGGCTCGCCTGATTTAAATAAGATATTAGGTCCAATTTCAACGGAAATAATTGGGACTTTCCCATCTTCTCGAACATAACCTTTCACTTTTTTCCGATATTTATGACGGAGAATTTCTACTTCATAGGTATAATTTTCAGTACTTGGACCACCGTAGAAATTCAAAGCACAAAGTGTATGATCTTGGAATGTAGTTATCCTATGAAAATGATTATATTATGTTTACAAATATAGCAATAATGTTTTACTACAACTCTGCTGATTATTGATACTTACACAAATCCATGGGTGGTTGAAAAATCAGCAAGTTGGCTTGGTTCAAAATCCTCTTCAAGGCGATTTACTCGCAAAAATTTGTTCTTAGTTCTTGGTTGACAAGAAAATAACCTTCACAATTATGTATTAATGCAGATCTTAATTAATTTTCGTTATTTTAATTCTAAATATATTTATGAAGAAATCAAAAAAACTATACTCAATTGAATTTTCCTTTTCAGATAAAAAATCTTTTTGAACAATGTAGGTGAGAAGTTCGATCAATTCTTCAGAAGTGAGAATTTTTGCCGGACGCACAATCTTTGTTATGGTTTGCTTGTCCAGCAAAGGAAATCTTATGGATTTTATTATTTCTTCCCCAAGAACGGATCTCACGTTTTCTCCTGTAAGAGGTAAATGTTTCAACTTGCATTGTTCCTGTCCCCACCTAATTAAACAAATGTCACTTGTTCATGTTTTTTTTAAATTAAATAGTAAAATTGAGCAATAATAAAACATAATTTGACAAACTTAATGCATCCGTTGTAAACCAAAAGTTCAGAGCACCGTAGATAGTGTTTTTCGACAATAGTCGTCAATTCGGATTTGTTGAATAGAAGAATGGAATCGGTAGTAAAAATCTCTTCTGCATCACTAATTTATAAAATAAATTATGCATAACACATAACATAATTATGCATAACATTATTCGAAGCAATAATGGTGAATTTAAAAATTCTTGTTTACGCCAATACGCAGTTTTCCAAAGTCCGTAACAGACTTCTGGCTCTATCTTCTACTAGACAAACTGGAAGTAATTTTAACTTGATGTAGATTTCTACAGAGTCCGCAGGACCGTTATTTAAATAACAAATGAACCAATTTTCTAACTGGAGAATGACATTACTGGCCAAATATTTGTATGCCAAAGATAAAACTCCAATTGCGGTTTCCGCATTTAAACCAATATTTGGAATGTTATAATAATAAAATTCTTCACGGTCTTCCTCTCTCCAGTCCATGTACATTATCTATAATAAACAAAATTTTATAAGCCTATACAGTTTGTTTTCTACATTGTTTGGTATTACCATAACCTACAATAGCATGCATGTGGGTAAAAGGGGTCATAAAAAAAGTCATTTTGCCCACAAAATGAAGTCGTAAAGGGTACATGGCGAGTACCACTGAGGCAACAATGGAGAAAGTCTTCTTTCTCAGAACGAGTACATGTTCCATAAGTATATTACCATAAATAAATCGAAAAAATTAATAAGCATTAATAAATGAAAACTGCATTTCTTCATGCATTCCTATTTTTTAAAAACTACGGAAAATACAAATTTCCGTCCTATGTGATTGTATGAGACGATAAATATAATAATGAATGTTCTAATGAAATCCAATTAAAGAATAATTTTAGTTGTAAAGTAATTAATGTAAGGACTTGTCTGTTTAAACGACGTCCCAACGAATGTATAATTCTAGCAATTCTGAAACAGATTTCTAACCAGAATTACAACGTAAAGAAACCGTTAAAATGGCTATATCAACAATATTGCAATTATTACAACTGATTCAAATATTCACTTAATTATTATACTAATAAATATTCACAAAATGAACTCTGCCACACAAAAGGGAGCTATACGGCCTGAAGCCCCCTCCCCCGCACAAAATCCAAGAAAATAGAAATTTATGCTCTCCAAATAGCAAAGAATTTCGCGTGCTTTTTTCCAAATTTAAGCCAATTTTGACTCAGTTTCTCAATCATTAAAAAATCAACCTGAAATATTCGCCACTACCCTACAATATAGTTATTTAATCAATGAATACTGTATCTTTTAATTCTAACAAAACATTTTACCACAGACTATTAATTTGTAATTAAAATTTCTTACATTCACAAAACATTTGAAGTGTTCAGGATCATCATCTTCCAAAGTAATTATTTGTTCATTTCCCACTTCATTCCATCTTGGGCTTAACATTGCACTCAGAACAGGAGAATGTACGTTCAAAATAAGAGAGTGGCATTCAATCTCTTTACTTTTTACACCAGATCCGACTTTAATAGTGACATCAGTATATTTCTTGTTCTTCAGCATAGTACTCAAGAGGTGGATAATATCGAAAGAGGATCCTCTGCTTAATCCGTCCCCATCGTCCATTTTCTTCTTTTTGGAAGGCACTTGCACTAAGCTCATCTAAAGATAACATGAATTGATTGCACATTATGTACCCAAATAAATCTTAAATGACATCGATTACCAATCAATTTTCAATGTGATTTTAAATGACGAAATCCGCGGCTGAATTTAGGCAGCGGTACTTTGTTGCCACTGTCTCCGCTGGGAGGTATAGGGGTTAGGGGCAACATCATAACAGCGGAGACAGTGGAAACAGCGGCGACACGCTACAACCAATAGCGGCGACACACTACAACTAGTAGCAGCAGCAGCGGCAACAGAGGAACTCAGATTAATATGTCTCTTTGCCGCTGTTTCCACTGTCTCCGCTTTTATGCTGTTGCCGCTAACCCCCGCCGATACCCCCCAACGGCAACAGCGAAGACAGTGGCAATAAAGTACCGCTCTGCCCAGGCACGTATCTGGAAGTTTGTTCAAAGTGGGGCGGAAGTAAAAATTATACCAAAAAGAAGACATATTCGCGCGAAAAATTTTTGCAATTTTAGGCCATTTTTGAGAAAAAATTCTCTTTTTCTCAGATTTAGGGGGGGCGCTGCGCCCCCCGCCCCCTACTAAATACGTGCTTGGCTCTGCCTAAATTTAGCCAAATCCGCATCTTAAGGCAAATTTACATAAAATATGAAATAGAAAAATTCTATTGAATTTTCTCACAATTGGTGATCGGTCACAAATGTAACATATGAATAGGTATTAAAATGACTCCAATACCTGTTACCCTGGAATTGTGGGAGACGTCTATAGTATCATTTATATAAAATTATTTACCTTACCTTAGCTTATTATACTCCAAAACTGTCTCCAACTCCAACAGATGTAGATAACTGGGCCAATAATAACCAATGATGAATGACTAACAGTATAATGAAAGTCAACAGTTTACAGTATTTGACTTCCAAAAAAGACAAAAAATATTATTGCAATTGTGAAGGTTAAATGTGAGCCTTCGGCTTAATTATTTAATTTGTTTACCACTATTCTCAACACACCCAGAGATTCAATTCACTGCGCACTGGTTTCGTTGCTTAGCCTTGATAGATGCGTCAGAGCAGAGCAGACGCCACGATATCAGAAAATATTTTCAATTGTCGATTCCAGCAATCTCGTGTGATTGAAGTTGTCCGCTAACTTACCAAGGATTCAAAAGCACTCAGGACGTTCCTTACGCACGCACGCGCACGTCTACGTACTGGTTCTTAGTTCTTGGCCCTACAAATCTCAAGTAACCCCTAAAGTTTCTTTTACCGGCTTTCTAACATTCTGATTCAATATTTAATTACAAAAATACGGAAAGTACAGAAAATGAGTAAATGTTGTTGAAGTTGAGTTAAAGTTGAAAAATGTTTTGAAAACAAAAATTACGATTTTTAATGCTGAGAATGGATTTTATAACCTACGGCCAACACTAACAGCTTAGCCTTTTTAGAGACTACTAAAATGCAAGATATAATCAAGGACGAATTTAGGGGGGTGCTATGCTAGAGTGCTTAAGCACCCCATAAATATTTTGAAAATACACTAGATATCGTGTTTAAACCATTTATTTAATATTTCATTAATTAATTCCAAATTGAGAGAAGTATATTTTCGTTTTCATATGACTCAATTGCATGAATCTTATTTTCAAGCATTTTTGAAGATGCTTCAGCGTTAGCCTAACCCCCCCCCTAACCTAAATTAACCTTAACCAACCCACTGGGAAACCACGCTAAAAGCCATAGGTCTACAAACAATTTTTGGTCCTCGCTGAGTCAAATGGTTATGGCGCGATATCAAGTAATTTTTCGAAATACAAACGATTCTAATGGTCAACAAGTCAACATCTTATGTGTCCAAAATGTGCGTTTTATATCACCACATATGTACATGAGCCATCTTAATTTGTTAAACTACTTGGTATTTGCGTTATAATACTGCATGAAATCAAGCCAATAAAATACAATTAACATTAACTACAAAAAAAGATACACAGGGTAATAAATTAGGATGAAAATGTAAATTAAAACTCCAATAAATACAAAAAGGTAGCACCAATGGTATCCACAAATTAATGTAGCATCCAAGTAGGCATTAGGAAAAGTTTGGCTTTAGTTTGTAAAAAAATATAATCTAAAGTTCTAAGCTAAAGGTATTCTATTCCAAGCTTTATTCAGCATTTTTCCAAACTTTGATAAAATGAAAAAAATATTTATGTTTTAGTCTCATGATAAGGAATTATTGATATAACTTTTCCATTGAGAATTGTATATGTTAACGGCAATAAGTAAATTCAGGCATTACGCTTAATGCCTAAAAATGCCCGGCATTAAGCTTAATGCCTAGTCTTTAATCTTAAAGCCTAGGCATTAAGCCTAATGCCTGAATTTTACTGGGCATTAAGCTTAATGCCTGGTCTTATTGCCTGATTGGGGTGGAAATCAATGTAAACAACAAAAACTTAAGTCTAATATACACAGTCGATGTGTATTTTTATAAAATGCAAATGTACACTGTTAGAATTAGTCATTTAAAACAATATGGGATTTTTACATGTATTTTAATTTCATAAATTTTACTAGTGCTCTATGTTACCACACCACCTCCTGCATTCGGATTTCACAGTAAGTCGAGCGTTAAAGAGCCCCATTGCAGTAATCCTTGCAACCTAGGTGACAATTCGAACGTTCAGTTTAGCATTGTCTTGAATCTTGAGGTGTGGTTTCGTAAATGCATGATTTAAAGTGTCCCCGAAGGAAAAATGTCAATTGTCAAAATTTGTAATCTTTATCCATACTCAGGCCTGCCCAATGACTTATAAGGAGTGCCATTATCATGGGCCCATCACCACCCACGTAATCACCTCTACCATGTCATTAATATTATAATTTACCTCAGTAACTTAGAGTTAATCAGATCGATTCATATTTCATTACAATAAACTATAAACTTACAGATTTGCCTGTGTCATAATTCTATCGTTATCTCGTGGAGTCATTTATTCACATTTATAGATCAGAAATCCTGGCATCTGGCATCTCCAATGCAACTCTATTGGGAAGTCCGAATGGAGGAGGTGGTAACATAGAGCACTAGTAAAATTTATGAAATACATTTAAAAATCCCATATTGTTTTAAATGACTAACCCTAACCGTGTACATTTGCATTTTACATAATTACACATCGAAAGTGTATATTAGACTTAAGCTTTTGTTGTTTACATTGATTTCCACCCAAATCAGGCAATAAGACCAGACATTAAGCTTAATGCCGAGTAAAATTCAGGCATTAGGCTAAATGCCTAGGCTTTAAGCTTAAAGACTAGGCACTAAGCTTAATGCCGGGCATTTTTAGGCATTAAGCTTATTGCCTAGGCAATAAGCTTTAATTAGCAACATAATATTTCTTTTTTAATTACATAAAAGAGCAGAAAAAATAATGTCGCAATAACTTCGTTGTACACCGTCATTATAATGACTAAACTTTTATACACTTTGGCAATTTCACTAGGGTCATAAAGTGCAAAGATATATATTTTGATGATCAACGGCATCTATAAAATGAAATGATTTATTTCATACAGACCACAAAATTGATCTAAAGGCTTGACGATTAATTACTGACCTTCTATTTTATATTTCATGAATATAACTGTTGATTTATAATGCCTTAACTGAGTTATTTATTGTACATGTTAACGACAATAAGTAAATTCAGGCATTAAGTTTAATGCCTAGGCAATAAGCTTAATGATTGAATTTACTTATTACCGTTAACATGTACATTTCTTCTCCTCTGCATTTGTGTTCGCTTTATTATGTTAAAAATTGCTTGTCAGTGTACACAATTTCCATACCTATTACGTTAAATTAACTTAATATTGCCATACAAAGTCACAAATTGCCATACAAAGTCATAAATTGCCATACAAAGTCATAAATTGCCATACAAAGTCATAAATTGCCATACAAAGTCATAAACCACTATACAAAGTCACACTATCTAATTTTAGCTCTTTCATACAAAAGTCATGTGTGTGCCATACATATTCCTATTTTCCCATAAAATTACAGCGAAGTGAGACACAACTTAACTCTAACGCACCGCAAACATATCTAAGCAGATTTTGCGTGTCATTTTGAAGTTCAATAATGCTCATTCTAAATGTTCAGGTAACAAAAATTGGAGAGTATGGCAAATAATTTTGAGTAATTAAACCTATTACACACATTCAATTTAAATTACTCTTACCTATAGGTCTTAGTTTAAATTAAAAAATTACATCGTAAATTATATTGCATAATTCCTAAGGTAAGGAAAATATCTGATATATAGTTGGAAAAAATTTCAATTTTCTTTATGTTGACAAAAAAGTAATGTAATTATGTTGAAAAATTTTGATTACCCATTATTTATCAACGTATACAAAAAATTATAACACAATTTCCTATTTTATTAACTAAAACTGTAACACTACTCTGCCATATATTACTTGAGTAGTCATAACAAATTAAAACGATATATAGCTTTAATTTGAGTCTGAAGATTCTGATTCCGCATCAGTAGCAGCTGAAAACCTCATACTTGGAATTTGTCTCAGTCCATTAGCACACACGGAAAGTTCAGCCACACGAAACTCACTAATTACGGTTCCATCACCCCAGAATGTAAGCTCTTTGGTCAACTCCTGAACTGTATATGGGCAAACATATGCACTACCTCCCTACAAAAAATTAAAACAGGTTAAATGCCTGTTGACGAATTATAAACAGATAATCAAAAAATTATAATGGAAAATGTCTGGGTTTATACTAACCGTAATTGTAAATTTGATAGTCTTGGGTTTGCCTGCTTTAAACAAGATATTAGGAACAATTGCAACGAAAATAATTGGGACTTTTCCCTCCTCTCTAACGTAACCTTTCACTTTTTTCTGAAATATTTTATCACAAATTTCTACTTTGTAGATATAATTTTCAGTACCTGGTCCACCGTAAAAATTCAAAGAACAAAGTTTAAGATTCTGGTCTGTAGTCATTCTATAAAAAATTTAACGACCTGATGTTGACATGAAATACTATAAAACAAACTGAACTGAAACTGATTATGATGTTTACAAATATAGTAAAATAATATTTTACTACAACTGTACTGATTATTAAAACTTACACAAATCCATGGGTGGTAGAAAAATCAGCAAGTTGGCTTGGCTCAAAATCCTCTTCAAGGCGATTCACTCGCAATAATGTGTTTGTAGTTCTTGGTTGACGAGAAAATAACCTTAACAATCATGTATTAATGCAGACCTTAAAATTTTTTCTTATTTTAACTTATTTAACAAGAAATCAAACAAACCATACTCAATTGGATTTTCCTTTTTAGATAAAATATCTTTTTGAATAATGTAGGTAAAAAGTTCGTTCAATTCTTCAGAAGTGAGAATTTTTGCCGGACGCACAGTCTTTGTTATCGTTAGTCTGTCCAACAAAGGAAATCTTATGGATTTCACTATTTCTTCACCAAGAACTGATCTCACGTTTTCTCCTGTAAGAGGTAAAGGTTTCAATTTGCATTGTTGCTGTCCCCACCTAAATAGATAAATGCCACTTGTTTATGTTTATTTGTAAATTAAATAATAAAATGAGTTATAATTGAACATAATTCTACAAACTTGATGCATCCGTTGTAAACTGAAAGTTCAGAGCATCGTAGATAATGTTTTTCCACAATATTCGTCAAGTCGGATTGGTTGAATAGAAGAATGGCACCAGAAGAAAAAATCTTTTCTCCATCACTAATTTATAAAATAAATTATGCAATAACATAGCATCGAAGCAATAATTTGAATTTTAAAATTTTTAGTTACGCCAAGACGCAGTTTTCCACAGTCCGTAGCAGACTTCTTGCTCTATCTTCTACTTGACAAATTGGAAGTGATTTTAACTTGGTGTAGATTTCTACTAAATCCGCAGGCGATGTGTTATGTAAATAACAAATAAACCAATGTTCTAACTGGAGAATTACTTTACTCGCCAAATATTTGTGTGCCAAAGATAAAACTCCAATTGCGGTTTCCGCATTTAAACCAACATCTGGAATATCAACATATTCTTCACGGTCATCCTCTCTCCAATCCATGTACATCCAGTGTACAAAATTTACCACTTTTTAGCCTTTTTTACCATCACAGTGGTAAAAATGCACTTAATGGTAAAAATGCACTTAATGGTAAAAATGCATTTAATGGTAAAAATGGTAAATTTTAGCGATTGATTAGATAGCTGAGTACAGATACACTAGACTTCCTAAAATATAAGTTTTAAAACTTTGTTTTCTATGAAATACTTCCATTTAGCCCTTTAATCAATTAAATTAATCATATTTATTTGATTGTACACCAAAAGTTATAAAAAAATGAAGAAAGAAAGATTGTATTTGGTATCGCCCATTAAAAAATGATGCTATTTAATTGCAATTAATTTCTCAATCGGCAAGGGTTGTAAGCGCCCCCTTTGGTTGAAACCTACTCTAATTGATGAACACTTATCAATTTGTGACAACAATGATCATCTGCTAAGCTATTTCATAATTTGGCACCGAATTTTATTCAAAATTCAAACACGAAATTTAAATGAAACTATTTTTTACCATTATTACCATTTATACCACTTACCACTACTTTTTAGGTAGTGGTATTTACCGTTAAATACCATTAAAAACCACTTACCACTGGTAAGTGGTAAATGGTATTTTGTACACTGTGTACATCATCTATATAACAAACAAAATTTTAAAGGCCTATAGGGTTTGTTTTCTACTATATGTTACATTGTTTAGTGTTTAGTAATTACCATTATCGACAATAGGACGCATGGGGGTAAAAGGGGTAATAGAAAAAGTCATTTTGCCCATAAAATAAATTCTTTTCGACAAGGGTACGTGTACAAGGAATATGAAGGCATTAGTGGAAGTCTTCTTTCACAGAAAGAGTACATTGTTCCATAAGTATATTACCATTAATAAATCGAAGAAATAAGCACTTAAATGAAAACAGCTTTTTTTGTGCATAACTACTTATTTAAAAACTACGAAAAATACGATTTTCTGTATTATGTGATGTCTGTAATGTAAATGAGACGATACATATAATACGATAATGAATGTTCTAATGATTGAAACCCAATTCAAGAATAATTTTAGTTGTAAAATAATTAATGTAAGGACTTGTCTGTTTAAACGACCTCCCAACGAATGTTTCTAGTAATTCTGACACAGATTCCCAACCAGTATTAGAACGTAAAGAAACCGTAAACATGGCTACTATTCTATTTGCTATATTGCAGTAATTACAGGTGATTCAAATATTCACTTATTTATTAAACTTATACATTTTATTATTATACAGGGTGCCCCAGAATGATAAAGACATGATCTCTGACGTTTAATAACTTGACGATCGGTTAGGTCTATTACAATGATATGCACACCATGTGAAAGACCGAAATCACACGGTGTTAAGTCCGGTGATCTTGGTGGCCATGAAACCGCTCCTCACCTACCGATACATCCGTCAGAGAAGCCATCAAACCATTCTCTTCGTTATTAAACGTCAAAGCTTATGTACCTAGTGGGACCTATTGGCATTTGATTAATTGTCTGTACCCATGTTTGTTTTCTGTATAAACAAAAATGTACCCAAACTTGTATGGGTCCTCTTTTATTTTTGTGTAGCTTTGTGTTATTCTTCTGTCAAATTAGTATTTTGTCTGGGGCAGGGAACAAAAAAGGACCTTTTATGCTTTTTACCTTTTTTGCCTTTTTTATAAAAAAGGTAGGTGCACGATTTTAAAAAAGCAGTCCTTTTTTGCTTTTTTACCTTTTTTGATGTAGCCAATTGCCCCATTTACTTCCACTTCCGGTAAAAAGGACTGCTTTTTTAGAAAAAGTAGTACTTTTTACCTTTTTTGTAAAAAAGGAGTACCTTTTTTGTTCCCTGGTCTGGGGCAGGAGAACAGTGTATCATTCTCTGATATTTCTGATGCAACTTGACAATAAAGCAATGATTTGATTACTAATTTGTAATTAGAATTTCTTACATCCACAAAACATTCGAAGTGTTCAGGATCATCATCTTCTAAAGTGATTATTCGTTCATTTCCCCCTTCATTCCATCTGGAGCTTAGCATTGTACTCAGAACAGGAGAGTGTGCTACCAAAATAAGAGAGTGGCCTTCAATCTCTTTACTTTTTACACCAGATCCGACTTTTATAGTGACATCAGTATATTTCTTGTGCTTCAACATAGTACGCAACAGGTGGAAAAAATCGGGAGACGATTCTCTGCGCAGACCGTCCCCATTGTCCATTTTATTCTTTTTTGAAGGCACCTTCACTAAACTCATCTAAAGATAAAAAGAATAGATTGCAAATTGTACCCATACATAAATAATAAGTTACACATCGATTACAATCAATTTTCAATGTGACTGTGATTTTAAATGACGAAAACCGCAACTTGACACAAAGCATAAAATAGAAAAACTCAATTGCAATTTCCCACAATGAATTAGTTTCCGATTAAATAAACTGTTGGCAACAGGCGTATACGCAGGATCGAAGCGGGAGATTTAAAAAAAATTTTGATGGTCTGGTTGTCCTTCGATAATAAAATGCACGCATATTTTGGAACGACATAACTTGTTTCAAATCTGCTTTTTGCATATGGTAGCACATGTATTCAGCCACAATCAGTTATCATTAGAATCAAGGCAAATAGACAGATTCCCGCCCCTTCCTCTCCCCTTCCCCTGCCCGTATCAGCTGGGTTCTGTAGAGAAAGTCCTATAAAATAGTTTGAAATTTTATATGGGACTTTCTTTTGAATTAGTCCCATTCCGGAATCCCATTCCTGTTCCAGATCAAACTGCTGGTAGTCATGAGTATCCACCCTTCAGGAGTCAATTAACACCAAGCTAAATAGTGATATCTTGTCGATTTTGTAGATTCCACGATAAAATGTTTATTCCAAATAGTGAACTTCAATTCTTCACCATGTGTCAACATGCAGAACTCAATCAATTCCTAGTAGACTGTAAAGCTGGAAAGAATGGAATATGTCATTTAATAATGAGTAGGGATGCATTCGGCAAGTCAGCTGGAAATACAAATTCAATATAGTAACGTGACTTAAACAATACCTAAATAGTAATATCTTGTTGATTTTGTAGATTCCACTTACTACGCCATCTAAAATCTAGGGTTATAGTAGGAGAGTCTTTGGTCCAACAGTCTGGGCGGGAGTTAATGTTATTGGTATTAGAGTATTCATATAAGTTCATATGAGTCAACATGCAGAACTCAATCAATTCCGCACCAAGTGACTGTAAAGCTGGAAAGAATCGATTATCACGATTAGTATTATACCCGATTAATAATTTTTTTGATTACAATACAAATTGAATATAGTATTGTGATTTAAACAATACCTAAATAATGATTTGTGATAATTGTAGTTAACTGCACTCACCACTGATGAATCCCTCACGTGTATTTATAATGAAGTGAAGATGGGCAACCGTTTCCATTATATTTTGACAATTTTCACGTTAAAATGTTTCAAACTAATCACAACCCAATCAATTCCGCACCAGGTGACTGTAAAGCTTAAAAGAACCGAGTGTTACGATTAGGATTATACCCGATTAATAATTTTTTGGATTGCAATACAAATTGACATATGTCATTTAATAATGAGTAGGGATGCATTCGGCAAGTCAGCTGGAAATACAAATTCAATATAGTAACGTGACTTAAACAATACCTAAATAGTAATATCTTGTTGATTTTGTAGATTCCACTTACTGCGCCATCTAAAATCTAGGGTTATAGTAGGAGAGTCTTTGGTCCAACAGTCTGGGCGGGAGTTAATGTTATTGGTATTAGAGTATTCATATAAGTTCATGAGTCAACATGCAGAACTCAATCAATTCCGCACCAAGTGACTGTAAAGCTGGAAAGAATCGATTATCACGATTAGGATTATACCCGATTAATAATTTTTTTTGATTACAATACAAATTGAATATAGTATTGTGATTTAAACAATACCTAAATAATGATTTGTGATAATTGTAGTTAACTGCACTCACCACTGATGAATCCCTCACGTGTATTTATAATGAAGTGAAGATGGGCAACCGTTTCCATTATATTTTGACAATTTTCACGTTAAAATGTTTCAAACTAATCACAACCCAATCAATTCCGCACCAGGTGACTGTAAAGCTTAAAAGAACCGAGTGTTACGATTAGGATTATACCCGATTAATAATTTTTTGGATTGCAATACAAATTGACTGTAGTATTGTGATTTAAACAATGCCTAAATAGTGATTTGTGATAATTGTAGTTAACTGCACTCACCACTGATGAATCCCACTCGTGTATTTATAATGAAGTGAAGATGGGGCCCATTTCCATTATATTTTGACAATTTTCACGTTAAAATGTTTCCAACTAATCACAACCCAACCAATTCCGCACCAGGTGACTGTAAAGCTTAAAAGAATCGAGTGTTACGATTAGGATTATACCCGATTAATAATTTTTTGGATTGCAATACAAATTGAATGTAGTATTGTGATTTAAACAATGCCTAAATAGTGATTTGTAAAAATTGTAGTTAACTGCACTCACCACTGATGAATCCCACACGTGTATTTATAATGAAGTGAAGATGGACGACCATTTTATTTTGACAATTTTCACGTTAAAATGTTTCAAACTCTTATTTTTTACAATTTTTACGATAAAATGTTTCAAACTGTATTTAACTAATCACAATGGACAAAAATCCTCTTCTTTAGCCAATTTTCACTTTTGGGTTACAATGCAGTGACAATATTGTTGCAATGAAACGAAAATTGTATTCAACTAATCGTTGCACTAAAGAGAAGCTATTTTACTGCATTTGTTTCCCCGCAGTTTTAATCCATGTTAATACCAGCGCGGAGTGTAGTCTCTTAGATATCACAGCACATCGCTGCCTGTTTCACCTGCTGTACTAGTACTGTCTGCCTCACCTGCTGCATGTTTTAATTTCCACAAACCAGGGGATTCATCGAATTTGAATTTTAATGATAACTGGTTGATCCTGAATATATATGCTACCATATGCAAAAAACAGATTTGGAATAAGTTATGTCGTTGCAAAGATATACGTGCTAATAAAGTACCAATAAAATTAGTGGACGACCAGACGATCGGACAGAGTGACGGCGACAAATTCATAAGGATACTAAGCAAAGCTTCGATCCTAATAAGTCTTCCAGCGGACACTAAGACGTGATGCAGTGCACATGCTTTTACTGACTTTATGCATGTTTCCTTCAGTGCAGCAGTTAGTGGTGGGGCATCTATCGAGCACAATAATGAATAACGATGAATTCTCACCTCACACTTAGTGTCGACCAAATCCTTCAGAAGACTTATAATCGGAAACTCAACCATTGGCAATCGGTCACAAATTTAACATGAATAGGTATTAAAATGACTCTAATACCTGTTAACCTGGAATAGACGTTTCCCACAATTCCAGGATAACATAGGCAGGTACTGTAGTCATTTCAATACCTATTCATGTTAATTTAGTGACCGGTCACCAATTGTGGGAAACGTCTATTGTAGGAATAGGAAACGTCTATAGAATCCTTTATATAAAATTATTTACCTTAACGTATTATACTCCAACAGATGCAGATGGCTGGGCCAATAATAACCAATGATGAATAACTAACAGTATATAATGACAGTCAACAGTTTGCAGTATCTGACTTCCAAAGAATATTATTGCAATTGTGAATGTCAGCCTTCGACTTAATTATTAGATGCGTCAGAGCAGAGGTCACGTTATCAGAAAATATTTTCATTTGTCATTTGTCGATTCCAGCAATCTCGTGTGATTGAAGTTTTCCGCTAACATACCAAGGAGTCAGAAGAACGCTACAAATCTCAGAGTACCCCTAAACTAAAGATTCTATCACTGCATATTCTAACACATTCTGATTTTTTTGCCTTTTTTAGTATCTAAATAGAAAAATACGGATAGTACAGAAAATGAGTAAATATTTTTCAAGTTGAGTTAAAGTTGAAATATGTTTTTAAAAACACAAATTACGATTTTTAATTTGAGAATAGATTTTATAACTTACGGCCAACAGCAATAGCTTAGCCCTTTTATGTTTTATAGACTACTAAAATATCAAGGACGAATTTAGGTGGAAGGAGGGTGGGTGTTGGGGTGAATATTTATGAATATTTGGTGATAAATATTTTGAAAATACACTAGATATTATCGTGTTTTCACCATTTATTTAATATTTAATTATTTACTGCCAAATTGTGAGAAGCATATTTGCGTTTTCATATGAATCAGTTCCATGTATCTTATTTTCGAGGATTTTCAAAAATTTTTGAGCGTTAGCCTAACCTCCCTCACCTAACCTAAATTAATCTTTTATAGCATAGTCTACTAGCTGTCTTGTAAATGCGAAAATTTAAATACAAATTTATTTCCCACTGCAGATGCAGTAGGCACAGGGCCGCAGCGAGGGGGGGCAGGGCCCCCCCCCCCCCCCCCGAAATCGAAGAAAAGAAAGGAATTTTTGCCTTAAAACCCAAAAATTTTTAGCGCTTCGCGCGAATATGGTATATTTTTTTAATTATTATTTGTCGGGCCCCTCCCGAAAGTTTTTTGTGGCTGCGGCCCTGAGTACGCAAAATTATATAGTTGCAGTTACAACTACAACTATCTGGTCGAAAGGAAGTGTTTTGACCAAAATAACAAAACTATAGATTTTTAAAATCAATTATACAGAAAATGAAATACTCGAGTTTTAATTTCCACCAATGGAACCAACTATCGCCGACAATCTCATCAATGCCCCAGGAGGTTCCAAAAAGAACTTCGAAAAGTTAGTCCCCAATTCTGCTACATTTGTTACATTCCGATCTTTTTATTATATGGAAAGTAAAAGGCAAAAATTATTCTTTTAATCTCGCATCGCATCCCAGTAAAATTTGTTTTGTTACCTTCATTAACACATTGTCCATTTAAAATTAAAAAAAATATGATTTTGAAACTTTAAAACATGTACATATAAAAGAGAAATCTCAGAAAAGAGGGAAGAAAATTAGGGGTAGAATGTGTCGCTTTTTTGAATTTTGTGTTTGCAAGCGTATAAAAAATATATATACGTCTTCGACGTCTAGCATGTATTTCCCTACTCAAACTCAAAATGATGAAATTAATTTTCGATTCCCCTAAAAATAATTTTCAAATACCTCAACTTGCTATATTTGCTCGAAGATCCCCATACTCCCTTAAAACACCCTTAGGAGAACGATTACATGGAAACACAGGCGGTGTGACTTTACAGGAGCAGGGAATCACCGGACGAGTGGAATTACCGACGCTTCCAAAAGCCATGCATGTAAACTTGTGCGTGTAGTTAACAGCCATAACTGGCATTCTCAACACATTTAAATGTTGTTTAACATAATTTCATTCTAGATTTACATAACATGTTGAAATAATATGTTGATAACAATCAATTTTTAAAGTCTAAAGCAATTAAAACTAGGGTTTATCATTAAAATATGGAAATATTAACTTAATTAATAAATATTAAAGTACAATTGATATTGTACTTAGTACATTGAAATGATAGATGTATTAGATGCTGGATTCCAGCATTAGTTAGCCTACACAAGCTTAATACCATACCACTGCAAGCGGCGGTAGTTGTTCAGCGCCGGTGATTCCCATCTCCTGTAAAGTCGCATCGCCTGTATTTCCCTGCCACCTAGGAGAACGCATATAAAATACTTTTTGAAAACCAAATATTTTTGTGAAAAGAGCATAGAAACTGGAAACTGGTTCCAGCCTAGTCCGTCTTAATCCAGGTCGACAATTTTTAAGTTCAGAAAGATACTTACCTTAACAGATGTATACAAACTTGCAGGTAAATATGTTATCTACACGAAACTTCGCTAAATTACTGCTTCTAGGCAATGATGTTACCACATTTCAAAGTTGAGTTGATTATGAGGCATAAAATCGAGGGCCAATGATCAATACTAATTATTTAATCAATGTTAAGTGTCGGGATATGGTTCATTGAGTACATTTTATTTCCATTTTATTTCCAAATACATTTGATTAGTTTTAAAAATACATTTTATTTAGTAACTAGTTAGAATATAGAACATATCTAAACATATTTTGAATTTCATTTTGAAGTTTAACGTTTGTAATTCTAAATGTTTGGGCAACAATACTTGAAAAGAATTTAATATATTAATTAGTTTGAAAAAAGATTCTACTATATTCTATGAGAACAGGTTGACAAAAAAGCAATGTTAATAATTGGGTTGAAAAATTTTGATCACCATTGTCAACGTATCAAAACATTTATAATATAAGTTCTTATTTTATTTACACCAAATTACCCCCCATTGAGTAGTTATATATAACAAATGAAAACGATATAAACAACATAATATTATTATAAACATTAAACATATTTGCAGAACAAATGACAACCAACTAAAATGTGAGCTTTAAATTGAATCAGAGTCTGTATCTGATTCCGCATCAATCTTTTAAAAACATAAGGCTTGAAATTTGTCTCATTCCATTAGCACATTCGGATCTTTTAGCAACATGGAACTTACTAACGAAAGATTCGACTTCCCTGAAGTCATCATCGAATTCCTCTCTTTCTCTAGTAACCTCTTTGGTCAACTTCTGAACTGTATATGGACAAATGTATGTACAACCCCCCTAAAAAATTAAAACAGTTGAGATACTTGTTGACGAATTGCAATTTAAAGTAGATCAATTAAAATCTAAAATAGTAATGAAAATTGGGCCTATACTAACCGTAATTGTAAATTTGACAGTAATCGGCTCGCCTGATTTAAAGAAGATATTAGGTACAATGTCAACGGAAATAATTGGGACTTTCCCATCCTCTCGAACATAACCTTTCACTTTTTTCCGATATTTACGAAGGCCAATTTCTACATCATAGGTATAATTTTCAGTACTTGGTCCACCGTAGAAATTCAAAGCACAAAGTGTACGATCTTTGAATGTAGTTATCCTATGAAAATGATTATATTATGTTTACAAATATAGCATGTTTTACTACAACTCTGCTGATTATTGATACTTACACAAATCCATGGGTGGTTGAAAAATCAGCAAGTTGGCTTGGTTCAAAATCTTCTTCAAGGCGATTTACTCGCAAAAATTCGTTCTTAGTTCTTGGTTGACAAGAAAATAACCTTAAAAATTATGTATTAATGCAGACCTTAAATAATTTTCGTTATTTTAATTCTAACTTGTATGTTTATCAAGAAATAAAAAAAAACTATACTCAATTGGATTTTCATTTTCAGATAAAATATCTTTTTGAATAGTGTAGACCAAAAGTTTTTTCAATTCTTCAGAAGTGAGAATGTTTGCCCGACACACAGTCTGTGTAATCGTAAGTTTGTCCAGCAAAGGAAACCTTATGGATTTTATTATTTCTTCCCCAAGAACGGATCTCACGTTTTCTCCTGTACGAGGTAAATGTTTCAACTTGCATTGTTCCTGTCCCCACCTAATATGAAAAATGTCAATTTTGATGTTTATTTGTAAATTAAATAGTAAAATTCGAGTAAAAATAAAACATAATTCTACAAACTTGATGCATCCGTTGTAAACCAAAAGTTCAGAGCACTGTAGATAGTGTTTTTCGACAATAGTCGTCAAGTCGGATTTGTTGAATAGAAGAATGGCATCAGAAGCAAAAATATATTCTGCACCACTAATTTATAAAAAAAATTATGCATAACTTAGCTTCGAAGCAATAATGGTGAATTTTAAAATTCTTATTTACGCCAAGACGCAGTTTTCCACAGTCCGTAACAGACTTCTGGCTCTATCTTCTACTTGACAAACCGGAAGTGATTTTAACTTGATGTAGATTTCTACAATTTCCGCAGAAAATTGGGTATTTAAATAACAAACAAACCAATTTTCTAACTGCAGAATGACATTACTCGCCAAATATTTGTATGCCAAAGATAAAACTCCAATAGCGGTTTCCGCATTTAAACCAATATTTGGAAGTTCACAATAATAAAATTCATCACCGTCTTCCTCTCTCCAGTCCATGTACATAATCTATAATAAACAAAATTATACAAGCCTATAGAGTTTATTTTCTATATTGTTTGGTATTACCATAACCTACAATAGGATGCATGGGGGTAAAAGGGGTCATAGAAAAAGTCATTTTAAAAGGTAAAAGGGGTACATGGCGAGTACCACTGAGGCAACAATGGAGAAAGTCTTCTTTTTCAGAACGAGTACATTGTTCCATAATATATTACCATAAATAAATCAAAGAAATAAGCACCAATTAATGAAAACCGCCTTTCTTCATGCATTCCTATTTTTTAAAACTACGGAAAATACAAATTTCTGTACTATATGATGGTATGAGACGATAAATATAATAATGAATATTCTAATGAAATCCAATTAAAGAATAATTTTAGTTGTAAAGTAATTAATGTAGGGACTTGTCTGTTTAAACGACGTCCCAACAACGAATGTATAATTCTAGTAATTCTGACACAGATTTCTAACCAGAATTACAACTTTTACAACGTAAAGAAACCGTTAAAATGGCTATATCTACTATATTGCAATAATTACAATTGATTCAAATACTCACTTAATTATTATACTTATAAATATTCACAAAATGACCTCTGCCACACAAAAGGGAGCTATACGGCCTGAAGCCCCCTCTCTCGCACAAAATCCAAGAAAATAGAAATTTATGCTCTCCAGATAGCAAAGAATTTCGCGCGCTTTTTGCCAAATTTAAGCCAATTTTCACTCAATAGTGGATATCTGTATTTCGAAGGACATCTATTGGGTCTGAAGATTTTAAGTGAATTTGATGGCGGGATCCTTGGTAGCATGTAGATATTCATCACTGTATTTAGTGATGTACTGTGTTTAGTGATGAATATCTTTATGGTACGAAGGATCCCGCCATCAAATTCACTTAAAATCTTCAGACACACTAGATGTCCATCGAAATACAGATATCCACTATTTCTCAATCATTAAAAAATCAACCTGAAATATTTGCCCTTACAATATAGCTATTAATCAATGAATATTGTATCTTTTAATTCTAACAAAACATTAAAACCATCATTATTATTAAATTATAATTTACATTCGAAAGTAATTACGACAGACTATTAATTTGTAATTAAAATGTCTTACATTCACAAAACATTTGAAATGTTCAGGATCATCATCTTCTAAAGCAAATATTTTTTCATTTCCCTGATTTCTTCCTTCATTCCATCTTCGGCTTAGCATTGCCCCCAGAACAGGAGAATGGGCTGTCAAAATAACTAAGTGACATTCAATCTCTTTACGTTTTGTTCCTGATCCGACTTTTATAGTGACATCAGTACATAGCTTGGCTTTCCACATAATACGCAAGAGGTGGATAATATCGGGAGAGGATTCTCTGGACAGTCCGTCACCATCATCCATCTTCTTCTTTTTAGAAGGCACCACTAAACTCATCTAAAGATAAAAGGAATTGACAATTGATGCACATCAATCACATCATTACCCACATAAATCTTAAATGATATATAGATTACCAATCAATTTTCAATGTGATTTTAAATGACGAAATCCGCAACTTAAGACAAATTTACATAAAATATGAAATAGAAAAACTCAATTGAATTTTTCCACAATTAGTGATTGGTCACAAATTATAAATATGAATAGGTATTAAAATGACTCCAATACCTGTTATCCTGGAATTGTGGGAGAAGTCTATATAATCCTTTATATTAAATTATTTACCTTAGCTTATTACACTCCAACTCCAACAGATGCAGATGGCTAGGCCAATAATAATCAATGATGAATGACTAACAGTACAATGACAGTCAACTGTCAACAGTTTACAGTCAGTATCTGACTTCCAAAGACAAACGAATATTGCAATTTTGAACGTTGAATGTCATCCACATTTGTTTACCACAATACTCAACACACCCAGAGATTCAATTCATTGCGCACTGGTTTCATTCCCTAGCCTTGATAGATGCGTCAGAGCAGACGTAACGATATCAGAACATGTTTTCACTTGTCGATTCCAGCAATCTGGTGTGATTGAAGTTGTCCGCTAACTTACCAAGGATTCAGAAGACTCTTCAGACGTTCCTTGCGCCTACCGCCTACGCCCGTCTACGTGCTATGCTCTTTCTTGGCCTTACAAAGTTCATATAACCCCTAAAGATTCTTTTACTGGAATTTCTAACACAGCCTAATTTTTTGCCTTATTTATTTTTTATTATCTAAATAGAAAATACGGAAAGTACAGAAAATGAGTAAATGTTAATGAAGTTGTGTTGAAAAATGTTTTGAAAACACAAATTACTATTCTTAACGCTGAGAATGGATTTTATTACCTACGACCAGGCCAACACTAAGAGCTTAACCCTTTTAAGAGACTACGAAAATGCTAGATATAATCAAGGACGAATTTAGGGGGGTGCATTTAATATTTAATTATTTAATTCCAAATTGGGAGAAGCAAATTATCGTTTTTATATGACTCAATTGCATTATCTTACTGTCGAGCATGTGTGCGCAGCAACGTTTGAGCGTTAACCTACTAACCTGACCTAACATAAATAAATTAATCTGTTCGAGCATTTTCAAATCCTTTTTCCCTATATTGAACCTTAGGATCTGAGATTAACTAATATTATATATACACTCATATTTGATATAGGTAGAATATTCAGTTTTTTTCTTGATCGAAGTACAAACGCTTCTAATCTAACAATTCAACATCTGATATGTCCAAAATCTGCGTTTTATATCACCACATAGGTACATGAGCCATCATAATTTGTTAAACTACTTGGTAGTTGCGTTTTAAACCTTCATGAAATCAAAGCAATAAAATACATTTAACTATAAAAAAATACACAGGGCAATAAATCAGGATGAAAATCAGGGTTACCAGATTTTCTTCAGCCAAAGTATCCTGACCAACAAAAGCCATTTACCAACCCGCGCCCTCCGGGCGCGTCTTAGTGAACTCTTTCAAATGTCATACAACCGCATTTGGCGCTATCATAAAAGAACTAAAGCTAACAAATTTACGGTTTTTTGAAAAAAATGAAACAAAAATAACGTAAATATTGTATTTTGAAATTAATATTCGCGCATATTAATACACAGATAAGTGAGAATAAATTAATAAACAAGGTACAAATTCGCGTGAAGCGCGAGAAAAATTTGAAATTCAACTTCAACATTTATCAATAATGATTTGACGAATTTTGTGTAATTTATCTTAACGGTTAAGTGACATAGTTGAGGAGAAGAAGTTTGCTTTTATCCTCCACTGATTAAGGATTAATGGATTCCATCGAAATTGACAGAGAGTTTAGACAACTAAACTGGATTGATTAACAAAGAATATTGAAATTATCGCGAAGCGCGAGAAAATTTCGACATTTTAACTTATTTGAACTGTGTAACAAATTGTGTTCTAATACTGAAGGATGACATTATTCCATTTTTACCGATTTTAGCTCATTTAAGTATTTAAGTATAATCTAAGTATTTTAAAATACTTGCAAGTATTTTAAGTATAGGTTCTAATTTAAGTATTATACTTGCCATTTAAGTATACCTGGTAACCCTGAATGAAAATGTAAATTAAAACGCCAACAAATACAAAAAGGTAGTTATAGTCATAGTGCCAATGGTATAGTTACAAATTAATGTTAAATTATATAATAATTAACACATTCAACAAGTAGGTATTAGGAAAAGTTTGGCTTTATTATTAAAATGTAATCTAAAGTTTCAAAGCTTTGTTCAGCATTTTTCCATTTCCATATTAATTTAATCAATGTTATTTTATGGGATATGCTTCATTGAATATACAGCTTTTTTTAGCTTTAAAGTTACATTTTATTAGTTTTAAAGTTACATTTTATTAGTTTTAAAGTTACATTTAATTAGTTTTAAAGTTACATTTTATTAGTTTTAAAGTTACATTTTATTAGTTTTAAAGTTACATTTTAATAGATTTAAAGTCACATTTTATTGGTTTTAAAGTCGCATTTTATTTAGTTAAGTTAGAATATAGCACATCTAAACATATTTTGAATGTCATTTTGAAGTTAAACGTTTTCATTCTAAATGTTCGGGTAACAAAAATTGCAAATAATTCGATTAATTAATTAATTAGCTTGAAAAAAGATTCTACTATATTCTATGGGTTGACAAAAAAGCAATGTTCACACTTGTGTTGAAAAATTTTAATCGCCCATTGTCAACGTATCAAAAAAATTTTAATGCAAGTTCCTATTTTATTTACACCAAATTATTCTAAATTGAGAAGCACTACAAATGGAAAGGATCTAAACAACATACTATTACAAACATTTAGCATAACTGCAGAACAAATGGAAAATGTGAGCTTTAATTTGAATTTGCAGAGTCTGAATCTGATTCCCCATCAATCAGTAGCTGAAAACATAATGCTTGGAATTTGTCTTAATCCATTAGCACATTCAACTTCAGCCACATGGAACTTAGTAATTACGGTTGCTTCACCCCAGAATGTTACCTCTTTGGTCAACTCCTGAACTGTATATGGGCAAATGTATACACTACCCCCCTACAAAAAATTAAAACACTAATTAAAACTTAAATGTTGATGAATTTTAAACAGTTAAATAATAATTAAAAAATAATGGAAAATGTCTGGGTCAATACTAACCGTAATTGTAAATTTGATAGTCGTGGGCTTGCCTGCCTTAAACAAGACATTAGGTACAATTGCAACGGAAATAATTGGGACCTTCATCTCCTCTCTAACGTAACCTTTCACTTTTTTCCGAAATATTTTATCACAAATTTCTACTTCGTAGGTATAATCTTCAGTACCTGGTCCACCGTAGAAATTCAAAGCACAAAGTTTAACATCATCGAATGTAGTTATCCTATGAAAAAGATTATATCTTGTTAACAAATATGGCAATAATGTTTTACTACGACTGTTCTGATTATTGAAACTTACACAAATCCATGGGTATTAGAAAAATCAGCAAGTTGGCTTGGCTCAAAATCTTCTTCAAGGCGATTCACTCGCAATAATGTGTTTGTAGTTCTTGGTTGACATGAAAATAACCTTAACAATTATGTGTTAATGCAGACATGAATAATGCAGAAATTTCGTTATTTTAATTCTAACTTATTTAACAAGAAATCAATCAAACTATACCCAATTGGATTTTCCTTTTCAGATAAAATATCTTTTTGAATAATGTAGGTGAAAAGTTCGTTCAATTCTTCAGAAGTGAGAATTTTTGCCGGACGCACAGTCTTTGTTATCGTTAGTCTGTCCAGCAAAGGAAATCTTATGGATTTTACTATTTCTTCCCCAAGAACGGATCTCACGTTTTCTCCGGTAAGAGGTAAATGCTTCAACTTGCATTGTTCCTGTCCCCACCTAATACGACAAATGTCAATTTTGATGTTTATTTGTAAATTAAATAGTAAAATTCGAGCAAAAATAAAACATAATTCTACAAACTTGATGCATCCGTTGTAAACCGAAAGTTCAGAGCATTGTAGATAGTGTTTTTCGACAATAGTCGTCAAGTCAGATTGGTTGAATAGAAAAATGGCATCAGAAGAAAAAATCTTTTCTGCGTCACTAATTGATAAAATAAATTATGCATATAACTTAGCATCGAAGCAACTATGGGAATTTGAATTTTAAAATTCTTAGTTACGCCAAGACGCAGTTTTCCACAGTCCGTAAAAGACTTCTTGCTCTATCTTCTACTTGACAAATTAGAAGTGATTTTAACTTGGTGTAGATTTCTACTAAATCCGCATAGGATGCGTTGTGTAAATAACAAATGAACCAATGTTCTAACTGCAGAATGACATTACACGCCAAATATTTGTGTGCCAAAGATAAAACTCCAATTGCGGTTTCCGCATTTAAACCAATATTTGGAATATCATCAAATTTTTCACGGTCTTCCTGTCTCCAATCCATGTACATCATCTATAATAAAGAAAATTTTATGAGCCTATAGAGTGTATTTTCTACATGCTACATTGTTTGGTATTACAATTGCCTACAATAGGATGCATGGGGGTAAACGGAGTCATATAAATACAGGGTTGTGGGTCGGGTTTTTTATGGGTTGGGTTCTTTTGGGTTTTTTGGCAAAAATCCACCCTACTTTACTTAAAAAACCCTGGGTTTAATGGGTTTTTTACTAAACATGCAATAATGTGAACCCATCTAGAAAAGCAAAAACATACGTGCAAAATGTATTGTATAGAGATGATTATTTAGTTTTATGCAAATTTTAATCGTTGTGAAGATTATGCATTGTTGTATACATAATTATGTCCAATTTTAATTGACTACTGTATTTCTTCACAATTAAAACTCCAAATTAATGAAGGAATTTCATAAAGTCAATTTAATCAGTAAAATATCATAATGCATAGTTATTCACTAGTTGTTAATAAACAGCAATAAAAGTATAGGTGTTTAAAAAACTGCTGCGTGTTTGCTGTGTCAATTATAAATATGGTAACGGTAAAACTTTTATTTTTATAGGTGTAAATAATAGTTACATATTACATAATCAAGGGGGCGCACCCCTCCGTGTTAAGGTATCTAGCGGAATTTGGCATGAACTCGATGTATTTACATTGAGTTGAGTAAAAAAACATTCAAATACTTTTTTAGGAAATCAAAGAAAACTCAAAAGCGCTTTGGTTTTCAATCTTGCTATTTTTACCTAATGTTCGCACAAGATCCTGGAGGGTCACAAGTTTCCGTTTTGTTCAAAAAGTCTTTTAGTTATTTTTTAAAAAAAATTATAAACCTATCCCGCCAAAAAAAATAAAAAATTTTTTGGTAGAAGGGCCACTGTGACTGTGACCTTTGTAGGTCTAAATCTTAACATGTCTGAAACTTGTGACCCTCCAGGGTCTTCAGTCTAAATTTTAAGACTAACTATCCCCAGATTGATTGAAAATTAGGTAACTTATCCATGATTTCCTTGAGTAGGAAAGCACATGGAAAGCCTACCAATTTATGCCTATAGTTATATAAAAAACTCTTGACCACGAAAAAACCTAAAAAACCCACAAAAACCCGGGGCCGTGGGTTTTTTCCTAAAAAACTCGGGTTTTACGATACCTTGTAGAAATAGTCATTGTGCCCATAAAATAAGGTCTTTTCGGCCAGGGTACAAGGAGTACTGAGGGCCATAGAGAAAGTCTTCTTTCCCAGAACGAGTACATTGTTTCATAAGTATATTACACCATTAATAAATCGAAGAAATAAGTTCTATCAAATGAAAACCGCATTTCTTCGTGCATTCCTTAAGGAAAATACGATTTCCTGTACTATGTGATGGTATGAAATGATAATAAATATAATATGATGCTCTAATGAAATCCAATTCAAGAATAATTTAAGTTGTAAAGTAATTAATGTAAGGACTTGTCTGTTCAAACGACGTCCCAACGAATGTATATTTCTAGTAATTCTGACACAGATTCCGAACCAGATTTAGAACGTAAAGAAACCGTAAAAATGGCTACTACCTATATATCTACTACATTGCAATAATTACAAGCGATTCAAATATTCACTTAATTATAATACTTATAAATATTCACAGAATGACACCTGCCACACAAAGGGGGGCTTTATCCCCCCAGCACGGAATCGAAGAAAAAATAAATTTATGTTCTCCAATAGCAAAACATTTTGCGCTACGTGCGATTTTTTGGCAATTTTAAGCCAGTTGACTCAATTTCGTCAAAAAAGGCCAAAAACTATGCGCGCTACATAAATCATTGAAAAATCATCCTGAAATATTACCCCCTACACAATATGGCTATTTAATCAATGAATATTGAATCTTTTATTTCTAACAAAACATTAAAACTATCATTATAATATTTGAATTTACATTCGAAAGCAATTACGACAACCTATTAATTTGTAATTAAAATTTCTTACATTCACAAAATCTTCCCACAGCTCAGGATCATCATCTTTTAAAGTAATTATTCGTGCATTCCCCCCTTCATTCCATCTTGAGCTTAGCATTGAACTCAGAACAGGAGAATGGACTATCAAAATAAGAGAGTGGCATTCAATCTCTTTATGTTTTATTCCAGATCCGACTTTTATAGTGACGTCAGTATATTTCTTATATATCACCATAGTGCGCAAGAGATTGATAAAATCGGGAGATGATTCTCTGCTCAGTTCGTCTCCATCTTCCATTTTTTTCTTTTTTGAAGGCACTTCCACTAAACTCATCTAAAGATAAAACGAATTGATTGCACATTATGTACCCACATAAATCCTAAATGACAATATCGATTACGAATCAACTTTCAATGTGATTTTAAATGACGAATTCCGCAACTTAAGGCAAATTTACATTAAATATGAAATAGAAAAACTCAATTGAATTTTCTCACAATTGGTGATCGGTCACAAATTTAACATATGAATAGGTATTAAAATGACTCCAATATCAAATCAAATTATTATTTACCTTAGCTTATTATACTCCAACAGATGCAGATGGCTGGGCCAATAACAACAACCAATGATGAATGACTAACGGTATAATGACAATCAACTGTCAACAGCTTACAGTATCTGACTTCCAAAGACAAAAGAATATTATTGCAGTTGTGAACGTTGAATGTCAGTCTTCGATTTCGATCTAATTATTTAATTTGTTTACCACAATACTCAACTGTCAACACACCCATATAGAGATTTAATTCACCGCGCACTTTTTTCATTGCCCAGAGATCCTTGAAATGCGTCAGAGCAGACGCCACGATATCAGAAAATATTTTCATTCATCGATTTAGTCGATTCCAGCAATCTGGTGTGATTGAAGTTGTTCGCTAACTTGCCCTACAAATCTCACATAACCCCTAAGGATTCTTTAATCGACTTTCTAACATTCTGATTCAGTATCTACATAGAAAAATACGGAAAGTACAGAAAATGAGTAAAGTTGAGTATATAAGTTGAAAAATGTTTTGAAAACACAAATTACGATTTTTAATGCTGAGAATGGATTTTATAACCTACGGCCAACACTAACAGCTTAGCCTTTTTAGAGACTACTAAAATGCCAGATATAATCAAGGACGAATTTAGGGGGGTGCTATGCTAGAGTGCTTAAGCACCCCGTAAATATTTTGAAAATACACTAGGTATCGTGTTTAAACCATGTATTTAATATTTAATTATTCAATTCCAAATTGGGAGAAGCATATTTTCGTTTTTATACGACTCATATGAATTGCATGAATCTTATTTTCGAGCATTTTTGAAGATGTTTCAGCTTTAGCCTGATCCTCACCTAACCTAAATTAACCTTAACCAACCCACTGGGAAACCACGCTAAAAGCCATAGATCTACAAACAATTTTTGGTCCTCGCAGTCAAATGGTCGTGGCACGATCTCAAGCAATTTTTCTAAATACAAACGCTTCTAATGGTCAACAAGTCAACATCTGATGTGTCCAAAATGTGCATTTTATATCACCACATATGTACATGAGCCATCATAATTTGTTAAACTACTTGGTAGTCCGTTATAATACTGCATGAAATCAAGCCAAATACAATTAACTACGAAAAAAGACACACAAGGCAATAAATTAGGATGGAAATGTAAATTAAAACTCCAATAAATACAAAAAGGTAGTGCCAATGGTATCCACAAATTAATGTAGCATTCAAGTAGGTGTTAGAAAAAGTTTGGCTTTAGTTTGTAAAAAAATATAATCTAAAGTTCTAAGCTATAGGTATTCTATTTCAAGCTTTATTCAGCATTTTTCCAAACTTTGATAAATGAAAAAAATATTTATGTTTTATTCTTATGATAAGGAATTGATATATCTTTTCCATTGAGAATTGGATAAACTGTGTAGCTTTGCAAATTACACTAATTGTTTCTGGCTTTATGTACAAATGATAGTTTATAAACCAAGTATTTGACTTCCAAAATAATTAGCGTTTTTGTGTTCGACTACGGTAAGAAGTTTTAGTATAAAAAAGTACAGTTAGCCATACCTTTCAACGTTGGATTTCCTCGTTTTCTACAAAGAGCATTGAGATTTATTATTAATAGTCTCTCTATGTACCGAAGTAAATATTCAATTATTGTCCCTAATTCAGCAAAACCTTTAATAAGACAGCAAAAGTACAAAAAATAACAAGGTTAGGTTATACAGACATTATCTCTGCAGAAGACTAGAATTATTATTATGTCCAGGCCCCATAATTCTCCTATTCTCCTATATTCCTATATTCCTAGTTCCTCATTATCCTCATAGTATAAAACAGAATTTATAGTACACATATATAGCCCTCTCAAAATCCACCTAAACCATCGAAATTCCAAAATAGTAAGCGTCTATGTGAAAACGATTAGTTTTTACATCAAAGGTTTCCGATTTCATTTTCGTACCCATTTGGGAACAGTGGTTTCCTAAAGCATTTTTTGGTGCAATCTCAAGAGAAGTCACTACCCGGTATTCACATAACATTTTCTATTATTTGATAAAAAATATCCTTCGTACTCATAATATATTATTTTGTAGAAGATATAAAGGGCAGTATTTGCTACTTCCCACAATGTTTTGTATTAACTGTTTTGCGTTTCCGGTAAATGTTTTGTAATTTTTTATCTGTACTTCTGCAATCAATAAACTACTATTTTATTCTCTTTGGAAAATATAAGCTTTCCTAATTTTCAGTTTACAACCCACATATTAGCTATTATCCAAATTGCAGCTAAGTTCTTCCCAAATTTGTTAGTATAGAACAGTTGAAAACTAAAATAATAGCAAATACACCATTAAAAATTTTGCAAAGAAAACAATTACTATATTTAAATAGTAAGATGGACTAAACCCAATTAAATTAAGTGGTAGCTCGACAATTCCAATACTGTCGACAAGGAAATTCAAGGAATTCTTCTTCGAGAATTTCATGTTGCGATATACCTAGATAGTATCATATTTCTTAATTTAAAAGACATTTACTTTCCAATGATGTATGATTTCCATGATGTTTCGATACCATAATTATATATAGATAGCTCTATACAATAAACGGTGGGATAATTTTTTACATAGTAATGGTTTCTTTAATTGTTTTCTTTAAACGTTGCATTTGTCTTATGAAGTTTATGATTTATTTCTACATCATTTACCACTTACAGTATGGGATCGCTGCAAGGATTGAATGTCCAATTTTTTAGTCGTCAGTCACCATCAGCAATAACCAACTGTATTTGTAGTTTCCTCTATATTTTGTTTATTAATTATCTGTATTACCAGGCGGCCATAATGGTTTCCTCCTTTGCAGTATTTATTTTAAAAAGATTTGTCAATTGGAATAATTCAATTGGCTCAATCCCATATAAATGGGATAATTCAACTAAAAATAGAATATTGACCAATAAATCTTGTAAATGGTACTTTTTTGTTACATTTTCCACATTATATTTCTGTCACATAGCAGCCAGAGGACTTCTCATCCGGAAAGATAAAAGTTTAAACTTTGTAATATGCCTAGTGATGGCCTTTGCTCTTTTGTTAGCCATCATGCCAATGTACACGACCCTATTAAACACAGAAAACATCAAAAACTTGTGGAATGCCATTTTTGGATATCATGAATACTTTCGAGGTATTCACAATTTAGTTATTACTTCTTATTTTATAACCACTTGGGGATTTTCAAAGAAATATTTCATGCAGAGTTCAACCTAAACTAATTCACATGCATTAAATTTTCATAGGAACATATGTACATAAGAAACATCGAAATAAACCGGTAAAAGCAGAGCTTCTATTCCTTCTCGGCTTTCTCTTACCATTATTCTGGACGATATTGGTGACCTTTACACAAGTTTTATTTCCACAATTTCCAATATTCTTCACCCACTACTGGGCCCCAAACTACCCTCCTTGGATTCCATGGATCATTTGCTCTTTGCTTTTCTTCTGGATGGTATTTGGACTGTGCTGTCATGCTTGGTTTCATATATTCATCGTTATTCTAAACGTAATAAATATGGAACTTATAACCTCCCAAATCAAGTATGTACAATATATAAACTCAGTTTGGACATTATTAATCAAAAGCAACGTCTGTAGTTAATATTCAAGCCTTAAGATAATTTTTGTGGTCTGGATAAAATAAACCTTTTTATTTTGTAGATGCAATCGATCATCAAAATATATATCTTTGCACCGGCTGCGAAATGACCCCAGAGAAATCGCCAAAGTGTATAAAAGTTTAGTCATTATAATGAAAATGTACAACGAAATTATCGCGACTTTATTTTTTCTGCTCTTTCATGCGGTTAAAAGAGAAATATATGTTGCTAATTACATTCTGATTAGAGAATGGGAAAATTTGGACACCTTACTAAAAACAATTTTTGCTCTGTGGCCTACTTTTCTTTTAATATTGTGGTATTTTGTTTTGTGGCTAGCTGCCAAGCTGTTTCTCCTTATGAAAAGTTGTATAAGTTCTTGGAAACATTTCTGCAGTAGAAATCAAAAAGAGAAAAAATTGATGAAGAAAATAAAAGCGTCCTCTTTTGCTATAGGAATGCAGATGGGACAATTTTCATACGCAAAACGGATTAAAATATTAACATTTTTATATTCTGTCAGTAAAGGAATTGTGGAAATGATGCTGGCATTTTAATTAAAAGGTCAGCAACTAGGTTGCCTTGTTGTCTAATTGTCTATAAATGGGACACTAAGGCTAAGGCTCAAAGACTAATTTGCAATCAATAGTTAAATAATTTAAACGGTCAATCAAGGTAAACAATTATCGGAATTTTTATGCAACGCTATAAGTTTGTATTTATTTTGGTCTTTCATTTGTCCATATTTCAGCCGCAAATTATTATAATTCTTAACTTCAATCTTAGACAATCTTACTTCATTGGTTCAGTAATGTTTACTTCACTTTTGAATGATAGTTGAGTGCTTGTATTAATAACGTATTATTATGGGTTACTGGCGATTCATGGAATTTTCATGATTCACCCCAAACGTCTTCTATGAAAGTACTAAGTACTGTAAAGTCTAATTTCTATTCTACGTAAAAAGAAGTATATATTTAGGTCTACCACTTATTGTTACGTCGTCACACCCTTTTAATGTTTGTTGGAGCTACTTCTTTAGTTATACACTGTCTTGACTTAATGTGTCTGTGTTTGTTTATATCGATTCCTTAAAAAGCGCATCATTTATAACTGTAATTCAAACTGAATACCTGCACATGCATTGTATATGAGTTATATTACCTTTCTGTAAGGTCGTTCTAGACGAGTAAATTTCACCTACTCACCCTACGAACCAATTTTACATAATGTTTCTTCAAAGTTAACACACGACACAAAAAAATATAAAACTGGTAAAAGATTTATATCACACTCATACAAGGCTAAATTATTATGAGATATTATGCTCACTGATCTAGAAATTTGTTCAAGCGGGGTGCAACCAAAAATAATGCCAAAAAACAAAACATAATCGCTCTTTGCGCAAAAAAAATTTGAAATTTTTGACCTGTTTTGAGAAAAAACTTCTCTTTTTCTCAGATTTAAGGGTGGCGCTGCGCCCCTTACCTCCTACTGGATACGTGCTTATTCACTGACGTATTATGGGGTTTCCTTTCCGACTCAATTAATTACCATGCATACATAATACTATAAACTTATTGTACCGGTATCACAAGGTCTTAGAAAGTATTAGGAGCTAGTCATAAATGCAATATTCATCGATGACGTGGGTAGTAATAATACCCCCTTTGGTGAATACAATTAATATGTTTTCAGTAAAGTGGTGCACTGTGAAAACAGATTAACATTTACCATAATATTGTAGAATAATAGAAGATATTATGTACTTAATTCCAAAACAGTGGTGCGGAGTAGGGTAGAATAGAGCCGTAGACGAATTTCATTAAATTATTTATGAAACGTATTAATAGCGTAGAACATATAAGTATCACATAATTACGTTCGTTTTGAATGTCAGAGTTGTTCAAAGTCTTCAATTCTAAATGTTTTTTAAAATACTGAATAACTCTTTATGGGCGTAGTTAAATTAAAGAAATTAAATGCAAAATTCCTATTTATATATCCTACTTCTTCGATATATTATATCCTTATACTTCGGCCATATTTATTGCCACACCCTTAACTTGCTATTTACAGGTAATAAATACTATATGTCATGTAAATTTCTGGCTAATTTCTTAAAGCTGGCATCTGAAAATGAAGAATTTGATATTTTCGTCTAACAAGGCAAAAATATGAGAGTTGGGATTTGTCTCAATCCGTTAGATACATTACGCTTAGAAGACAAACGAAATGTGCTGATTACAGTAGTCATTTCTTGATGGCAGAACGTATGTTCTTTAGTCACTTCCTGTACTGAATGCGGACAAATATATGTACTACCCCCCTAAGACCACAATTAAACCGGATTAAATCCTTGAATTTTGGAAACATAAGCAACTATGTACAAACAAGTTAATCCACTTACCGTAATTGTAAACTCGATTTCGACGGAAGTTTTGGCGTGAATCACAATATTAGGTACAATATCAACAGAAACGATTTTTCCTTTCCTTTTCTCTTTGGAAAACGTTTTCACCTTTTTGCAAAATGGCTCGCCATTGATTTTAATTTGGTAGTTGTAGTTCTTAGAAGTACTTGGTGCACCATAAAATTCCAAACCACAAAGCTTAACTTGTTCGGACATTTTTAACCTATTTTAAAATTAATGGGGGCAAATAGTGTAACAATTTACTATAAAATTTACTCAATAATAAAATTAATTGCTTATTCCTCACACAAAGCCATGGACAGCAGAAAAGTCAGCAAGTATGGTGGGTTCATATGTTTCAAAATTCTCATCAAGGCGATTTACTATCCAAAACTCTTTTCCGATTCTTGGCTCACTAGAACACCTAAATAATCATATGGCAATGTTACAGATCCTCAATAATTTTTATATATTGACGCACTTGCTAATTGTTACTAAATTATGTAACTAAACAATGAATACGGTGCATAAAACATACCAAATTGGACATTCCACTTTAAGTAAGACATCTTTTTGAATAATGTAGGCAAAAAGGTCGTTCAATTCGTCCGGAGTGAGAACTTTTGCCTTACGTACAGTTTTTGCAATCGTTAAGTTGTCCAATAGAGGAAATCTTATATATTTCATGATTTCACCAAGGAAGTGTCTCAACTTTTCTCCAGTACTATGACATTCATTCAACTTGCATTGTTGGTTTCCCCACCTAATTAAAAAATATACCAGTTTGAGTTGGAACTAAATACAAAAAAATAATAAAATAAATTGAAAAAAGACAAACGTGATGCAGCCTTTGTAAACTAGTTCTTCCGAGCATTGCAGATGGGATTGTTTGACAATATGCATCAAGTCAGAGTGGTTGAATTTGAGGATGGTATCGGTAGAAAAAATGACCTCCGCCTCTCTAATAGAATTAAAATATATTTTAATTGATTATAATTTAGTTGAATTTAATTGAAATTTAATTTAACAATAATTGGTTTCCAAAAATTGTTAAAAGGTAATTGAATTTCAAACGTTCTTACGCCAAGACGCAGTTTTCAACAGTCCGTAACAGACTTCTTGCTCTATCTTCAACTTGGCAAATTGGGAGTGATTTTAATTTAATGTATAATTCTACGTCATCGTCATAGGTCCCATTTTGGCATAAATAACAAAAGAACCAATGTTCTAGCTGGAGTATGACATGACTCGCCAAATATTTGTGTGCCATAGATAAAACGCCAATTGCAGTCTCCACATTTAAACCAACATCTGGAAGATAATCATCATAATATTCTTCACGGTCCTCCTCTTTCCAATCTCTGTACATCATCTAGAAAAACCAAAATTTGCACTTTGTTATTTTACACTAAGTTTATATTTGGTATCAGAGTTAACAAATCGTATCAATATCTGTTGGAATTTCTAACATTCACAAAGCATTCAAAGTGTTCAGGATCATCATCTTCCAAAGTTAATATTCTTTCATTTCCTTGATTTCCCCCTTCATTCCATCTTGAGCTTAGCATTGCCCTCAAAACAGGGGAATGGGCTTTCAAAATAAGTAAGTGACATTCAATCTCTTTACTTTTTATTCCAGATCCAACTTTTATAGTGACATCAGTACATTCCTTGTCCTTCAACATAGTACGCAAGAGGTGGAAAAAATCGGGAGAGGTTTCTCTGCTTAGTCCATCCTCATTGTCCATTTTCTTCCTTTTTGAAGGTATATCAGCTCCACTCATCTAAATAATGAATTGAATGCACATTATGTACCCAAGTACCCATATAGATAACATCAATTTTACCAAACAATCATTCAAACAAACAACCAATGCGATTTTAGATGGGGAATGAGGGTATCAGCAACCTCCATTTACCTAAAATAGAATAACCCAAATAACCCAATAGATAGAATACTTTATATACCAAACTATTTACCTTAACTATCAATTTTTTATACTCCAACGTCAATGGATGCAGATGGCTGAGAAACTAACGACGAAGGAATTACTTTATCTGACCCTTTCAGAGAAGCTCATTTGGGCGGAAAATAGTAGGAATTTACATTGAAAGAGTAGGGATTTTTTTTAGAAAACTGTCTGTAACTTCGGATCTAAAAGAGTAAAGTGGCATATGTCAGCGAGTGGAAGTTGGCAAATTTTATCCGTTTCGCATATCTGTAAAGCACGACTTTCTACAATGTCTATAACTCAAATTATTGCCATTTTACCAAAACACCTTTTTTGACATGGGGGAGAATATAGCCATTGGAATTAATAAGATAGGAAGCTACACATGAATAATAGAAAATTCCATTCCCCAACCTATGGTTGCGTCAGACAGAGGTCACGCTGACAAAATATTTTATCTTCGTCGTTTACAGCAATTCCGCTTGATTGAACTTCTCCGCTAACTTAACAAGGAGCACACGTGTTGATTCATGGCTATGGTCCTACATGGTTAAATTTAGACAGCGGTACTTCGTAGCCGTTGGGAGGTATCAGCGGTTAGCGGCAACAGCATAACAGCGGCGACACAGATAGTGTTTAGAAGTCTATTTCGGAGGGGACAATGATATCAAAGGACAATATATACAATATATATTAGGCGCGTATATTAAATCATACATTAAATTTTGGCTTATTTTGTCTAAAATGAGTCAAAAATAACCTAAAAATTACATAAAATCGCGCCAGGCACGAAATTTTTTGGTATTTTGAGAAAAAATTTCCCTTTTTCTTGGATTTCAGGGGGGGGGGCATTTGCCCCCAATGTCCCCCTTCAATACGGCCTTGGTGCAAAGTGCACTGCTGCTTTGAGCCCAATGCTCAAAAAGCAACACAGCGACATCCATAATTTCGATTTTATTCGAATTATTTCTAATTATTTCGAATTTAATTGAATAATTTTGAAATAATTCGAATAAATTCGAAATTTGATGTGACAAACAAAACGAAATATCGATGTCGCCGTGTTGTTCTTTGAGCATTGAGCTACAGTGCACTACCTTTAGATTTAGCGGCAACATAGGAAATCAGATTAGGGTGTCCCTTTTGCCACTGGACCGTGTTGCCGTTGTTGCCGCTAGTGGTTATAGATGTGCCCCCGCTGTTTTGTTTTCCCTAACCCCCGATGTCTCCCAATGGCAATAGCGGCTTAAGTACCGCTGCCTAAATTCAGCCGCCCTACAGATCTCTTCTCATAGAACCCCTAAAGATTATTTTACTGGGATTATGTTTCTGGCAAAAAATTTTGTGTAACAAACGAAGGAAATCTTTAATGTTGTTATAAATTGGAGGCTACCGACTAATACCTAGAAATGTCTCTGCACAAAAGTCTGGAGTATAGCTGAATGAAAGTGGAAAGTTTTGATATATTTTTATAGTACGGACGGATCTAGACCTCGGATTCGAGCTCATGGCTCTTAGATTTTCTAATTTGGCTTGGTTGCCGACACCAAGACACCATTCGACATTATTTTCTGCTATTTATTTAATAACTATAGGAGAAAACGTTCAACAAAATAATTTAACAGATTTGTGAGATTTTTGTTTAGTAAATTAAATTTTATTTCCGGTACATTGTATTTGTTACAGAATACCCAAAAATTGTTTTCTAAACTGCATAAACTTTATCAAAAGTTGGCATGTATTAAACCGTCGACAATGTCAATTAGTGAAAGTGTTATTGAGCTATATATTAATTAATTCTTCTGGTTTTCCATATCGCTAAATAGGCTATTTGCACTACATCACTAGACAATTATGTAAATACATTCCAAAATTGAGATGAGGGATGAAAACCTACGGCAAGCCGTAACAGAAGCTCGCCTGAGTGAAGGGGACCGTGTAAACAGTTTTAGTAGAATAATAGAATTGGATTTATTTTAATATTTATTTGTTAATTTATTAGTATCAAAATCAAAATAGATAAATTTTGACCATCAAAGCCAATAGAAAATCAAATTGTATTAACGTTGACTATGAAAATCAACGGAAAATCAAAATAGATTAAAATTGACATTAAAAAACAACAGAAAATCTAAATAGATTAAAATTGACATTAAAAAAATAGAAACTCAAAATAGATTACGAATGACAATGAAAATCAATAGAAGATCAAGATCGATTAATGTTCACCATCAAAATCAGCAGAAAATCATGGAATAATCTTCACTATCAAAATTAACAGAAAATCATGGAATAATGTTCACTATTAAAATCAACAGAAAATCATAGAATAATGTTCACTATCAAAATCAACAGAAAATCATTGAATAATGTTCACTATCAAAATCAACAGAAAATCATTGAATAATGTTCACTATCAAAATCAACAGAAAATCAGTCAATAATGTTCACTATCAAATTTGACAAAAAATCAAAGCAGATAATAGTTGACTGAAAATAAAAAGAAAATCAAAATTGGTTAAGACTGAGTATCAAAATAAAATAAAAATCAAAACTGACTATAATTGAGTATCAAAATAAACAAAAAATCAAAGTTAATTAATATTGAGTACCAAAATCAAAAGAAAATCAAAATCGGTTAATATTGACTATCATAATGAAAAGTAATTCGAAAAATGTAAATTTGACTATCAATTTGCATATAAATGCGAAATAGATTTATTTCCGTCCTATAATAGGTATTTTCCGGTTTTATTTACTTTATTTATTAAATCTTAAATTTGGTCGAAGCGGCATTTAATATTTTGTACTATCTCGGTAACAATTCATACGGAGCACAATTGAACTTTTAATGTCCATTTAATGCCACATTTTCATTTTGACTATCAAAATGAAGACAAAGTGAGCGCGCGGCATCTCAGCAACCTATGGACCAATGTGGCTCTTTTTCAATAGGCTTTGTCACAGGTCCATAGGTAATGTTTTTGCCAAGTTTAGTTGAAATCCATCAATGTCTTCAAAACTTTTCGTGTAAACGGACGGAAGGACGGACGCACGCACGCACGGACGGACTGTGCGATTCTATAAGCTGCCTTATCAGGCGAGCTAAAACGAGGGGCGATGATTATTAACTTAATCAATGTTAATTTAAAAATATAATTGTGTGCGGCAAGGTGAGAACTGCTAAGATATGCTGTTTTGAGTATAACTTTCCACTGATACGATATTTTTACTGCTTAAAGTTACATTTTATTAGGCTAACTCTAGCTCAAACATATTTAAGCAGATTTTGAATGTCATTTTCAAGTTTTTCATTCTAAATGTTTGGGTAACAAAAATTGGAAAGAAGTGCAAATAATTGTGAGTACTTAAATTAGTGTAATTAAATATGTATAACACATTTAATTGATATTGTATCGTAAGTATTTTAAAAGAATTTCTTATTTTATTAGATTGCCTTACATATTTTGAGTAGTTACAACCAATTAAAAACATACTATTATATACCCTAAAAAACCTCCATAACAAATGACAACCAAATACAATCCGAGTTTCAATTTGAATCTGAAGAGTCTGAATCAGAAGAGTTTGAATCTCGTTCCTCTTCAGTATCTGTAGCTGAAAATATAATGCTTGGAATTTGCCTTAATCCATTTGCACATACGGAAGGTTCAGCTACACGGAACTTACAAATTACAGCTTCATTGCCCCAGTATGTAATCTCTTTGGTCAAGTCCTGAACTGTATAAGGACAAATATATGTACGTCCCCCCTATAAAAAATTGAAAGCGAATTAAAGCAGTTTAGATGTCCGGTAGCAAATTGTAAACAGATAAGTGAAAATCAAAAAAGATAATGAAAAATAGCTGGCTCTATACTAACCGTAATTGTAAATTTGATAGTTATCGGCTCGCCTGATTTAAACAAGATATTAGGTGCAATTGGAAAAGAAACAAACGGGACTTTCCTCTTCACTTCAACGTCACCTGTATTCACTTGTTTTCGAAACATTTGATTATTTTGATTGCAAATTTCTACTTAATAGTTAATCAGGTTATTATTTGGTCCAGCATAGAATCTCAAACAACAGAGGTTAAGACTTTTGGAAGTAGTTAACCTATGAAAAAGTATATGATGCTTACAAATATACCAATAACGTTTCATTACTACTTTACTTCTGTACTGATTTTATTCTTACACAAATCCATGGGCGATAGAAAAATCAGCAAGTTGCCTTGGCTCAAAATTGTTTTCCAGGCGATTCACTCGCAATAATTCGTTCGTAGTTCTTGGTTGTTGTGAAAATAACCTAAACAATCATGTATTAATGTATACGTTATAAATCATTTTATGACTATTATTTTCCCTAACTTATTAAAAAAATCGAACAAACTATACCCAATTGGATTTTCCTTTTCAGATAAAAAATCTTTTTGAATAATGTAGGTAAAAAGTTCGTTCAATTCTACGGGAGTGAGAATTTTTGCTGGACGAACAGTCTTTGTTATCGTTTTCTTGTCCAGCAAAGGAAATCTTATGGATTTTACTATTTTATCGCCAAGAACGGATCTCACATTTTCTCCAGTAAGAGGTATTTTTTTCAACTTGCATTGTTCCTGTCCCCATCTAATTTGAAAAATCTACCTGTATATTTATAAATTAAATACCAAAAATTCAAAACGTAAAGAAAACAAAATTGAACAAACTTGATGCATCCATTATAAACTGAAAGTTCATTGCATTGTAGATAGTGTTTTTCGACAATAGTCATTAAGTCAGACTGGTTGAGTAGAAGTATGGCATTAGTAGAAAAAATGTTCTCTGCATCACTAAATTATAAAATAAGTTATGAATAACATTAAACAATTGGAATTTGAATTTCAAAATTTCCTACTTACGCCAAGACGCAGTTTTCAACAGTCCGTAACAGACTTCTTGCTCTATCTTCAACTTGGCAAATTGGAAGCGATTTTAACTTTGTGTAGATTTCTACTACAGCTGCCGAGGATTTTTTATTCAAATAACAAATGAACCAATGTTCCACTTGGAGTATGACGTGACTTGCCAAATATTTGTGTGCCAAAGATAAAACGCCAACTGCAGTTTTTGCACTTAAACCAACATCTGGAAGATCATCAAAATCATGCTCTTCAATTTCTACACTGTCCCCCTTTTTCCAGTCCATATACATCATCTAGAATAAACAAAATTTTATATGTCTAGTGTATTTTCTACGTCTTACATTGTTTGATTTTTACCTACAGCTACGCTACAATAGTGCACTAGCCGATGGCAGGACCTGACCTAAGCCCTGTAATAAGCAGTCAGTTTTGGGTTGAAGTAAGACAGTGGTTACACAATTTAAAAACCGTGCCATAAAATACTCCTAACCTAACCTAATTAAGACAATAACATTGATAAGAGGTATTTTTGCAACCTCTGCCTTACTTAAACCCAGCTTTGTAACCAGTTTCAATAATTTATTCATAAATTATTGAAAAAATATGCTAAATGTCAAAAATTAAAGGTTTAAAGAATGCCTAAACGTTTTAAAATTCAATATCCATACTCTACTCAGTGACCTATAATTACACGTTCACTGACTGGCCTACATAGATCAGAATATTTAACAACTATATTTTTCTTCTAATTCTTACAACACATTAAAAAGACATTATATTATAATATTTACAACGACAATAAATGTTAATTAATTTTGCAATTAAAATTTCTTACATTCAAAAAACATTTGAAGTGTTCAGGATCATCTTCTTCCAATGTGATGATTCTTTCATTTCTCCCATTATTCCATCTTGAGCTTAGCATGGCACTCAGAACAGGAGAATGGGCCATCAAAATAAGAGAGTGGCATTCAATCTCCTTACGTTTCATTCCAGATCCGACTTTTATAGTGACGTCAGTATATATCTTATCCTTTAACATAATACGCAAGAGATGGAAAAAATTGGGAGACGATTCTCTGCACAATCCGTCTCCATTGTCCATTTTTTTCTTTTTTGAAGGTACCTCCACTACACTCATCTAATGATAAAATGAATATATTCCACATTATGAACCCACATCATGCACGTATCCAGAAATTTGGTCAAAAGGGGCGGCAACCGATAATAATGTCAAAAACGGGACATAATCGCACGAAGCGAGAAAAAATTTTGCAACTTATGGCCTTTTTTAGGGAAAATCTCCTCTTTTTTCAGAATTAGGGTGGCACAGTGTCCCCTCGCCCCCTAATGATTACGTGAGTTAACCACATAATGACATAATATTATCATCTTACCAAACAATAGCTGATATCTGTTATTCACTGGACATCTAGTGTCTAGTGAGTACACAGATTTTTAAATGAATTTGATTGTGGGATCCTTCGTAATATGAAGGTAGGTATGATATGAAGGTGAAGAATACCGTTATGGCCGTCATGGTACGAAGGATCCCGCCATCAAATTCACTTATATTCACATCAATCAAATTCACTAATATCTGTGTACTCACTAGATGTCCAGTGAATAACAGATATCGGCTAGCTATTGTCAATCATCATGTCAATGAGTAAATACATAAGAGACCATGCAGGCTCGGAACAAAATGTCACAGCCAAAGTTGTTACTTTCAGATTCTAATCTACTTAGTGATATGAAAAAAACAATTTCAGGATTTTTTTTGAAAACCCGCCGTTTTTAGGTTATGGCGGTTTTCCGCCTTATGTCGTTCATCTATGATTCATTTCTAAACTACTTGACCGATTTTCATGAAACCGGCGCCATTCTGCTCGCAAACGCTATCCTCACATGGCCCCTTTTTTTAGTTTTTCAATTTTTTTTCAAAATTTTGAAAAATCTTTCGAAAAATTTCGAAAAAATATTTTTTTAACGTTTTTATTAGAATTATTATTAAATGCGATAAAAACGCTAATTCTGACCAAAAACTCAATAATCAGGGTGTATATATCAAAAAGAAAGCCATTAAAATGAATGAATGAAAATCACTATAGAGTTTTTGTTCAGAACTAGCGTTTTTATCGCATTTAATAATAGTTCTAATAAAAACGTTCAAAAAGTTTTTTTTCGAAATTTTTCGAAATGTTTTTCAAAATTTTGAAACAAATTTGAAAAACTAAAAAAGGGGCCATGTGAAGAAAGCGTTTGCGAGCAGAATGGCGCCGGTTTCATGAAAATCGGTCAAGTAGTTTAGAAATGAATCATAGATGAACGACATAAGGCGGAAAACCGCCACAACTTAAAAACGGCGGGTTTTCAAAAAAAATCCTGAAATTGTTTTTTTCATATCACTAAGTAGATTAGAATCTGAAAGTAACAACTTGGGCTGTGTCATTTTGTTCCGAGCCTGCATGGTCTCTTATGTATTTACTCCAATGCTATTTGAAATGAGGAAATCAGCAAAGTTTGTTTGAAATAATATACATAAATTATGAAATAGAAAAATATAGAATGCTTTATTTATACCAAATTATTTACCTTAACTATCGATTTTATTATACTCCAATCCAACGGATGTAGATGGCTGACCAACTAATATCTAATGATGGATGACTAATATATAGTGTAGCAGTTGACACGTTGACAGTATCTGAATTATGACAGAGAATATTATTACAATTGTTTGTGAATGTAAGCCGTAGACTTAATTTGTGTACAGCAGCCCAGATACGTCAGAGTCAGAGGTCACGGTTTGAGAAAATCAAAAATATTTTTGTCGATTCCAGCAATTTCGCGTGATTGAACTTCCCCGCTAACTTACCAAGGAGCCTCCTTAAGCCTACGATATGCGCTCGTGTTGGTTCGCTTACGTCTACAAATCTCATAAAACCCCTAGAAACCTTTGAGCATAAAAGGATATTTTTAACGTCTTTTTTGAAAGGTATACTGTCCTAATCATTAGTTCGGACAGTGCAGTGATTCAAAATCTAACCACATTTTAACCCCTCTCTGATTGATCCAAATTTTTTGTAATTAGCCAATGAAATCGTAGATTTTCATGACACAAATCTGTATGATTTCCAAAATGCATTTTAAGGGGTAGAATTTTATGAAGCAAATACCGCAAATAGCGATTATTATGCACCCATGATAAAGAAATGAATAATATTGGGATGCATACCTACTAAATCCGAATCTCATTGTGACATCATTGGTAGCTTGTTTGGCACTTGCAGCCCAATTGAGAGTAAGGATGTTTGCAGCCCAGGGCATTCCTGATATTATTGGAAATTCATTGTTGTCGATAGCGTTGGCTGCATTTCTGATTGCACTACTACCCACAATTATGCAAAAGGAACTTGTAAAATGGAGCTGCAGTTGCCTCTTTCCCCTTGGAGACTTAGCCTGGCTATGGTTGCCCATGTACCCAAACCCATTAATTCTAAATCTGCTTCCATTTCCACAGAAATCATTAATCTTCTTTTATTAAAATTCTACCTTATCATTCGAGAAGTATAATATAATACCTATACATGCCCTATAATGTAATATGCAATAGTTTTTTGTACCTTTTTGTGTTGACAACTAATTTTACACCTGGTTCACAATACTGAAAATGAGTACGCGTTGTTTAAAAACGTGCCAGTCTACCTACAAACAATCGGAAAAATTAAAATTGGAAAAATGTAAACAATGAAATGCAATTTTTAGCTTAAAATATATTGTATAATAATGAACCTGAGATTTTTAATTACTTTGATACATCTAATCTGTCGAATGTAAATGAGAAAAATTTATTTTATTTTAACATAGTTATCAGAATAATAACAATAGGAATGGTTTACTTGTTTCTAAACTAACCCAAACAAAACTACACTAACATTAATTACTCGAAGGATAGTAAATGAAATATTTGCTTTGGAATAAATAATGAAACGACAATGACTTCATTTCAATATACTTCCATTATGTAAAAATATTGAAATAGCTGCTATTATTTCACTTTGTCACATTAGTAAAGCACAAATAATAATATAATTTCACTAACCAAAAACAAGTACATATTTCTCACTTTCAGAATTGTTATAGGAATACATTTCAATAATCCCTAACTCTATACTATTCTATATTTTCTTCTATAATTAAATCACTCCCCGCTGACTGTTTGTCTTCTAACAGTACAAGGAAATCTTTCTAACACTAATTATACCTATTATTTCAACATCTTTAATTATTTGCTTACTACTGTTTCATTTTTGATAAACATTTTTAATAGCATTTGACAACAAATGTGTAAGTATATAACAGTATTAATACCAAGAGCATAACTAGAAATTGGATCTAAGGGGTGCTAATTTCCAAAAATGAGCATTGCATAAATCAAACAAATTCTAGCATCACAATCTAATGGATAAAAAATACGTTTTTGCGCGAAGCGCAAAAAAAATTATGATTTTTAATCTTCTTTGACAAAAAAAATCCCCTTTATCTGTAGATTTAAGGTTAGGGTTACCTACCTTAACTAAACTTAACGTAACTACCTTGATTTACATGTTACATACACCCACTCAGTTCGGCATAGTTTTAGGCGTTTTAAACAGAAAAATCTCATTTAGTTACGTTACATTTATTTCTATTTCTGTAAACATAAGATAATCTCAGTCCTATAAGAATGCTGTAGTGAGAAAAAGGATTCAAAAATGCTTCGAAAGAGAAAAAAGATTCGAAACGCTCAAACAGATTTGGAAACGCTAGAAAACAGATTTGGAAACGCTAGAAAACAGATTTGGAAACGCGAAAATCGAAAAATGCTCAGATTCAAAAATGATGACGCTGAAACAGATTCGAAAATACTCGAAAATAAGATACGAAATATAATGTTAGAAAATGAAATTATGTTTCCCCCAATTTGGAATTAAATATATCTGTTTGGTAAAAACATGATAATATCTCGTGTGTTTTCAAAATATTTAAGGGGTGCTTAAGCACCATAGGACCCCCCCCTAAATACGTCCTTGATTAATACCATCTACTTACTTTACAATATGACTTCGATATGCTAACTAGCTTTTACATTAGTTCTATAAACGGATATTTAGCCTCCCAATATATACGTTGTAAGGAAAGATAACTCTAGTCTCTAATGTAAATACCTAAATAAAAGATATTTTTACCCAACCAACACGGCTAAGGCATTAGACGTATATTATGACGGCACTAAGAATTCCCCAAAACTTTTAGATGGAAGCTCTTATTCTAAGTGGGGAATATCTGCATCGGTATCTGAATCAGGAGCCACAGTGGTAAACATCATAGTTGGGATTTGTCTCAGTCCATTTGCACAGCAGGAGGGCGGAGCAACACTGAACTTGGTGATTACCCTTTCCTTTCCACAGTAAGCAATTTCCTTGGTGTCTTCTTTAACTGTATGCTGATAAACACATGTGGTACCTCCCTAAGAGAAAACACAATAAAATCACATAAGCAAAAGTTAAGAGAAGTGATAGTAAACGTAGAAATAAATTAATCTCTAACCGTAACTGTAAATCGAATAGTAACGGGAATGTTTGCAACAAACCGAACATTTGGTACAATTTCAATGTAAATGGTTTTGTCTCCCTTTTTCTCGTAGTTGAACTCTTTCACTTCTTTACGAAATATTTTTCCCATGAGTTTCACTTCATAGATGTAGTTTTTGGCAGTACTTGGTCCTCCATAAAATCTTAAACCACACAGGCTGACATTCGCTGACATAGTTACTCTATTTAGAAGAAATTTTTATAAAAAGTACAAAACATTTTCTAATAGTAAATATCGTTTGGGAAAGAAACTCACTTAAAACCATGGGGAGTTGAAAAATCGACATGTTCAGCAGATACAAAATCTTCTTGAAGGCGATTCACCCGTAATAACGAAGAAAGCTTTCTTGGCTGACTTGGAAACCTTAAATGCAAAAAATGTTTAATAATGTTAATGTGGTACAAAAGTTATTAATCAAAGTAAATATATTTAAAAAATTATACCTGGTAGTGTTTAATTGTCCTTTTAACAAATCTTTGTTAATAACATATGACAAAAGTTCCACCATTTCTTCCGGATTAAGAATTTTCATTGGGCACACCACTTTCGTTATCGTCAGTTTTTCAAGCAGCGGAAATCTTATGAATTTAATAACATCTCCAAGAACAGTTCTTATGTTTTCCCCAGTAGCAGGCAATTTTATCATTTCGCATTGTTTCTGTCCCCACCTTGTAAAATACATTTTTCAATTAGCATTTCAGTGAAATCATAAAAAAATAATAATTACTGGAAATGGACTAACTTGATGCAACCATTGAACACGTCATTTTCGCAACATTGTAGATAAGGTTGTTTTACAATACTAATCAAGCCCGATAGGTTTAACAGTAAAATTGCATCAGAAGAAAAAATTTTCTCTGCATCTCTATAAAAAAAATTGCTTCACAATTATTGAAAAATAACATAATTTTTAGCCTTAATTTGTTTAACATACGCCAATATGCAATTTTCCACAGTGCGTAGTAGTCTTCTGGCCCTCTCATCAATCTTGCAGATTTTGAGGGCTTTTAGCAATGTGTAGATTTGGACAATTTGCACGGGGGATCTGTTATACAAGTAGCAAAATATCGAATGCTCTGCTTGGGGTAAAATATAGCTTGCCATGTACTCGTGTGCCAAAGAAAAAACCCCGACAGCAATTTCTGGATAAATGCCAGCTGGGTAAATTTTGTAAGTTTCGATATTCTGTTTTCTCCATTCAGCATACATCATCTAGGAAAAAAGACCAATGTATTATTGTGGATATATTAATTAATTTTCCATAATTTGTGAGCAATTCTCTTACAGCAACGAAATAAGCAAAATGATCCGGTTCATCACATTTCAAAGTAATCTTTCGGTCTTCTCTATTTTCTTTCCACCTTATAGGGTTCAGCAACTTTCCCAGCTTAAGGGAGTGGGCCATTACCACAAGGGAGTGGCATTCGATTTCTTTGCTAATATTTACTCCAGAGTCGACTCTGATTGTGATATCTGTGTAAACTTTCTCTTTGAACATGGTTCGTAGGAGGTGGAGAAAATCGGGGATGACTTTCTGCACAGTTCGTCCCCGTCGTTGACTTTTCTTTTTTTCGAAACTATTTCAACTTCCCCATCTAAGCAGAACAATTTCAAAGCACAGATTTAAAAATGGATTTTGTTATATAAAAATATAATATTACCTAGAAATTATACTATTATAAAAATAAACATAGCGTTTTGACTGGAGTTTACTTTAAATAGGCAAATAATATATCTAAAATCATCAATCATCAAATAATTTGTTTTGTAACCCCACGATACAAAAATACAAACACAATTTCAAAAAATCAATAATTAACAATTAATTAAAACTTAGAACAAAACTTACCGTATACTGTCTGGAATATGAATACAAAATATTGTAAAGTCAATAGTTCTGTTGCACTGACAACTGAGAAGTTTGAAACTGAAAAAAATAGTCAGCCAAGTCAGTATAGTATAGTCACTCCTGCCAAATTACAACTGCATGATGACTGGGTACCCCAAACTAAAAACCCACTGGTTACAGTTATAGACAATACTTGATCTAGACAATTTCAGACAGGCAAATGTCCGATTTAATACCTGCTTCTCCACTTATGGCTAGATTGTAGATGAAATAGATTTTGACCAGTGATCACATTTAAACAAATTACTTTTCATAAAATCTCAAACATCAGACCTAACCCGACCACATGTACAACGTTAAAATAGCCCGCTTATCTTCGGCTTGAAATAATCGCTTATTTCCCCACACTCATCAGAAGTGCGGGGAAAAATTTATACCGAAATTTAGTTTTCTTGCATATGGAGTCAAATTAAACGTTTAAAATAATAATAATTTATACATTAATGTATAGTTATTCAAAAATGAGTCTTATAAAAGTCATAGAAATAAAAAACATGGCGCCACAAAATATGCATTTTAAAATTTGTCACTCTATTTCCTGATTTTATGGAAACCTATTGGTTTTGAGTATAAAAAACTACAAAAATGACCAGTTTGCCTAATTCTCGGTTTTAACCTAATGAAAAAGAAGCAAACGTACCATACATGCATTGTTATAGGGTCAGGTTGTAGTTTCTTTAAGTCATTAATTCATTATGATGTTTGCTTTACATGGCAAACACCATGAACACATACCACATCGCATGATATTAGTTGTTCAGCATACGACAGTTTGTGACACCAAGGGTAAGAAAAATATGAGTATAGATAATATGCAAACGAGTATAAGCCAAAAATACCTATACATTGACCTCAAAAAATGGATCGATTTGCATAGTATATGGTTTATAATTCTATAGCGATATTTTGTAATACTTCAATACATATGTCTAGTCAAGGATATAATGCCAGCATAGCGATTTCAGTGTGAACAAATGAGAAAAAATAAAGTTACATTGTCAAAATACATTCACCAATATCAATTTTGACAAATATTTTAATTTATTATAATACAATCACAATCTTGTATTCTTGAAACTAAAATGTGCATTTTCACTGCCATTAAAATAACAAACAATGAACTACAATCTGGGTTGGCATTTAGCATTAAAAGCAACAGTCACAGAAAGAGGAAGTGGCTCATGGGATTTTATTAATAATTTAATACCCTGACAAGAATCTGCAATTATAAAAATATCCCAAGTTACTACAATCAAAATATTCCGAGCTGAAACCTGTACCCAAGATTCTATTTTATATAAATTTAAATTTGTTAGTATTTTGTTGCAGAGCTAGAATCATAAGGAAGTTATTCCCTTCCTGACAAAAGGAAAAACCATTTTTTTTGCAATTTATCTCGAACGATATTTTCCTCAGCCATTTTATAATTGCAGAAACATTTTCCGTAAACTTTAACTATTATTAAACTGTAGTAATCGTTGAAAAGCCACAATAATTATTGAAATCAACCAAAGAGTACTTAAACTAATGGATGGCGTCATTACCTTGGCTACTGTTTTGAATACTGTGATGGGAAACTACAAAAACCTTTTGAGAACTGTTACTTATTGATTTTTTCCCAACATTTTGAAATATTATTTTGATGTGATTATATATTTTAGAAATTAAGTGTATACTTATACGAAACAAAGCTTTTCCGATTTCGCAACAAAATATTAAAAATGACAAAATGAAACAAGAAATATAAATGGCAAAAATGGTAAAAATGTTTGAATTATAAAAATTCAAAGGACGTGGTTGGTCTTTATCGAAACAATGTTGACACATGGTGAAATTTAAGTGATTGTAGACATCCACCCACTTTTCGTAGATCCCAGATTCAAACAAAATAAATATTTTTTCCTTTATATACACTCTAAGAAATACATATTCGCTCTTGATTGCTATACTAAAGCTGATAGTATTATTGTTATTAGGGACTCCAATGTACAACTTTCTTTTTAGGTTGATACCTTTTTCAATACTCCAATGTGACTCGTTTAAAAATCGATGAATTCTACTCTGTCTATCCACAAAGACTGATCTATTGCATTGCCCAATCCAATGTTGAAGAGTTAATAAAGGTGAGACTGGTGGAATGCTTAGCTTATTCTCAATTGCCTTTAGCTTTTCCCCAAATTTAGGAAACCTAATTGCGTCTGCAGAAAGTGAAAATACTGAATCTAATTTGTGAGCATATTCCAATACTGATTTCACCGTTTCGATAGATAAGTCTTGAAATGTTAACCTATCTGGAAGGATAATATTTGTGATACATTGGCCAATATTTTCCATCACTATTCTTGTATTAAGCGTTGTTCTTGTTTGATTCAAGTATAAACAGCAAGCGTGTAGAAACAACATGTGTGACTGTTGTTTAGTTTCAATTAACATTGGCTCATATGGCGATGGTCCACGAAAGGGACTGACAACTGAAATATCCAAGGATTCAATTTCCTGAAGCGACTCGATTTGTCTTACAGGTCTGGGTTCAGTTAAATCGGTGATGACGATGCCTGCATAGCCGTAGGTGAGAACGATGAACATCAACAAGTATGGACCCAGAACAATTTTGAACCAGAAATATTTATTCAACTTGTTCGGAAATCCACAATTGTTGCAGACGACATAAGCACAGCAAGTGAAGATGAATTGATGGATTTCTTTATGCTTGAAATAAAAAGTGAGTTGGAAGAAGAATGTGACAAGGAATATTGTTAACAGAATCCCAATCCAAGCAGGGAATTGAAATGGACGGATGTAGCCATAGAATGACAGACTCTCCTCCTCCAGAATAAAGCAAGATATATAATTGTAACTGTCTGTTATACTAAATGGAATTAAAGTGACTGTGGGATCTGCGTCTACGCCTACCCTACCAAGTGAATATTCATAATCAATGAAGCTCAATGGTTTCATTCCTAGTCCGAACGGGGCGCATTCATTATCGTCTTCTCCAAATGTTATATTAGGGAAATTAAAAAAGACAATCGAAGACAAAATGTAAATCACATCAATATTAGGATTTCTGAAAACTGTCGAAAAGTATTCGTTCTTTATTAAGCCTCCACAATAAGGATTATTAAGCCTTATTTGACGACTAACAATTGACTTTATTTTTCCTTTGAAGAAATTGCTCTTAAAAATAATACCCGCATTCATCTTCCTTAGAAATTTCCGATCAAGATGATTTTCTTTTGAGTCGTGTGAAAAAACCCAACTATTCTCAAAGTTTGATTCTTCTGTATCGCCTCCATTTTCACAGTTCCCACACAAGAAAAATATTCTGGTGTCTTCTTCTTGCAGTGGCTGCATAAAATAATGTCCTGATAATCCAAAAAAGTGGTCGTTTAAATATTCTAAGTAGTAAATATCAAAATGCATAACTTTATCCAAAATTTCTTTTTGAACGAGGAAATAAACAATTGTGTTATCTTGGAAATTGAATCGATTATCAATAGGGATTTCTTCCAATGACGACAGATAAGGCTTTTTGAAGTCATTAAATATTGTAAAATAAATACCTATGTATTCAATTACATAGTCTGTCAATGCCAGGTCAATCTTCCTGCTTGAATTCAGATCTACGGAAAAATGCACGAGACAGTCGAGTGATTTCTTCAAGTATGACAAATTTAATGTTTTGGATTTTGTAGAATACCGTAAATTTAATAGAATGTTGTAATACATTTGGGATTCTACGTCTTCTACCGCGTTTTGTGAATAATTTTCAGCTAATTTCCTTTTTATCAAATTGGCATTCGTAAGAGAATACGGAATTTTTGTCTGTATCAGCTCTTCTAGTATCACTGTTGCTTGGGTGGATTCCGTTTCGTAAAATATTATATTGATGTAGCAATCTTGCTCCATTGCTAATAAATTTTCCAATTTTCCTGCAAATACAGCATTTCGAATGGTGAAAATAGCAACCAGAATAAATGCTCTCTCCCAACGAATCATTGTGAAATATATTGTTAGGATTCGTCTTTTGTTAATTGTAGCACGGTTTTGTTAACAATTTTAATCTAGGTAGTCAATTTCTTACAAGAGATCTTAAGTTTTTAAATTGCCAGTTTTCAATCCACTTCAATACTAAATACTTTTATATCAAGCTAAAGCAAAAGGAAGAGGAAATAGTGATATATATGCCTCTATGTTGACATTGCCAAGGTTTAATTCCCACGCATGGATAAAATAATGTCTACTTTCGATATTAAGTCTATATTTGGTAACCCACTCCTATAAAAATATAAATATTCCTAAAAATGAAAATGTGTATTCACTATAATAAATATGCATTTAGTAGAAAAGTATTTTTGTGTTAATTAAAAATATACGCCATATAAATTCAGGTAATGTTATCAGATAATAAAATGTTTTGGTACAAACAAGGATTTCGAAAAATTTCCAAAGTCCTAAGTCAACATCTGAGAAGAAAAATGTTGACAATATTATTCAAAGTGAAAGATTGTCAATGTAATTGAAATTGGATGGGTTGATAGAATGGATATTTTTAAATATTAATTATCTTTGCCAATTTTTTAAAATTTGCATTGCAGTACCCTGCGAAAGATAGCCGTGTACATAATGTCTGATTTTGAGAAAATTTTGGTTCAACAGCTACTTTTTGACATAAATCACTGATGCATTTGCCTAATTACATATAGTGGAATATGAAAACTATTCCAATTACACCGGCAAATAAACATCTGCGTAACTCAGGTGGGTGTTAAAATACCTGAGAATATCTACCTTGGAATAGATTCGACAAATCCTATACAAGAGACCTCGGCTTAAAGTAACTGAATTATTTAAACAGAACAGAAATTGATTATCGATAGCTATTTATGGGTAGAGCAATACATTGAGTTCATTACAATTATACTATTCCTTAATTATAAACTGCAAAACTATTACGTATAGTTTTTATAAGCAGTAGAACGTTGTTGCTGCTAAAGTTTGTTAGTATGATTCGTAAGGTAGTTAGTTTTTTTGATGCAATATGATAATATTTACTGTTTCTACGGCATGTTTGAAGTATTTATAATGGTGTAATACCCGACGGAAGCATAGCTGCCACAGTAAAATATACACTCTAAAAATGAATTATTTTGAACCGTTCATAGCTACAATGTTGGTAGGAGCAGTAAAATTACCATAAACAGGCAACATGTATACTTTTGTTCTTACAAGCTAATTTCTGTAAGTATGTTCCAAATTGTAAAAACCAATCTTGCTAGTTATGGAACACACATGTAAACTTCCATCACAAATAATCTAGAGATATTCTATCTAGAGAATCTAGTTATTATGCATTATTAAAAGAAATATTTTGTCCCGATGTGAACAATTATGAATACAATGCCTAGAGTTTAGATACTGAGATTACTTAAAGTAAAGTAATTGCATTACGCTTAATCGGCTTCAGTTATAGGGCGATACTACAACTATTCTCCCAGCAAGAAGTCCCAATTAATTTATCTGTTCCATACCATAGCACCGAGCCGAAAAGGGTACAGATCCTTTTTAAAGTTTTCATCTAGAAGTGTTAATTGCAGCGCTAGGATTTGTTGGAAACTCAGTCTCCCCGAAGTCGGTCGGCTTCGGCATGTCTCACATCCAAGAGTCTAGCAGCCAAACGTAGCTTAACATAAGGTTCCAATGGAACGCTTTAAATAGGAGATGTGATGTGAGATTAGGTCTTGCTACTGTTTCTAACATAGCCCTTGCCTAATTAACATGGGAAGTGGGTCAAAAACAGAAATTATATACTTCGCTGCCATTTAATTTTCGTTTTGCAATGGTTTATTTATGTAAAAGTCATAATTTTTCAAAATTATACACCAGCCGACTGAAATAAAATGGTTTAAACCAGGTTATAACTGGGCGAAACCATTTAGAAAGCAACCCCCGCTTAAAGTATTTGAGGGCCCATCAATGTATATGCAAGGAAGAAAATAAAAATCGTTCCAATGTGCCAATTTATAAATTTCATTGAATTTATTATACATTCATAACATTTTCAATGTCAATTTTTTAAAGTGCACAACTATCTACTATAAGAACTAAGCCAAAATCAAGCCTAAAGTGTTTAGATTTGCAAATTAGAAAATCTCAATGTATATTATTTCAAGTTATACAACTAATTCAAAAATCGTCTTCCAGAGCCCTAGTGTTGAACAATGGTTGATTGGAATTCTCCGTAAGATTACAAATATTGCAAGTTGGTGCCTACTTTCACAAACCTAGAGTTATTAGTCTCGATACATACACTTACACTGTTATATTACTATTATAACTATTATAATACTATTTATATAGTATAGTATAGAGATATAATACTATTATATCTCTATAATACTACAACGATAGTTTTGATAAAGCAATTACCTATGTGTGTAATAATAAAAATTATACGAATGCAAAAGGCTTGGGGTTTTTTAAGTCCGGGCATTATTAGGCAACAAAAGACGATGTTATTATAATTAACTTTTGAGCTCAAGTTACTTAACGTTAGCACATTATTTAATTATTTCAAATCTCAATATCTCATCTGTGAGTCACGCTTGAGGTATTCACTTTTCACCTCATTTACACCATACTTATCACTAAGCCCTATTGATTACTATAAGGTCATCATTGTCAACAAGAGACAGGGGAAAGAGTTGTGACACTTTTTAGCAAAATCCCTAAGGATCGGAACTAACTGGACCTACGAGGAAGTAAAAATACAAAAAATAGATTCACAGGCACCAATAAAAGCCCTGTCGAAAAATTTACTTTTTCCATCCTTGTAATGAAGATATCGCCATTTCAAAATTACAAAAGACTTACATTTTAGTGCTTGTAACTTTGAAATGGCGATATCTTAAATACATAGATAAAAATTTCAATTTTTTTATAGGACTTTTATAGAAATTAGAGTAATAATTTTACTTTGCCCACCAACATCAATGAGGACAACAAAGCAGAGAACAAAAAGGACCTTTTTGTCTTTTTCCCTTTTTTGATGAACCAACTTGCCCCATTTACTTCCGCTTTACATGTAAATAAGGTGAAAAAGGGACTTTAAGAAAAACTAGTCCTTTTTACCTTTTTTGTAAAAAAGGAGTACCTTTTTTGTTCCTTGCAATATAGAAACATCTATAAAATTCAATTGATAATTAATAGCCGTGTTAATAATAGTAATTTACCTTTTTTGTAAAAAAGGAGTACCTTTTTTGTTCCCTGCAATATAGAAACATCTATAAAATTCAATTGATAATTAATAGCCGTGTTAATAATAGTAATCGCTCAAAGCTTAAAGCCAGTACCACCAGTATTGAAAGGAACTTCAGCTTACAAAATCTAATGAGTGGCGTCATTATCTTAACTACTGTTTTGAATCATGTGATGGGAAACAACAAAAATCTTTTGGAAACTGTTACTTGTCGAGTTTTTCCCTACATTTTGAAATATTATTTTGATATCATTATATATTTTGGAAATTGAGTCCACACTTATATGAAACAAAGCTTTACTGATTTCACAGCAAAATATCAAAAAGGAAAATATGAAACCAGCAACAGCAATTGCAAAAATGGTAAAGATGTTTGAATTATAAAAATTCAATGGGCGTGGTTGGTCTTTATCAAAGCAATGTTTACATAGGGTGAAATTAAAGTGATTGAAGACATCCACCCACTTTTCGTAGAGCCCAGATTCAAACAAAATAAATATTTTTGCCTTTAAATGCTCTCTAAGCAACACATATTTACTCTCGATTGATACACTAAAGCTGATAGTATTATTGTTATTAGGGACTCCAGTGTATAACTTTCTTTTTAGGTTGACCCCTTTTTCAATACTCCAATCAGAGTCGTTTAAAAATCGATGAATTCTGCTCTGTCTGTCTACAAACACGGATCTGTTGCATTGAGAAATCCAATGCTGAAGGGTCAATAAAGGCGAGACCGGAGGAATGGATAGCTTACTTATAATTGCCTTTAGCTCTTGTCCAAATTTCGGAAACTTTTGTCCATCTGCAGAAAGGGAATATGCTGAACCTAATTTATGAGCATATTTCAATGCTGTTTTCACCTTTTCGATAGAAACGTCTTGAAATGTTAAGCTGTGTGAAATGTGTTTTACAAAAAAACAATTTTTAAATTCTTTAAGTACTTTGCTTGCATTAAAAGTTGTATGATTCAAGTATATACCGCAAGTGTGGAGAAACAATATATATGACTGGTGTTCAATTGCAATTAACATTGGCTCGTATGGCGATGGTACTCCAATGAACGGACTGACAACGGAAATATCGTCCAAAGATGCAATTTCTTGAAACGACTCGATTTGCCTCACAGCTCTTGGTTCGACCAAATCCGTGATGACAATCCCTGCATATCCGTAGGTGAGAACAATGAACATCAACAAGTATGGACCCAGAACAATTTTGAACCAGAAATATTTCTTCAACTTGTTCGGAAATCCACAATTGTTGCAGACGACATAAGCACAGCAAGTGAAGATGAACTGATGGATTTCTTTATACTTCAAATACAAAGTGAGTTGGAAGAATATTGTGACAAGGAATATTGTTAACAGAATCCCAATCCAAGCAGGGAGTTGAAATGGACGGATGTAGCCGTAGAACGACAGATTTTCATCCTCCAGGACAACACAAGATATATAATTGTAACTATCTGTAATACCAAATGGAATTAAGGTGACTATGGGATCTAAGCCTACCTCACTACTAATTGAATATTCATAATTAATGAAGCTTAATGCTTCAATTCCCCAGGCCGGATCGCATGCATTGTCATCTTCTCCAAATGTTATATTAGGGAAATTGAGAAACACAATCGAAGACAAAATGTGAATCACGTCCATATTGTGTTTCCAGAAAACTGTCGAAAAGTATTCGTTCTTTATTATGTGTCCACAATAAGGTTTGTTAACCCCGACACCACGGCGAACAATCGATTTTATTTTCCCTTTGAAAAAATTGCTCCTCAAAACAATACCAGCGCGGATTTTTCTTAGACGCTTCCATTCAAGATTATTTTCCTTTGAATCGTGTGAAAAAACCAAACTATTGACAAATTTCTCTCGTTTCTTTGTTTTGACTCTATCTCTGCAGTTCCCACAGAGGAAAAATATTCTGTTGTCTTCTTCTTGCAGTGACTGCATAAAATAATCTCCTAATAATCCAAAAAAATGGTAGTCCAAGTACTGAATATCAAAAACTTGAGATATTTGATTGATTTTCGTACTGGTAAAGACATCCAGAATTTCTTTTTGAACGAGGAAATAAACATTGGTGTTATCTTGGAAATTGAATCGACTATTGAAGGGGATATGTTCCAATGACGACAGGTAAGGTTTTTTTAATTCATTAATTATCGTAAAATAATAACATATGTATTGAATTATATATTCTGTCAATGCCAGGTCAATCCTCTTGCTTAAATTCATATCCACAGAGAAATGCACGAGACAGTCGGGTCGGTTTTTCAAATATGTTAAAAATAATATTTCGGGTAATGGCAGAGATTGTCGTATTTGTGACACTATGTCGTCATACATTTGTGATTCTACGTCTTTTTCTGCGTTTTGTGCATACTTTTCAGCGAAATTCTTTTTTATCAAATTGGCATTCGTAAGAGAATACGGAATTTTTGTCTGCATCAGCTCTTCTAGTATCACTGTTGCCTGCGTGGATTCCGTTTCGTAAAATATTATATTGATGTAGCAATCTTGCTCCATTGCTAATAAATTTTCCAACTTTCCTGCACATACAGTATTCTGAATGCTGAAAATAGCAACCAGAATAATTGCTCTCTCCCAACGAATCATTGTGAAATATATTGTTGGGATTTGTTTGCCTTGTGTTAATAGTTACTCGGTTTTGGTAAAAATTTTAATCTAGGTATTCAATTTCTTACAAGAGTTTAATTTTTTAAATTGCCAGTTTTCAATCCACGGTCATACTAAATACTTTTATATCAAGCTGAAGCAAAAGGAAGAAGAAATAGTGATATATATGCCTCTATGTTGACATTGCCACGGTTTAATTCCCATGCATTGATAAAATAATCTCTACTTTCGATATTAAGTCTATGGTTGGTAATCCCCTTCTAAAAATATACGCCATATACATTTAGGTGGTGTTATCAGCTAAAAAATATTATGGCAAGAGCAAGGATTTCGAAAAGTTTCCTAACTTCTACGTCAATATCCGAAAGCGCAAATGTTGACAATGTTATCCAAAGTGAAAGGATGTCAATGCAATTGAAATTCGATGGAGTGAGTGGGTCCATAGTGTAAATATTATTTAAATATTAAACTTAGCCAATTTTTTAAAATTTCGAAAAAGATAAACTAGAGAAACTTTGAACATGCTCAGCTACGTGCATTGCAATACCCAAAGAGAACACTGGAAAATCTGATTTCGAGACAACTTTGGTGTAACAATTACTTTCTGAGACAAATTACAAATGCATCTACGTAAATGTATAGTAGAATATGAAAAAATTCCAATTAGACAGGCAAATAGACATGTACATAACTCAGGTGGGTGTATAAAATACCTGAGAATATCTACCTTGGAATAGACTTCACAAATCATGTACATTAGACCTTTAGACATCGGCTTACAGGAACTGAATTATTAAAACGGAACAGAAATTGATTGTCGATAACTATATTTATGGATACAGTACTACATTGAGTTCAGTACATTTATATATTACTCATCTAACCTAACCTAACCTACCTCAATTCTAAACTACAAAATTATTCTGTATACTTTTTGTAAGCAGAACAACGTTGGATGTTAGCTAGCCTTTTAAATTCGGAGGTCAAGTTATAAAAGTATGATTCGTTAGAGTAAGGTATTATATGGAATGGACGGTCTGCTTGAAAGGAAGTATTTGTAATGATGTAAAACTCCGAGGAAATACAGGCGCCGCAAAGAATTTATATACACTGTACAATTGCTTTGAATTATTTAGAACCGTTCATGGCTACAATGTTGGTAGGAGCAGTAAAATTGCCATAAATAGGCAACATGTATACCTTGTTCTTACAAGCTAATTTCTGTATGTTCCAAATCGTGAAAAACAATCTTAATTGCATGTTATGGAATACACCTGTAAAATTCTCTAGCACATAATTTCGACATCACAGAGTTATTAGGTTTTATTATATGAAATATTTTGTCTTGATATGAACACAAGGCTTAGAGCATAGATAATGGGATTATTTAAAAAAAAAAAAGGAATTGCTGTACACTTAATCGGCAAGAAGTTTCAAGTAATTTACCTATTCTGTACTGATGGTACCGATAGTTACATTTTGGAGTTTTCATCTAGATGAGGGTATCAGTATGGCAGCGCTAGGATTTGTCAAGGCAATAGTGCAGTGGATCCAGAGATATGAGAGATGGGCATTGAAATTGTGACGTCACATTTCATTTCTTTCTCGATCCTTGGTTTATCCTAACAAGCAGTTTTCGTCTATTGGTTAAGAGCTGACTTCGAAATCGCGGAGAGGGAAGGTTAAACAATACACTGGTTTGTATATGGAAAGCAATTCACTCCCAGCTGGTTTTTTGTCAATGCCGCAGACTTCAGCAATGCATTATTCATTCGTTCTCTCCACTCTTTTTACAACCAATAAGTGAAAAGTGGTGGTAAGAATATGTCAGCTAGAAATGAGACAACTGCATGAAAATTGGAATAACACAAGTGTATACAGCATTGCCAATCTACATCACCTTATTCCTATTTCCTATGCCTATTAGTGGAAAGCTTTAGGAGATGTGTGACTAGGTCATTGCCTTACTACTGTTGCTACTATAGGACTTGCCTACTTGACATGGGAAGTGAGTCAGAAATGAAACAGAAATGCCATTATATCTCCGTTTTGCAATGGATTATGTATGTAAAAGTCATAGTGTTTCAAAAATGTACACCAGGCGACTGAAAGAAAAACCAGAATATAAATGGGTTAAAAGTGGCTGAAACTATATACAATATGAAAAAGTTAAAATTCTCTTAAAAAACATTTTGACTGCCTAGACACAACACAAGACGTTGGACGTTGGTGAAAACGAAATCGTCTACTAAAAAAGAAGCTGCGAGAAGACTAGAATGTTATGACCCGGGTTTGTACAGGGTTTAGAAAAAATAATTTTAAATCGTTCCAAATAATGAAAAATTGCACTTTATCAAATTTGCGGGTTTAGCTAATTTTTACCAGTTTTTGCCACTAGGTTTTTTCCCATTTGCCGGTTATAACAATGATCATAGCCGGTTATACCTAACCAGGTTGGTTCCACACATTGTCCCCTTAACTGCCATGCAAAGGAAAAATTATGCCCTACAATGTATCTCAAACGATACTTTTCTCTGCCATTTGTGTTCACTAATATGTTCCTCTGCGTTTAGCGAGCAACCCTCGCTTAAAGTATGTGAAGGCCCATCAATGTTTATGCAAGGAAGAAAATAAAAATCGCCCCAATATGCCAATTTATAAATTTGATTGAATTTATTATACATTCACAACACTTTCAATGTCACTTTTTTAAAGTGCACAACTATCAACCATGAGAACTAAGCCAAAATCAAGCCTAAAGTGTTTAGATTGCAAATTAGAAAATCTCTATTGATGGTATTTCAAGTTAGATACAACCACTTCAAAAATTTATCTTCCAGAACCCGTGTATTGAACAATGGTTGATTGGAATTCTCCGTACGAATATTGCAAGTTGGGGCCTACTTTTACAAACCTCAAGTTATTAGTCTCGATACACACACTAACACTATGATCTCTGCCTATATTATAATCGTAGACTTGATAAAGCAATAGATTTACCTACCTATATATCTATGTATGTATGTATGAGTGTATGTATGTCTGGTTGGGGGATCGTAAAACCAAAATGCATATTACAAAAAAATGAACTAAGCTCTGGGTTAGTATTAGCACATTTTGAAATTCAACCAAAATATTGACACAAATCTTTCGACATTAAATAGCAGCTCTGCTCTGGTGGCCTATATTACTATAACAACAATCTCTATAACACCATAACGACAATTTTGATAAAGCAGTCAAGCATACCTGTAATAATAATAATTATGCGAATGCAAAAGGCTTGGGGTATTTTAAGTCCAGGCATTATTAGGCTACAAAAGAAGATGTTGTTATAATTAACCTTTGAGCTCAAGTCACTTAACGTTAGAACATTATTTTATTATTTCAAATCGCAATATTTCATCACGTCACGCGAGTCACGCTTGAGGTGTTCACTTTTCACCTCATCCATATGCCACACTTATTACTAAGCCCTGTTGATTACCATAAGGTCATCATGGACAACAGAGACTCGGTCCCCAAAGGACAAAGTCCCTAAGGATCGGAACTGACTGGACCTACGATTTCTAAGTCTGGACCTAAGTGACATTTTCCACTGCCACTTTTCCAGTGACAAAAAATAGATTCGCAGGCACCAATATTATAAAAGTCCTGTCGAAACATTGACATTTTCCATCCCTGTAATGAAGATATAGCTACTTCAAAATTACAAAAGGCTTATATTTTATTGTTTGAAATGGTGATATACTAAATACATTTATAAAAATGTCAAATTTTTGAATAGGACTGTTATAGAAATTATAGTCATAATTTTGGTTTGCCCCCCCCCCCCCCAACATCAAAGAGGACATTACCTAAAAAGCGGTCAAAATGAAAAAAATCACCTTTTAGGGTACATTGAGACCAACATTGAACAGTAAACAACGAATATAACTTCCTAAAGATTGCAGTTAAAAATGATTGGAGTGTGTTATTTTGTAGTTGGATGTTAGCAGATTGGTGTTTCATTGGTTGTAGGTAATATTTCATTCAGCTTGGCCGTATTGGCCGGTTTTAACCGTTTTGACCACCCGGCTCGGTCAAGCAAAAAAATGTGATAATCTTTTGTGCCTGTTTATTCTCTTCCAGTTTTTATAACTATTTTATATTTGGTTCGCAAATTAATTTAAAATTCGCAAATAAAAAATAATCTGAGCAGGCTGGTGACAATAGATCTAAAAATTAAGAAATTGATCGTAATTTGTAATATGACAAATGGGTTTAAAAGAATACAATGTAATAATCTTTTGTGCATGTTTATATTCTTGCAGTTTTTATATTTATTTTATATTTGGTTCACAAATTATGAAACATCGTTTCTGATATGGTTTAATTTAAGCAGTTTGCAAATCACATAGCGCTTTCAATTCAAATAACACATAACACTAATGAAATATGGATTGTGCAAATATTTCTGTTGATGGTTTGACCTTCTGTTTTAAGAATAGCAAAAACCTGACAAAAACCTTAGATTTCTACATAACTGTGAATATTTTAAAAATTATTTATCTGAGCAGGCTAGTGACAATAGATCTAAAATTAAAAAATTGATCGTAATTTGTAATATGACGAATGGGTTTAAAAGAAGTAATACAATGTGATAATCTTTTGTGCATGTTTATACTCTTGCAGTTTTTATATCTATTTTATATTTGGTTCACAAATTATGAAACATCGTTTCTGATATGGTTTAATTTAAGCAGTTTGCAAATCACATAGCGCTTTCAATCCAAATAACACATAACACTAATGAAATATGGATTGTGCAAATATTTCTGTTGATGGTTTGACCTTCTGTTTTAAGAATAGCAAAAACCTGACAAAAACCTTAGATTTCTACATAACTCTGAATATTTTAAAAATTAATTATCTGAGCAGGCTGGTGACAATAGATCTAAAAATTAAAAAATTGATCGTAATTTGTAATATGAGAAATGGGTTTAAAAGAAGCAATACAATATGATAATCTTTCCATGTCTATACTCTTGCAGTTTTTATATCTATTTCATATTTGTTCACAAATTATAAAACATCGTTTCTGATATGGTTTAATTTAAGCAGTTTGCAAATCACATAGCGCTTTCAATTCAAATAACACATAACACTAATGAAATATGGATTGTGCAATTATTTCTGTTGATGGTTTGACCTTCTGTTTTAAGAATAGCAAAAACCTGACAGAAACCTTAGATTTCTACATAACTCTGAATATTTTAAAAATTAATTATCTAAGCCGGCTGGTGACAATAGATCTAAAAATTAAAAAATTGATCGTAATTTGTAATATGAGAAATGGGTTTAAAAGAAGTAATACAATGTGATAATCTTTTGTACATGTTTATACTCTTGCACTCATGTTATATATAAATATAATATTACCTAGAAATTATACTATTATAAAAATAAATATAGCCTTTGACTGTAGTTTACGTTAAATAGGCAAATAATATATCTAAAATCCTCAATCATCAAATAACTTGTTTTGTAACCCCACAATACAAAAATACTAACACAATTTCAAAAAATCAATAATTAATTAAAACTTGGACCAAAACTTACCGTATACTATCAGGAATAAGTCAATAGTTCTGTAGCACTGACAACTGAGAAGTTTGAAACTTAAAAAAATAGTCAGTCAAGTCAGTGGCCTCTGCGCAGTGTAGTATAGTCACTCCTGCCAAAACACAATTCAAAATTACAACTGCATAGTGACTGGATACCCCAGACTAAAAACCCACTGGTTACAGTTAGACAATACTTGATCTGGACAATTTCAGACAGACAAATTCGATTTAATACCTGCTTCTCTACTTATGGCTAGATTGTAGATGAAATAGAATTTGACCAGTGATCACATTTAAACAAATTACTTTTAATAAAATCTCAAACATCAGACCAAACCCGTCAAACCCGACCACATGTACAACGTTAAAATAGCCCGCTTATCTTCGGCTTGAAATAATCGCTTATTTCCCCACGTTCATCAGAAGTGCGGGAAAAAAGTTATACCAAAATTTAGTTAGTATTCTTGCCTATAGAGTCAAATTAAACGTTAAAATAATAATATACATAAATTTATAGTTATTCAGAAATGAGTCATAAAGAAAGTCGTAGAAAAGTCATAGAAATAAAAACATGGCGCCACAAAATATGCATTTTTAAATTTGTCACTCTATTTCATGATTTTTTGGAAGCCTATTGGTTTTGAGGCTTAAAAACTACAAAAATGACAGTTTACCTAATTTTCGGTTTTAACCTTACGAAAAAGAAGCAAACGTACCATGCATGTATTGTTATATGGTCAGGTTGGTTGGGGGTGAACTGGCCTGAAACCGATACATATAAAAAGGTAAAGGTGATTTGTTCTAACGACAAAGGTGAACTGGTCTGATGACAAAGGTGAACTGTTCTAACGACAAAGATTAACTGTTCTAATTTCTATTTTAATTGGTGATATTGTGAAACCTCAACAAAAGGCTATGCAAATGATGAATAATGCAAGTAAAGGTGAACAACAATATGCCAAATGAAACCATGAAATAAAATGAAATTTATTAATAAACAAAGTAGTTAAATTTTAAAAATGAAATTCGTTTAGAAAACAATTGCAAGCATTCAAAGAGTCAGTTTAACTTAATTTTTTTGTTTTTTTTGACCTTATTTGATTTTTTTGTGTTCACTTTTTAACAGATAAGCAATAGTTTGACAGTAATCAATGATGTCGATAGTATTGTAGGTGTTAATCACACTGTGCAGTTTCTCGTTAATGAGGTAACGACATGCCAACCATTGCCTTTTGTAGTATTACACTTGGTATATCGACGGATTTTGACATTTCTCTTATCTTTTCATGAACTTCAAGCACCTCTCTTCTGTAAAACATAACAATTTATATTTAAATTATATACACTAAAACATACTTTATTAATTAAATTTATAAGTATGTACTAAAAAATTTTGATAAAATTCTAGTAAATATTAAGTATAAAATTTTATTGTTTTAAATCAATTTAACACTGTACCTTGAAGCATCTGGAACATGATTGTCATCCTTGGAAATATTGAGTCCTAATCCACTTCCGTAAACAACTCCACTCGGACAATGTCTATATTTCTCGCACTTCCAATATGAGACGTCCTTGTGAGTATTAGTTTTTATACGTACCCTTGAAACTCTAATTTATCTCCACCTCTTTGAGATTTTACAAAATTTACACCGCTATCCCCCATGATGGTTACACTATGCCAGCAACACCACAACTAATGGGAAATCTCAACTTGCATTTCTCAGCACACCATGCCACATCAATTGCGTAACCTCAAATTGTTTGCTTATCATAAACATGAATAATTATGCTAAACTCCATAAAAAATCCTCCAGCGTTTATTTAACTAAGCTGAAAACAACATTTATTGTTTCAGAACAGATCACCTTTGTCATTGGAACAGTTCACCTTTGTCATTGGAACAGTTCACCTTTGTCATTGGAACAGTTCACCTTTTCATTTTTGGACCAATTTCTCAGACCAGTTCACCGTATACCGGTCAGGTTGTAGTTTCTTTAGTCATTATTCATTATGATGTTTGCTTTATACATAGCAAACACCATGAGCACATACCGAATCGCATGATATTAATTGTTCAGTATACGACAGTTTGTAACACCAAGGGTAAGAAAAATAGGAGTATTGATAATGCAAATGAGTATAAGCCAAAAATACCTATACATTGACCTCAAAAGGTGGATCGATTTACATAATATATCGTTTATAATTCTATAGCAATATTTTGTAATACTTCAATACATATGTCTAGTCTAGTATAAATATAATGCCAGCATAACGATTTCAGTGTGAACAAATGAGAAAAAATAAAGTTACGTTGTCAGAATACATTCACCAATATCAATTTTGACAAATATTTTAATTTATTATAATAAAATCACAATCTTGGATTCTTAAAAGCAAAATGTGCATTTTTACTTCCATTAAAATATTATATAAAACAATGAACTAAAATCTGGGTTAGCATTTAGCATAAGCATCTGTCACAGAAAGAGGAAGTGGCTCATGGGATTTTATTAATACCCTGACAAGAATCTGCAATTATAAAAATGTCCCAAGTTACTACAAGCAAAACTATTCCGAGCTGAAACCTGTACCCAAGATTCTATTTTATATAAATTAAAATTTGTTAATATTTTGTAGCACAGCTAGAATCATACGGAAATTACTCCCTTCCTGACAAAAGGAAAAACCATTTTTTACAATTTATCCCGACGATACCTTTCTCTGCCATTTTACAATTGCAGAAACATTTTCTGTAAACTATAACTATTATTTAACTGTAGTAATCGTTGAAAAGCCACAATAACTATTGAAACCAACCAATTTGGTCGCTTTGGTTGAACCAAAGCGTACTTAAACTAATGGATGGCGTCATTACCTTGGCTACTGTTTTAAATACTGTGATGGGAAACTACAAAAACCTTTTGAGAATTGTTACTTATCGATTTTTTCCCTACATTTTGAAATATTATTTTGATGTGATTATATATTTTAGAAATTAAGTGTATACTTATACGAAACAAAGCTTTTCCGATTTCGCAACAAAATATTAAAAATGACAAAATGAAACAAGAAATATAAATGGCAAAAATGGTAAACATGTTTGAATTATAAAAATTCAAAGGACGTGGTTGGTCTTTATCGAAACAATGTTGACACATGGTGAAATTTAAGTGATTGTAGACATTCACCCACTTTTCGTAGATCCCCGATTCAAATAAAATAAAAATTTTTTCCTTTATATGCACTCTGAGAAATACATATTCGCTCTTGATTGATACACGAAAGCTGATAGTATTATTGTTATTAGGGACTCCAATGTACAACTTTCTTTTCAGGTTGACCCCTTTTTCAATGCTCCAATGAGACTCGTTTAAAAATCGATGAATTCTACTCTGCCTATCCACAAAGACTGATCTATTGCATTGCCCAATCCAATGTTGAAGAGTTAATAAAGGTGAGACTGGTGGAATGCTTAGCTTATTCTCAATTGCCTTTAGCTTTTCCCCAAATTCAGGAAACCTAATTGCTTCTGCAGAAAGTGAAAATACTGAATCTAATTTGTGAGAATATTCCAATGCTGATTTCACTGTTTCAATAGATACATCTTGAAATGTTAAGCTATGTGGAAGGATAATATTTATGATACATTGGTCAATATTTTCCATCACTATTCTTGTATTAAGCGCTGCTGTTGTTTGATTCAAGTATAAACAGCAAGCGTGTAGAAACAACATGCGTGACTGTTGTTTAGTTTCAATTAACATTGGCTCATATGGAGATGATCCACGAAAGGGACTGACAACTGAAATATCCAAGGATTCAATTTCCTGAAGCGACTCGATTTGTCTTACAGCTCTGGGTTCAGTTAAATCGGTGATGACAATCCCTGCATAGCCGTAGGTGAGAACGATGAACATCAACAAGTATGGACCCAGGACAATTTTGAACCAGAAATATTTATTCAACTTGTTCGGAAATCCACAATTGTTGCAGACGACATAAGCACAGCAAGTGAAGATGAATTGGTGGATTTCTTTATGCTTCAAATACAAAGTGAGTTGGAAGAATGATGCGACAAGGAATATTGTTAACAGAATCCCAATCCAAGCATGGAGTTGAAATGGACGGATGTAGCCATAGAACGATAGATACTCATCCTCCAGAATAACACAAGAGATATAATTGTAACTGTCTGTTATACTAAATGGAATTAAGGTTAATGTGGGATCTGCGTTTGCGGTTACCCGACCAAGTGAATCTTCATAATTAATGAAACTCAATGGTTCCATTATTCCACTGAACGGGGCGCATTCATTATTGTCTTCTCCAAATGTTATATTAGGGAAATTGAGAAACACAATCGAAGAAAAAATATAAATCACGTCAATATTGGGATTCCTGAAAACTGTCGAAAAGTATTCATTCTTTATTAAACCTCCACAATAAGGTTTGTTAAGTGTGATATAACGACTATAACAATCGACTTTACATTTCCTTTGAAGAAGTTGCTCTTAAAAACAATTCCCGCATGCATCTTCCTCAGAAGCTTCTGATCAAGATGATTTTCTTTTGAGTCGTGTGAAAAAACCAAACTATTTTCAAACGTCGGTTCCTCTGTAACGCCTCTATTTTCACAGTTCCCACACAAGAAATATATTCTGGTGTCTTCTTCTTGCAGTGACTGCATAAAATAATGTCCTGATAATCCAAAAAAGTGGTCGTTTAAGTACTTTAAGTAGTACATGTCAAAATGCATAACTTTATCCAAAATTTCTTTTTGAACGAGGAAATAAACGTTTGTGTTATCTTGGAAATTAAATCGATTATCAATAGGGATTTCTTCCAATGACGACAGATAAGGCTTTTTGAAGTCATTAAATATTGTAAAATAAACACCTATGTATTCAATTACATAGTCTGTCAATGCCAGGTCAATCTTCCTACTTGAGTTCAGATCTACAGAAAAATGCACAAAACAGTCGAGTGGTTTCTTCAAGTATGGCAAATTTAATTTCTTGTATTTCGCAGAATACCGTAAATTGGATAGAATGTTGGAATACATTCGTGATTCTACGTCTTCATCGCTTTGTGAATAATTTTGAGCTAAAATCACTTTTATCAAATTTGCATTCGTAAAAGAATACGGAATTTTTGTCTGCATCAGCTCTTCTAGTATTACTGTTGCTTGCGCAGATTCTGTTTCGTAAAATATTATATTGATGTAGCAATCTTGCTCCATTGCTAATAAATTTTCCAATTTTCCTGCACATGCAGTATTCTGAATGCTGAAAATAGCAAACAGAATAATTGCTCTCTGCCAACCAATCATTGTGAAATATATTGTTAGGATTCGTTTGTTGTAATTTGGTGCTAAATTTAAGGCGGTTTTGGCAAAAATTACAATCTAGTTAGTCAATTTGTTACAAGAAATCTTAACTTTTTAAATTGTCAGTTTTCAATCCACTTCCATACTAAATACTTTTAAATCAGGCTAAAGCAAAAGGAAGAAGAAATAGTGATATATATGCCTCTATGTTGACATTACCACGGTTTAATTCCTATGCATGGATAAAATAATGTCTACTTTCGTTATTAAGTCTATATCTTTGTATGGTAACCAACTTCTATAAAGGGGTAAGTATTCCTAAAAATGAAAATATATATTCATTGTAATAAATATGCATTTAGTAGAAAAGTATTTTTGTTACTTAAAACTATACGCCATATACATTCAAATACTGTTTTCAGCTAAAAAGATATATTGGTACAAGCAAGGATTTCGAAAAATTTCAAAACTACTACGTCAATATCCGAGAAGTAAAATTTTGACGATATTATCCAAAGTGAAAGAATGTCAATGCAATTGAAATTCGATGGAGTGGGTCGACAGGGTAGATAACATTTAAATATTAATATTTTCCAATTTTGGAAATGGTAAACTGAAGAAACTTTGCACGTGTTCAGTTACATGCATTGTAGTACCCTGCAAAAAAACATTGTACCTAAAGTTTGATTTTGAGAAAATTTTGGTTCAACAGCTACTTTTTGAGATAAATTACTAATGCATTTACCTAATTATACAGTAGAATATGAAATAAATTAGAATTAGACCGGCAAATAAACATCTGCACAACTCAGGTGGGTGTTAAAAAAACCTGAGAATATCTACCTTGGAATTGACTCGACAAATCATATACATGAGACGAGACCTCGACTGACAGGAACTGAATTATTTAAACGGAACAGAAATTGATTATCGATGATAACTATTTATGGGTAGAGCACTACATTGAGTTCCTTACAATTATACTGTTCCTTAATTCTAAACTGTAAAATTATTCTGTATATAGTTTTTACAAGCAGTAGAACGTTGTTGCTGCCAAAGTTTGTAAAAGTATGATAACGTATGGTAGTTGGTTAATTTGATACAACATATAATAATATTTAATGTATCTACAGTATGTTTGAAGTATTTATAATGGTGTAATACCCGACGGAAGTATAGCCGCCACAGTAAAATATACACTAGTTCATAGCAGTTTGTCAAACACATTGAGCTTTCAATTCAAATACTGCATGACGCTAAAGAAATATGGGTTGCGCCATTATTTCTATTTATGTTTTCACCTTCTGTTTTAACAAAAATAGCCAAAGCCTGACAAAAAACTACAGTTTTTAAATAAATATGAATGTTCCAAAAACTAATTATCTGAACAGTAAACTGGTGACAATACATCTAAAAGTTAAGAAATTAATGGTAACTTTAAACATCGTTTCTGATATGGCTCTATCTAAGCAGTTTGTCAAACACTTTGCGCTTTCAATTTAAATACTGCATGACGCTAAAGAAATATGGATTGCGTCATTATTTCTATTTATGCTTTTGCCTTCTGTTTTAACAAAAATGGCCAAAGCCTGACAAAAAACTTTAGTTTTTAAATAAATATGAATATTCCAAAAACTAATTATCGGAACAGTAAACTGGTGACAATGCATCTAAAAGTTAAGAAATTAATGGTAACTTTTAACATCGTTTCTGATATAGCTCTATTTAAGCAGTTTGTCAAACACATTGCGCTTTCAATTCAAATACTGCATGACGCTAAAAAAATATGGGTTGTCCAATTATTTCTGTTAATGCTTTCACCTTCTGTTTTAACAAAAATAGCCAAAACCCGACAAAAAACTATAAGTTTTTAATAAATCTAAATGCCTCAAAAATTAATTAACTGAACAGTAAGCTGGTGACAATGCATCTAAAAGTAAAGAAATTAATGGTAGTATGAAACATCGTTTCTAGTATGGCTCTATTTAAGCAGTTTGCCAACCACATTGCGCTTTCAATTCAAATACTGCATGACGCTAAAGAAATATGGGTTGCGCCATTATTTCTATTTATGCTTTCACCTTCTGTTTTAACAAAAATAGCCAAAGCCTGACAAAAAACTACAGTTTTTAAATAAATCTGAATATTCCAAAAACTAATTATCTGAACAGTAAGCTGTTGACAATACATCCAAAAGTTAATGAATTAATCTTAACTTGAATTATCGCTTCTGATGTGGCTCTGTTTAAGCAGTTTGCCAAACACATTGCGCTTTCAATTCAAATACTGCATGACGCTAAAGAAATATAGGTTGCGCCATTATTTCTGTTGATTCTTTCACTTTCTGTTTTAAAAAAAATAGCCAAAGCTTGACAAAAATCTATAATGTTTAAATAAGTCTAAATATTTTAAAAATTAATATGAACAGTTAGCGTGTGACAATATATTTTAAACCTTGTTTAAATTATGAAAATCGGTTAATCTTGCCCTTTGAGTCTTGTATATTCTTTACTACCATATCTATAATTGGATAGAAGCGGTATAAAATTTTTTATACCATATCCTTACAATTTATAGGAAATGTAATTCAACTTAGTAATGCAAAAGGACACCGAACCGAGAGGGAGAGAGAGATCTACTGATGCTTAATGATATGTGTACTTGGGTAGAGAGTAGAAAATTGGCATTTAATACCATGAAATGCGGATATGTTGTGATTGATCTCTCTAAGGACAAGTCAATCAGTGATATGTGGAAGTTACAATAAATGGTGTACAGATACAGCGGTTAGAAAATGTAAAGCGGTTAAGTATTACCCTATCCAACAATCTTAAGTATGATGCTCACATTGAAAATGTTGTAATAAAAGCATCGGCAAAAATGTACATTCTATACTATCTTAAAAGATTTGGGTTTTGCGCTAACGACCTAATACAAGCATATATCAACTATTTCAGGCCGATCTTAGACTATGGATGTGTTGTTTGGGGTCCAGCTTTAAGCATAAATCTTAGTAATATCTTAGAGGATGTTCAAAAACGGGCTATATCAATCGTAAAGGGAGTTAGAGTATCTGAAACTCAATATAACGGGGTATGTGCTAAACCTGGTGTTGAAAAGTTAGACATTCGCCGAAAGAGTCTGCAAAAAAAAGTTGGCGAGGATATTTTAAATTCATGCAGATTTCGTTCAATGCTACCGTCTTTCTACCAAGTAGAGAATAGAGTAACTAGACAATCTGAAGGTTATTTGTTACAACCTCTTAATGTGAGTATTAAGAGACGTTAAGAAAATTCGACCATTCCACAAGTTGTCAACATAATAAATGCTATGTACCTTAAAGGCGAAATTAAAATGTTACCTATTTGTAAGTAATTAAGATTAGTCATTATTGTTAAGTATAATCTAGATCTTTAAATCTGTTTACTCATTGTAATTCTAGTTCTAATTTCAGATAACAGCTATGTTGCCTTTCAAGCAATAAATATACAATACAATACAATACTGCGTACAAACTTAACACTTAAGCACCGTAACATACTTAACTATTTGACTGTCAATCTTGACTTAATAATTTATGATTTAATTATGACTGATACAAAAACTGCAAGATTGAAGAAATACCCAGACAATTACTTATTTGTTTTTAAATTTCTAAAAACTTGGAAAAGGTAGAAAGGGTCTACAATAACGCTGAATATTTAAAACCGACTAACTTAACAAAAAAGGTCGCTAATTTGTTTCGCTTTCACACAAGGATTTCCATACGAAACAACTCCTCAACAATGACTCAAAATGTAACAATTCCGTCCAGATTCTCAGAAGTCCCCTTTTACAGATTGCTGAATGACTCCCACTGGAATCCATAAAGTGGGGGAGTTAAACCAGAAAATAATTTATACATTGGAACTGACGAAGAGCCATTTTCCCATATCAATAGTTATGGTGGATTTTTAAACAGAAAATTACCTTTGCTGAATCCATTTCTATAAACAAGGACGTATTTAGGGGGGTGCTAGGGTGCTTAAGCACCCCCTTAATATTTTGAAACACACTAGATATTATTGTGTTTTAATCATATATTTAATATTTAATTGTTTAATTCCAAATTGGGGGAAACAAATTTTCGTTTTCATATGATACAACTTCACCTATATTATGTTCGAGCATTTTCAAATCTGTTCTAGTGTTTTCGAATCCATTTTCCCTATATTGAACCTTAGAATCTGAAATTATCTTATACCGTAATAATCGAAATAATTCCGCGCGGAATTATTGTTTCAGGCTTATAAAATAATTCCTGAAAAGGCCAAAAATGTCGAAATAATTCCGCGGCCGCGAAATTATTTCGTTACGCGGAATTATTTTTTAAACTGTCAATGTTTAAATGTTTGTTTTTTGAAGGAAATAAAAATAGGGCTTTATAAAAAAATTGAATTTAGATTTCATTATCTGAAGACAGTGATACATCCGAATATTGATATTGTTCGTCCGAAGGCAGCAAAATGTCATTCTCCTGGATCTAGGGCTCTTCAATAATATGCATGTACTGCTGCCGTAGCATTTCTCCCTCTTCATTATTACAAACCTTGCCTGGTTTGAAGGTCGTAATTAAATTATCCTGACTTCCATTCACTTAAACTATTAGCCTTGATTTTAAAATACAAATTTCTTGACACGTAGATACTACGAATAAAAAATACACGTTCTTTCTCTGTGTTTTCCTGGAAAACACCAAACTTTTCCATTTCAAAGTGATTGCAGACCGCAACTAAACTACCACTATGCCAGTTACCTAGAACACTAGAACCCGCAATAAGCAATGGTCTTGTTTAGTACACATCCACGAACCTAAGTGAATTTAGGTGCCTTTTACCTACATTTGCATACCTTTTATCAAAATTTACATACATTTTATCTCAGCTTTGATTTTATCTACATTAATAAACATACACAAGTATTGGTACGCAGAATTATTTCGATACACGGAATTATTACCAATAACGGCTGAAAACGCGAAGTAAAATCGAAATTATTCCCCGTACGCGGAATTATTTCGACACGCGGATATCGATTATTACGGTATATAGAACTTACAAAATGAAAATGTACCTAGCAATTGGCCATTTCTGAAATGAGTTTTTCTGTTTAAAACACCTAATATTAAATCTGCCGAACTGAATGGGCGATGACTGATAAATCACGTATTTAGAAGTGGTGCTGCCCTCGGTGCCCTCATCCCACTAAATCCCGTTATAAATAGGACTTTTTTGACAAAGAAGGTTAAAAAGAGTAAATTTTTTCTCGCTTCGCGCGAATGTATCTTTTTTTCCAATATATTGTGGTGTTCTAATTTGTTTACTCAATTTTAGAAATTAGCACCCCCTAGATCCAATATCTAGATACGCCCTTGTCTATAAAGCAAGGATTGTTTACCTTAAGCCAGTCTGGTCTTTTTAATGCATTTAGGTAGACACGAGAGAGGAAACGTCGGGTCAATAATAATATTGATCTAAGAAACGTTATTTTAAGCTGATGGTTGATGTGAAAGGATCCTTAAAAAACTGAGCAAAAACCTTTTAGCTTAATAAAACTTTAATAATACATTGTTAGTAATTAATTCTTTTGCACATCAAAAACGGTTCAACCGAAATCTTTTCATATAAAAGTATCTTATTTATTTATTTATCTAAAAATATTGCTGCTTTTTGCAGCTGTGCCTGTAACATTTTGGCTTCTACTGATACTGACAATGAAAATAGAAATATCCAATGCATTGCAGTGAGTAATTCCATTTTACGAGAAAGAGTAGACAGGAAGTACAGCCTTTGCTTTGGTCCAGCTGAAAATGTAATCAAAATATTGTCAAACATCAAATAATTAATATAAAAGCATTTTATAAAATCAAAATTCGTGACTCTCTAGGTTAAATAATGTTTCATTCAAACAGAATCTGTTCGAAAATAATTTCTTTTCTTTCTGGTCGAATATAATCCTCGAGAGTCATGAATGTTAAAAACGTTGATTTAAATATCAATTTCAGAGGTTGCGGAAGATTCTGTATAACTACATATTTTTAGTTACCTTATTTAATTTATGTTGATGCCATTGTTTGAGACTGAGATGAAAATAATGAAGCAGTAACCTGAAAACCTACCCTAATGTATCATCTGACTTAAATGTAAATGCTTCACTGAGCTCGTCAAATTCTTTTACCTCAATTTCCATCAAATTTCCTCCCTCCCACAAATAATGATTTGCACTTCTGTCAAAGTTTCTTCCTAGAAGAGTGAAATCTTCTCTTTCCCATTTTAATTTTCCGAATGCAATTGTTTTCACCTGCATTTTCGTTAACTCAATAACCTGCTTTGGTTTAAATTCATAATCGCCTTCAATAACGAGAATTTCTGTGTTAAAGTGACCCAACATTTTCTCGACTTCATTGGGTAAAAAACTTTTTAAAATGAGTTTCTCCACTCTGGCCACTCCACCAACAAAAGTCGTAGTGGGAAATTTGTGATTATCAATTTTAACATGTGTGACACTTTCAGGTAGTTGATCTACATTCACTTCTTTAATCTTATTGAAATAAATGTGAGTGAGACTGTCGGATCGAAAAGAAGGCATTAAAAAACTAATGTCCATCCATTCCAGAGCCAAGTATTTAAGGTTTGGAAGGTCAAATGGTTCTTTACAAAAAACGTTTGTAAACATTAAATTAATTTTTTCGATTGTTTGTGGTAAACAAGAAATGTCTAAAGAAGAAGATACCATTTTCAGGTTTTTAAATTTCATCTTTGTCTTTTCAACAAATGGTGCATTTCTTAGTTCCAATGTTTGAATTTCCCATTTAGCTGCCTTCCAGTTCAAAACGCTTACATTCCAGCATAGTTGAAGATATTTTAATGAGTTGTCGTCTGTCAAATCAATATACATTTTAGTCTTCTTACCACCACTGAGCGACAATTCATTGATTTTGTTCAGCTCTAAAAATTTGTTGACTATCACTTCATTCATTGTTCGTCCATTCTTAGTGAATTGGACTCGATCCAATTTTAAAAGTTCTGAGGAAAATCTACCCACAGAGGACATATCCAATGAGCAATCCACCAACTTGATTTCACTTGATTCTTTCCCCAATTCCAACTGAATTGTACCCCCAACAATTTGGCCCCCGAATTTACTTCTATCGGTGTAGCAAGCTAATGAGTAATTAGAGTTAAGATTTCTTTGGATGGCCAAAATCAATATTTTAAGCGACTCTTTCGAATAATTGATCCCGAATTTTTGTATCATAGACGATAGTGCTCCCACTGTTTCTCTCTTTTCAATTCGCCACTCAATAATTAACAAATGAATATCAATCAAATCTCCAGACAATTCATCTTCTAAATTTAAAACTCCCATCGCCAAAGAATTATTATTATACGGTATCTTTTCTTTCGTTTCTTCTATTTTCAGTTCTTTCAAAATGGCCAAACTTTCTTCCAACTGTTTTTTCTTATCCAAGCAAATTGCGTAGTTAAATTTTGCTGTTTGTGTTTTTAACTCTTCGGCAATTATCTTCGCCATCTGAGCCGATTCCTTGAATTTATTTTGTCTAAGTATTTCACGGAGAAGTTTCATTATGTGAGCCCCATCTGCTATTTGTTGTCCGATTAACAAGGCTTCGTCAACTTTTCCCAAATCCAAATAATGAAAGAATAGAGGAGATCCGGTGTCTTTTTCTGTGAGCTTCTGTGTTAAATCTAGCAAATTCAAATCTTTTTCGATCGCAATTCTTATGTCAATTGTGGTCAGATATTTTAACATCTTTCTTAAAGTTATTGTCATAGGATTCTCCTTAATTTTCTTCTTTGCTCCAAGATGAAGTTCTTTCAGGATATTCATACATTCCTCCTCCTGTCTATTCTTATGCAAACAAACTGCATAATTGAATTTTGTTGTTTTAGATTTCAGTTCTTTATTGATGAAGTTAGCTAATTCAATCGACTCTTCAAATCTGGCCTCTAGAATCAATTTTTTCAATTGTCGTTGATCGAGTAATTCTGCTCTGACTTTAGAAAACTTTTTTTGTAGTTTTTCATCGGCGTATTTAGTAAAAGGAATAAATTTGTAGTCTATGAATCCAACACAGCGGAGAATCTTTTTAAGGATCTCTCTTTCTGTCTCATGTCCGTTGTGCCGAATGACTTGCTGTAGAAGTCGATGGATACTTAACAAATTCATTTCAATTCTCAATTCGTCTTTGCGCAATAACTTATTTAAAAATCCGTATTCGTGAGGAAATTCCCAAACCTTTCCTGTTTTTGTAATCAAGGCATACTTTTCAAGCAAATTTATAGCTTCGTCCAATGTACTTGGGTCACTGTTTAAAATTTTCATTAGAAAAATTGATCGCACGTCATCAGGTCGAATGTAACCTAATATCAATAATATTTCATACGCCAATTTACCGCTTTTTTGTTGCAGAATTAAGTCCAAAGAAATTTTGATATTTTTGTTGATCGTATTTTCATAGTCATCAAATTTTTTATCCAGAATCAACCCCAAATTTTTTGGAGACGTCTCATCAATGTAATTTTGTAATTCAATATTACCATTATTTAATGCAGCAACAGCCAATTGAAGAGCCAATGGAAGATTTCCCATTAATTTACATAATTCTTTGAGTTGTGACTCAGTCTTTTCTATTTCACTATTTAAAGTGGAATTTAAGAATTCCAGACTTTCATGTTCACTGAAAATATCCAGTTGCAGATCGGATATTTTCCCAAATCCAATATTTTCCGTCCCCCATTCTCGACTTCGTGACGTGATGATACAATAAAAGCATTCTTCCTCTTTAGGTAGGACATTTATAATTCCATCTTCTCCTCTGTAATTTTCTGCATTATCATAAATCCAAAGACATTTGAAATTTGTTAATTCGTCAAAACATTTTCTTGAGTATTCTTGAACTTTGACCAATTCATTTCTGTTTGGTATCTCCAAATCCCTGGCCAAGCTTTCAAAAGAGTTGAGAAGACTCCCTTCGCCGCAGTCAATCCAAATAATATGATCGTATTCTTGTTCGAAAGTGTGTGCATACCATTTGGCTGTGAGGGTTTTCCCGACTCCTCCCATCCCTGAATATTTTGCTGCAGCCGAGGACTCGCAGATCACCACCATCCGGCTCTCGTCCCTCGAAATTCGACCTTGTAGCTCTTCAATTAAGAGATCATCTCCGATTTTTCTTTTCAGTAGAGATTTTATTAGCAACTTTTTCTCTGGCCACCACTTTTTATTGATTTTTGGATGTAAAAGAGAATTCCTGGTTTGTAAAGGAAGTAAGTCTTCATTTGGGGCTGCCAAATGAAGAAGAGAAAGTTCGTTGGCCAATCCTTGGATTTCTTGTGCACAACGGTCATTATGTGTCTTCCTTAGGATTTCTAAAAATGAATTTCTTATTTCTTGCCAGTCCTTTCTTTGCAGAGTGGACAATAATTTATAGTTTTTTCTAGTTGGAGTAGTTTCAGCTTCCTGTAATTAATATTTATTCCAAAAATATATTTAAACTTGTTAGATTTTAATCACTTAAATTGACGCAGAAAATGTCTCTCTTGGCGATTTCAGATTGACACGTATATATGTGGTATTCTATGGTACAAATATAAATATACGAACAACAAGCTCGTATAGAGAAATGAGTTACGGGAGATGGCTAGTATTTAATGTAGAACCCTTTTTATATATTCGCCCGTAACACGAAACTCTTTGGGGTATTTTAACGAAAATGAGTACAAAATGATCTACAAATGGCAAATAGTCACGCGGATGGCGAATTGTTTTGCTATTTTGAGAAGAATTTTTTGTTCGTGGAATTGGGTTGCAGTTGCAGCACGTAAAGCCCCCCCCCCCCAATACGTACTTGCGTAAGGTCATTAGTGGCCAAGCAAGTAAGCAAGTATCCAGTAGGGGGTGGGGGGCGCAGCGCCCCCTCAAATCTGAGAAGAGAGGATTTTTCATTTTTGACATTATTTCTGGTTGCCCCCCCCCCCTAACCAAATTTCTGGATACATGCCGGTTATTGGCTATATAAAAAGCAATCAACTAAATGAAGTCAACTATTAATTGCTCAATAAGGTATGCCTAATATTGTAAACCTTGACTTTAAATGTGAGGACTATCTGATACCATGGCGACAATCAATCACCAATTTTGAAACGAATATATCGAGGGTTCTCAACAAAATAATAAGCAGAAATTAAATTTTGGCAGAAACGGTATGAAATTTTTGTTAAGGGTTGAGCCACTTTCGTAAACGAGAAAAAGTATAGTAGTTAAAAATTTCTAATTGTGAATAAAAAATAAGTGACTGAACTTACAATTTCCTCGCTTTCTGCTGTTGAAATAACATCACACTGAATCAAGTAAGCCAAAACTTCTGTTAAATTTGATAAGTTTTTGGTCAAGAAGACAAGATTTTGTTTAATTTCATCTTCCATGTCAACAAACAGATTGATGATAAATATAATATATATAATATAATATATAAATATAAAATAAGTTAAAGAAACCACAATCACGGTGTTGTAAAATGAGCAATGATGATTTTTACACTTTGACTTGAGTCGTCGGTAGTATATAGGAGAGGAGGCGATGAAGACAAATGCTGTCTCTGGCTTTCTTTGGCCTTTTTATGAAAATACTTATAGGTAGGCAATGCACATGAAGCTTATCTGCGTCTGCATGACATACATAATATGACGCATAATGTACACCGTACACGTTATAATTCCCTTTCTAAAGATAACAACTTAGCCAAGCGTTATAAATAGATAAAATGATTTTACTAGTCATCAAAATGATGATCCATCCACACGACGACCGTTAATAGTCACTAAACCCCATTTAGTAATTAATTTTCAACCTTACCTGGCCATGCATATTAAAGAATATATATATACTATGGTTCACAACTCTGTAAATGACACAATTACTATGGAAAAAAGTGGGAAATAATTGATTAACAATCCGACAAATTGAAATCCAATTAACAATTAATGTCTTTTAATACAAGAAAAATTATTGGTTATAGTTATAATTTAAAATAGATAAAACACAGATAGAAGACTAAAATTTTCAAACTATTGCAACTTTTTAAGCTCATTAGGTGTGTTCATGTTCTGATGCTAATGAAGTAATTTGTTATTCTAATGCACCAAATTTTTGTCGCAATAATTTTTTGGGGATAATTTACAAATCAGTGAGTGAGGTTTGAAACAAACCGAGTGGAAAATTGCATTGGTATTGTTTCTTTTGTAATCGGTGAGGTTGGCAAACTGTTTATGCAAAAATGACCTATCGGGATAATTTGCCAACATTGTTTATTATACATCGTTTGCAAAATGTACAAATCTGGCGAAACTATAAGTACAGTAGCTCTAGTCTCAAGAACACCCACTTTTTACATGCATGTATACTATGTAAATACACTTCCTCATTTTGAGCTGAGCTGTAAGATTTTTATATTCATATATTACTCTTGAAGGTAGGGAAATCAATTAGTTTGAAAATCGTATACATGCCTCTCTGCTTGTTACAGTAAGTTATAGCAACTTGTTGTATTTTGTTTATTTCCACAGCAACAAATTTCATTTAGTTAAAATATTCTTGGACCCGGTTCTGAATACTCGTGGAAATCCCGTTCCGAAACCCGGTCTTGGGTCATTCAAACCCACTTTCACACAAAACCACGGTTTAGAATTTCTATCCGAGTGTATATACATGCCCTAGTAGTGTGCTTGACTGTGAATTAAATAATGAAACTATATAAATTATAATTGACGATGACACAAATATAATAATAGTGTTAATAAGATGATTAAAAATGCAACCCGTATTAATACAATTTGCCCAAATATTTACAGTGCTGATTTGCCAAATTGTCCACAAAGAAACTTTTTTGTCAAAAAGTCTTTTGCCAAATCGACATAAAACAGTTTCTTTACAGAACAATTATTATAAAGTATATGTCCATCTATACTGTATATACGATACCTCACCGTTGTGTTGTATGGTATATTGTATGTTGTATATCCAACGAAATTATAACACAAAACGTTAACATGTAAATGTAAAATGACAATTACCTAACACCAACCATGATAACAAATTTAGTATATCAAAAGATATCTTCCTATTCAAATACATTGAATATAATACTGAATTCATTTAATACTACCTATTACCGCCTACTATAGATGTACCTTTGAATTGTTATTAAAATGTTTTAAACCAAAGTCTGATAATGATAACCAAAAGTCTGATCCGCGATTATCTATTGTAATAGGCAGATAATTATTTCCTAAGTCAGAATTCTAGAAAGTTATATCTTCAGTGAAATATTCTAAAATAATTTGTAATGCCATATACAAAACTTATAGCAAGCATTTGAATCAGCAGCATCCCTTATCCATACTCAAAAATATAAATCTGACTTCATAATTAAACCTCCTTCAAATTTAATCAGACTTTTGAGATTTATTACCTGTAATAAAATGTTGGAAAAAGGGAATTCGATTGTTTATAGAATGATAACAAATTGAGTAAAACCCAACGGCTGTTAGCAAACATTCATGAACTTACTTTGAAATTGCTGACTAACTATTCCATGAAAATATTTGATATGTCTGTCAAACAAACTGACAGTTTGGTGTCACACTTCCTTTTTATTGCTGTTCCTCAATTGCTTAAATCACAATCAGATTCTATTGAGATCACCCATCCATTCCCCCATTAACTCAGCTTATTACTTATGTGCGTTTAATCAGTGCTAATGGACTCAGCCTTTAGTGTAAATATTCCATAACAGGCACGGCCAAACACCTCGCTGTGTAATCACACCCATGTAAAAATATTATTTAGCATTTGAACTCGGCACGTGCCCGATTAAATCTCCAGGAAGCTTAAGATACATATAAATTGTACCAAATGTGACATATATGCCTTAAGCTTGAGCATTCCCATTCCAATATTGATTTATTTTATTTTAAAATGTAACTCATCCTGTCTTATATGTATAGTAGTTAGGTATATGCTATATGGTGGCCTGATAACTGCTAACTTATTAAATTATGTATATATTATATCCTATACATATAATATATCCTCTTAATTATAATATAACTATAATGTATATAATTTTCTATAGATATATATTATATATCATGTATAATTTTACCTGTACATATACATATGTATAGATATTTAAATTGGTTTTCTGGGCCAGCCTTTGTAATTTATATAGAATTAAATCGATTAATTTCCTTCCTCTTTTAAACTTCCTTTTATACAAATACACAAGGCTCGTATTACATTCCCAGCGTTGACGTCAGTGCAGTGTAGTATTAACTCACCACGTTTAATAAAAAAATATTTAACAAAACAATAATCGTATTTAAATGTTAAAATAAAAATACAATTTCATGACGAAAATTCCCAATTTACTATTAAATAGCAAATTAAGACTGATCATTAATTTTTATTGAATAAAAAACTGTTTAAACAAAATCACGACCACAAATAATCCATAAATGTTAAAAGAAAAATAAAATTCCGAATACGATTAAGTGCCAATTCACAACAAATTAAAATTGATAATCGGTTTGCATTGAATAAACAACACTTTAAACAAAATGACAACCGTAGTTCTTCAAGATCCTTACAAAGAATATTTCTCATGGTACAGTTGCCAACTTCGAGCTTCACCATTCCGATGGAATCCAGTGACCAAAAGAATATCAATTATTAGAAGCCCATTTCATCTGTTAGTGTGGTTGACGTTTATTTCTGCTACTGTATTGGTCAACATGTACACTATACTGACATTAGTAGCACAACTTTTTCGACCAACCCTTCACTTTGGCTACATTGTTATCTTCATTATGGTGGCCGTCGCGTTATCGTGGTCATTGTATTTAAATTGGATTTTTGCATCTAATGTAAAAAATTTCGTTAGACTAATTAACATCATATTTGTTCAAGATACTCGTCTTATTCGTAAGATATTTTACATTATTTTTTATTATTATATGGAACAAGGGCGTATCTAGAAATTGGATCTAGGGGGTGCTAATTTTGAAAAATGAGTAGTGCATGAATCAAACAAATTGGAGCACCACAATCTATTGGATAAACAATACATTTTTGCGCGAAGCGCAAAAAAATTTATGATTTTTAATTTTCTTTGACAAAAAAAATCCCGACCCTTTATCTGTAGATTTAAGGGTTTATCTGCAGATTCTAGGCGTTTTAAACAGAAATCTCATTTAGTTACATTTATTTCTATTTCTGTAAACATAAGATAATCTCAGTCCTAAGGGTGCTGTAGTGAGAAAAGAATTCAAAAATGCTATAACAGATTAGAATACGCTCGAACAGATTTGAAAACGCTCAAAAAGATTCAAAAACGCTCGAATAAATTCCAAAAAAGCTCAGATTCAAAAACGCTCGAATAAATTCCAAAAAAGCTCAGATTCAAAAATGCTGAATTTGAAACAGATTCGAAAATCCTCGAAAATGAGATACGAAATGTAATGTCATATTGATGTTATAAGAAAATGAAATTATGTTTCTCCCAATTTTGAATTAAATATATCTCTTTGGTAAAAACATGATAATATCTAGTGTGTTTTCAAAATGTTTAGGGGTGCTTAAGCACCCTAGCACCCCCCCTAAATCCGTCCTTGAATGGAACACGTCGGTTAGATAGAAATAAAATATATGTTTAAACTTTCCCCAATTTTTGAACAAACGTGTATACTACGTTAAATAAGTATAATTATGTCGCAATTGATTAGTTTATACTAAAGTATACAGTTTGTATAATAAATATACAGTTGGACATAATTTTATGGAATTATCTAATTATGTTACGGTGGTCAATAATATTTATAATATTGTGGTTAGCCAACGTACCATACTGGAATTTAAAGTAATTTCCCCTCCGGTCTAGGGACAATAAACTCTCAGTCTGTTTAAAATTTCTCGCTGTGGCTATTTAAAAAATAGTTCCATAATTCATAATTACAAGTGAGTTCTAACTTTTGTATACTATTTTAACTTTTACAGAAAAATATATCCATGGAAGTGAAAAATGGGCATTACAAGAGACTATTACCTCTTAAGACTGCCTTACACATCAGCAATATAGCTGGAATCATTTTCGGAGTTCTCACGGGTCCAGCAGTGTTCCTGATTAAATTCAACCCTATTCTACATGCCCTAGAAACCTATTTGTATTTTATTGATTTTCTGCCAACAAGAATTCTGATTTTCTTTGGAATACCAATTGCAGCGATGCATGCAGCGTCACCTGTCATTTTAACGATGCAGTCAGCAATGATTTATTCAAGTTTCCTTGTCTTCTGGACGAAAAATGTATCTACGCAGGTCAACCCGAGGATAGGTGCCTATATAAAAACCAAACAATACTTCTTGGCTCATCCGCAGGAAGCAATGGCTTTTTATCGAATGCTTCGTGTAATAAATATAGACATGAATTCTAATTTCGCCAATCGAATAGCTCCTCCCAGCTTATTCTCTGCTATAATTTTGCACATTTTGTTCAATTTTTTGCACTGTGAAATTCTTTCAAGTTCTTCCAATGGCTATATATTCAATATTTCCTGTAGGAGTAATAGCAATCACAACTATGGAGGGGACTTTAATCCCTACTGCTGCTACAGTCGATTCGGTTAGCTTGAATTTTCATCGGGAGTGGTCGAGGTGTAAAAACAAAAATGTCAGGAAGAATCTTAAATGTTGTCAGAAACTAAGAATAAATGTCGGTCAATTTTTCCGCTTTAGAAGAGGAGTCACTTTGATAGTCCTTCAAAACGTAGTTAACCATTCTATTAATTTATGTTTAACTTTACAGGTTGGTAAAAGTAGTTTAATAAACTTTTGATCATCTATTATTACATATCTCACTTTATTTAGATCTTAGAGCTCAGCAATATTTTCACATGAAGAAAATTGTACACGGTGGCATTTTGAATATATTCTACATACATGTACATATTGCTATGCACAGCAAAATTTTTTTTAATTTTGTATTTGTATACAATTTGTATAAATATTTAAATGTATAAATGTTTTTTGTATAAATAAAAAATGTTGATAATTACTACAATCAAGGGGACAGGGGGAAGGCCCCCAGGGGATGCTTCCCTTGGCCTGAAATCCATAAAAACTTTTGATCTTACATTTGCTATTGTCCAGTCAGACGAATGCACTCGCTCTATGGTTATAAATTTTCTGCAGCATAGAACTTTGGAAACCAGATGTATAAAAGTTCAAAAAAATAACATATTTGTGGTCGTGATAATATTAATTCTACTTCCTCAATAAAATCAGTCAACGTCAAAAACAATTGTTTATTTGTTTTATTCAGCATGATTTAAATAAAAACTTTCCAAAAATAAAAAATGTCTGATTCGCTACTCGGTTTCACTGGTAATGACAATGACACCCTGATAGTGATATTATAATTTACCATTCCAGGAAAAATAGTGTCCTTTCCACCAAAATATACACGTGTGAAGTCAGACTAAATTTTTGAATTTTGATGCAAACAATTTCTTATTTTCTTCGATATGGAGGGAAGGGGGGCTCGGACCCATGAGCTCTAATTAGCTGCGGCCCTGGTAGTAATTAATTACTTTCAAGTCTTTTGTGTGAGTCGTTAGGTAATTAAATAAAAAGTATCATAAACAGTTTTCCACTACCATGATTTTTATTTTTATTTACTGTACATTACACAAGTATCATTATACTAGAAAAAGCCCGTCCTACGGACGGGAAATTATCAACATTACCCATTCATAACAATACCAAATCCAATCATTTTACCAAAAAGTGAAATCTTTTCTAAGGTTGATATTTACAGTCCTTTTATCATCCGCGCAGCTTTTGGTTAAATTTTGAAATATTGTAATTGTTCTTGCGCCTGCGTACTTACACGAAGTTCATCTTTTACATTCAAACATTATCACGGAAATTTTTCATTGCGCAACTCCACTTTAAGATTATCTTATGGGTATGATGGGCTATGATCCGACATTTTGTAAGTCGTCATAATTGCATACATATAGAATGATAA